>LS495404.1:540383-562136 GCA_900490845.1 Pristionchus japonicus
ACCCCACATTCGCTATCCAGCTCGATCCTCACCATCGAAGTGCCCTGTATCCGGCATGAGTTTCTTCGACTAGAGCGACATCCAATCATCTCCCTCTCCTTTCCTCCTACCCCACCTTCGCTATCCAGCTCGATCCTCACCATCGAAAGGCCCTGTATCCGTCATGAATGTGTGTTTCTCGGCGAGTTTCTTCGACTAGAGCGGCATCTAATCATCTCCCTCCCCATTTTTCCTACTCCACCTTCGCTATCCAGCTCGATCCTCACCATCGAAAGGCCCTGTATCCGTTATGAATGTGAGCTTCTCGGCGAGTTTCTTCGACTAGAGCGGCATCTAATCATCTCCCTCCCCTTTCCTCCTACCCCACCTTCCACTAGATCGGCATTTATCAGATTCACTATATTTCTCTCTGATCACGATTATGATTCTGTGTTCCATGTGATCATAATCTCCTTCTTTCTCATCCACTACTCTTCCCTCTGGTACATCTGGCACGCTCAGTTGCAGTCAATCGGTAGCCTTTGTGATCAGTGGAACACGTCTGTTTCAGACTAAGAAAGGTGTGAAGTGAGGGAGGATAATCGTCTCTAGCTACTCTATGGAGAAGTGAGAAGTGATATTACCGTCTATTCATGAAGAGTAAGGAATGGAGAGGGTGAGAAGGAGGAGAAGGAGGAGAAGGAGGAGAAGGAGGAGAAGGAGGAGAAGGAGGAGAAGGAGGAGAAGGAGGATAGGTAATTCGTCATATTCTCCTCTCTCAGTCTTGTCCCCTCTTTTGCGATCATTCTAATCGTATCATCCGTGTGACCAACCTAAATCAAGCGTTTAGAAGTAGGGACTTTCCACTTCGTCATTTCTTCTTACATCTTTCCTTAGTGTCTCCTCTACTGTCCGATGGAGTCAAATCCAGTAGGGCTTCTACGTGATCAGCATCCTCAACAAGGAGAAGGTGCGAAATGTGTCTCTCTTGGAGCTCCTTGGAGGTCCACGCCCTTTTAAGGGGTACAAGATGCTTTATGATCCAAAAGTAGAGTAAGAAGTAGAAATGTTTTAAAAAAATCCGCTCACTGACGCTCCTTCTGATCACTCCTCCCTATTCCTATCCGGATTTTTCTTTCCTTTCAAGCCTACTACCCTCTCACTATTTTAGAGACCGTTCCCGTGTAGTTCATCCGATTGCGAAAATTCGTCAAATTATTCCTCATTCATTTCAGCCTTTCTCATCAATCTCCCCCAGAATGTCTACTGAGACTCTCCACAATGACGCGACGAACGATGAGAATCGTAATCCGGCAGTTGACAAGGAAGACGACAAAGGTACTTCCTTCACCACCCCCCTTCAGATTTCAGATTTTCCTTTGGGATCGATCACTTACCTTTTCAATTCCTAGGTGCGACGGCCCCTCTTCACATCATTCCCTCTCGCTCGGGTTCCGTCATCGGAGACAGGAAGTCTCTCCAGAAGAGAGTCAAGCTGTTGCATCCCGCACAAAGGAAGGTGAGTGTTCAAGTTGGGACAGTGTCTCTATTTCCATTTCGCATGCTTTGTAGTACTTCAGATGGGGTCAAAGCATCGAAGGCATGAAATGGAGTCTAGCCCGTGGGAATGTGTCTGACCCAAGTTCTTCCTCTCCCTGTGTGACAATATCTGACCCTCTCTCTCTCCTTTGACTCTGCCTGAAACTGGGACCAATCATGTAAACAAGCCACAAGACAGTTCTCATCCTCCTTTTCTCTACACGAGTCGTCCCCTTCTCTTATTCATCAATCGATCGCAGTCAGTTTTCACCTCATTTGCCTCCGAAGTTTCTGTAAGACGACCAAATCTGAAAAGAACCGAATGGAGACTGGTGATCAGTGTTTCTCTCTCTCGGCGTCATAATATTAGCTTGTTTACACTCATTTGCTTGTATCACGGGTCCGAGAAATCGCCTCTCTGCGAAATAGTACTGCTAGAAGCTTGATTTTGAACCACTCGATCAATCAGTAGTCAACCCTGTCAGATATGTATAGAGTGGAGGATGACATGGCTTAGAAGCTTCCAGACATCGAGTACATGATAGTTCTCTCTCGCAGTCTTTTAGCCCCAGGGTGGCACTGATTTTCCGAGGAATTGTGAAGCTATCCTCAATTCGACAGATGCGACAAAACTCTTGTTTTTTCGAATGCAGAGTAGTCTTCTTCGTTCTCAATACTTAGTTTAGATTTGTATTACTCAACTCTTCTGATCGTTTCTCTTTTCGTGTCTGGTCCTCTCCTCTTAGAAACGGGGCTGATCGTGTAAACAAGTCACATGAGAGTTGTCTTCCTCTTTCTCTATCTCTCTCTTCTTGGGCGCGATTGCACGTTTGCGAGTCGTGTTCACCATCAATAATGGTTCCGTTTGCATCAATAGTAATTCTCGGTCTCGATTGGTAGCTGCACATTTCTATAAAGCGTTCGAAATGTCGTCAAAATACTGTTCTACAACGAAAATGCAAGAGTCCCTCCTTCTATTTATGACTAATTCTTATACTTCTCAATGTGGCAACAAAAGCCTGAACGGTCTCTCTTTTGGCAGTGCCGCACAAGGGTCTGATCACGTAAACAAGCCACATGTGACCAATGCTCTGTGGGCTGTTTCTTGCTTTCATAATTTCCACTGTTTTCGTTGTTCGATCAATTAAATATTATCAACAAAGCGGGAAAAACGAAGACTTTGTCTTTTTTACAATTTCCATAAGTTTTTTTCCTGGAAACAGTCCTTTGTTATTGCTCACTTTGGAAATAGTTGAAATCTTGTTTTGGATTAGGAAGCGTTTAGCTGATTTGACCTCGAGCAAACAATCACCAATTTTGTTGTTCCACAGTTTTCGAAAGTCGGTGGTGTGGACTTAGTGTGGATGGATAGTGAGGCTACAGTGTTTCTCCTTCCGAAAAATCAGGATTTGAAGTTCTGACTTACAGTATGAATCCGATTTGATGTTCAGGCTTGGAATGGATTACATGGAACATTTTTCATTTTCCGTCCTATTTCACCACACATTTTCGTTTTGTTGCGCGAATTCCTGTTCTTTTTCCATCAATTTGGAAGTTTTGCTAATTCGATATTCTGCACAGAACCCTCACTCCCACAACCACTCACCTCATCCTTCGTCATGGACCCGGATTCCACCCAGTCAGAGGTTAGTTTAAATATCAATTTTGCGCTGTTAATCTTTCTCTTTTTCACAATACTTTCTCTTTTTTGTTTTATATAATATTTTGTTGCAGAAGTCGGAGGAGGAGCCCCGAGCGCCGCCAAACACCGCGGAGGACGAGAAGAGCAACTAGAGCGGCCTCCGCCCTCTCCTCCTCCTCTTCTCCACTCCTCTTCTTGTGTTTATTCTTTGAATAAACACATTGTTGATCTCCAGTATTGCATCACACCGAGATTACACAGAACAAATCAAAGTATCAATGAATATAGAAAATGATCGCTTCAGCAAATTGATTCAATTGATTCTCCGTTGTCGTTCTGCTCTCAATGTCTTTGAATTTTTTCTAAATTGTGCTTTGTTTTGTTTCTTGGAGGTTGTCAGCACTTGTTCTTTGATTTCTTCTCGTGTCTCGGTCCATAGCATTTCCAATCTCGCGTTTCCAGTCCTGAGATGAAAGGGAAGTTCAAATTCGCTGGGGATATGAGAAGATGAAACATCGATCTGAGAGTGAAACAAATGATCTGATCTTATTGACCCATGTCTCTGTGCCAGACCTTAGATAGTTCTCCTTCTCCTCGTACATTAAAACATCTAGTCCACCTCATTTACGTCGACCCTTTGATCGATTTTGATACGATTGCCGCCGAATAAACGCTCGTCCCCTCGATATTCGTATCATGTTAACTATCTGCGACCGTACTCTCTTCCCTCCCACTGTTGCAAACTGTTATTTCGCCAGCTCTTTCATTCTCAACTATTTCAGTGAGTTTTCTTTTTTTTTGCGAAAAATATAGGTAAAAATATAATTCAGTGCAAACATGTGGCAATCTCTTGTCGAATTCAGTAAAAAATGATCGCGAGTGATCATTTCTTTTTAATGGTTATCGGTTATCACGAACCGTTGTTCAAAGAATGAGAGTCCGAGAACTTTCCAGATCTCTTCCACTACCTCTCTCCCTTCTTTGTCACCTCAACAGAAGGGAAGGAGAAGGAACCGTCTTTGACGCCGATCATGGCCATTCCAGTAAGTCTCTTATTGAGATTGCTAAAATATTACCAACTAACAAGTCCACTTTTGAAGTACTAATGTCCTTGGATGGAATCGGACATTCATAGTTAGTCGCGTGAATCACTCTTCTGATAGCTATCTACCCTGTTATGGCGCACTCATCCGCACCTCACATAATGTGCAAGATTGGTCCTTACAGGTTAAGCGGTGTTGTCTGGAAGAGGAAAAGACCGAGAAGAAGATCAAGCGTGTCACTTTCGGCGATCATGCTGAGGTATGCCTTGTGAAGAAGTGCATCGATGCAACGACAACTCTTCAGGTGGCCGTCCCATACCCAGGGTAATACTCCGATTGGATCTCCTCCTTCGAGAAGATATTCGCCTGCGATCTTTGCTTCTCTGTCTTCATCATCTCCACTGCCTTCGTACTGCATAAGGTGAGTGAAGCGATCTTAATGATCTTGACGAGAATGGTGAGCTTCTCACACGTTTTGTTCTTGATTAGTCCAGACACTGATGAAGTTTCAAATACCTTTCATCTTCTTGGCTTCTATTTTCTTGACCTACACGGTAAGGATGCCAATTCGAGACCGGGATTCCCAAACCCTTTTCCTCTCTTCCTCTCTCCCTTTCGAGAATCCCGAAAGAGAGAGGCGGCGTACGCAAAGTGATCGGGAATCCGGGTCGCGATCCCGAAGTTCGAGACCGAGACCGCGCTCTCTCATTCTGCATAGACTCTAACTCTGCATTCCCCCCCCCTCGGAATAAGAGGGCGGTCTCGGTCTCGAACTTTGCATACGCCGCCTCTCTCTTTCGGGATTCTCGAAAGGGGGAGAGGAAGAGATGAAGAGGGTTCAGGAATCCCGGTCTCGATCCCGAATCAGCATCACTACTACACGGTCAGACTCAAAATGTTGGGAGTCTGCAGGGCTGGTGTCGATCGACGGGTCGTCTTCCCGGATGCCTCGTCTACCGAGACAAGCAATCGCCCCTGGGAGACATCGGAGTCATCCAAATAGATGGGGCGAGGGAGCTGGTACTGTAGACTGACTAATAACTAGACATATTTTGGAATTCACAGGCGTTTTGCATGCGGGTGTGTCTCTTCGCCAACCTTTGGATCTCCCATAAGGTACGGTCGCAGTGAGGAAGGAAATCAGGAAAATTAATTATTTCAGAATGAGCCCAAGACCGCAAACGCCTTGAATATCTTCCTCGTGGTGGAGTACAAACTGGAGAACGGATGGTTCTCTTCCAAGGAGGTCGCCAAGCCGGTCGGCTATTTTTTCAAGGTTCAGCATCATAGATAATTCATTGCATCAACTTTTTAATCCAGCACAAGAATGAGGATGGGGAGAATCTGTCCTGCCTATCCGTGTACCCTGGCAACCAGAGGAGAGGGCTGGGACGATTATTTATCGATTTCAGTGAGTTTCCACTCATAAATCGAGTCACGCAGCAATGTGTTTAGGTTACCAGCTCTCAATTCTCTCTGGACTTCCGGGTACTCCCGAGACTCCTTTCTCCAACGAGGGCGAGAAGGCTTACAAGGACTATTGGAGAAGGTGCGATCGTCTGTTCTCTAATTTTTGGTCTATGCAGTTGTAATCTGTGCCCACTTCAGGTCAGTGGAAATCGCTCTGTCGGACATGGATGAGGTCGAGTTGCAGTATGAGATCGATGTAAACAGTGAGCATTAGACAATCAACTTCACTATCAAATGCACATTCAGAACTGGTTCCGAAGTTGGGGATGAAGTTCGACAACATTACAACGATCCTCAAACAAGAATTCTCCAAGTCAGTTATCTATTGCTTACTGCCACCAATTGAACTAAGCTTTACACATTCGATATTAATACAGAACATAATTCACTACTCCAGTAGTTGAACTCAAAATCTACACGTGTCCTTGAAATTTCTGAATACTAACAATTTCAGGAATGGAGATTCGCCGATGTTCTGCATGGATAGAAGAAATCTGAAGAAGTTGAGAGAGATGGTAGAGAAGGAGAAGGACAAAAATCAGTTGTATACGAAGCTGGAGTGTTTCGAGGCCGACTTCTTGGTGAGTAACTCGAAATCTTGGAATTATGCAATCGAGATAATGATGATCATTGAAGAAGACTCTTCTCACACAGAAGCAGGTGGAGGAAAAGAGGAGAAAGATGGAGGAGGAGAGAGAAACGAGTGGAACTCACCTTTAAGATGCTCAATTAACTCTATTCAAACTCAATTTGTACAAGTAGTAGTTTCATCTAGATTTTTCGATTGTACTTTAAAAAAAAATAGGCCTACACTATGGGAGAAAGTACGTGTTTTCACCCAAATTCCATGAACATGGATTCCGAGTTTCCGATAATATCGCGATAAACAAGTATCTGTTGAAACCGATTCTTTTTATTGAACAACATGACATGTCAAGTATTTCATCTTCATTGTCTCGAATTATGCGTCTTAAACGAGATTGAATGCCACATGTCTGAGCGATGCCTTCGGGTGATGAGGCAGAACGAAGTCGGTAGGTTGAGCTCCACCCACAACGTCTCCGTCTCCTCAAGCACTTTCATAAATCATGGTAACAATACCTGATCTCATAATTTGGGTTTAAATTGCGCTTGCGCATAAGAGAAAGTATTTTTGTTGGCTTTTATGTTCTCACCTCCTTTGGTCTCCGTCAACTGACCGTCTCCTCTCTTTCTTCTGGTGTTATCCTCCTCGCATCCGTCGGGAAAACATTTCATACTGCAAGCTCCGTCGCCACAGCCGACACGGCATTTGAGGATTTGTTTGCACTTTCCTTCGACGGCTGAAGTTGGGGTGATTGTTGGATTTTTTTTTTGCTTCTTAGAATTCGGTCACAACGATAGTAGATTAGTAATCGTAAGCACACTCACAAACGAACTGCAGAATCACTGCCCCGATGAAGAGAAGGACGAGGGAGCGCATTGTCAACGGCTGAAATGGGAATTCTTCACTGGGAAGTAATTTGAAGAAGACAAAGTTGTGTTATTGAATGTCGGTTGGGGGTATTTATACATTGAGCGACCTGCCTGGAAATGAAGGCGAATTAATCATTCAATGATGTCTCACCTAATAATTCTTATAATTCCTGTCGAGAAAGAGAATAGAAATGGAAAATAATGACACATCATCAAGAGGCAACTTTAGAAGAACTGTGAGATGCGAGAACATTATTTCTTGTTCTTCCCACGTGCACTGTAGATCCCTCTCTCCTCTCCATTCTTTCTTTCAACTACATTATGCCATCTATTGTTTCGTTCAGAGCCAAACCAACTCCAATCACATTTCAGATATGCGTATTTAGGGAGCAGCAACTTCCGAAAAAATTGAAGTACACTTTATCAAATCTACTCGAAATATATTACGATAGGCACAGCCCGGGTACAAGTGAGAGCAACGACTCGATTGTGAAAGTTATGAATGGACACGCAATCATCGTCGGAATTACGCTACACTACTTCGTTGAATAGTAGTTAAGTCACTTTGTAAAGACAAGAATGGGTTTAAGGCAAGAAATGGTGAATGAAAGGTGATGGGATTAAACACGGGCGACTCAACTTCACATACTCAGTCACGCGAGATGAGACAGCATGCGAGAGTTGGAAAGAAGGGGACAATTAGGGACGAGCATTGCCATTGGCAGCGACCTCAGTGCTGCGGAAGCGATCGATAGCTTGGCTGACCACTCCTCTTGCGTACTCTCCGGCTGCTCTCACTCTCACCATCGCTGCTCTTCCCCACAAATCGGCCAGATCGTAGGCGAAGATGCCCGTCCAGCAGCAGCCTGCTACTGGAAGTGAGAAAAGTACAAGTCTGTCTCAAGAAGGAAATTCACATTAGCAGAAAGCAGATTCGGGCGAGTCTAATATGATGTATGATCATGATGGTTCAAAGGAAGGTACTCACCGCAGGTCTCGAAGCACAAACAGCATCCTCTACAACAGCAGAAGAGACACTTGCAACAGCAGTTCGATTTGTCCTCCTCGTCATCGTTCGGAACGACAATTGGAGGGGATGGTCTATTCACTGAGAAGGAAGAAAGTTATTACTCCCTAGAGAGTACAAATGTTAAAAGGACGAGAGAGATCTACTGAATTGTATTCATGTTCGAGACGAGAAAGGGGTTAAATATAACTCAATATGTTTAATCATTACAAGAATCAAATGAATTCTGGAGTTCTAAAGAAATCTACCTCTGGATCCACCAGTCGACGGCTGAACGGTGGTGTAGGGCTGAGTCGAGGCTATCGGAGTCTTCCCAGCATCATCTAAAGAGAATTTGGATGTTCTAAAGTTTTTCGACTTCTCATTCTTCAATGAACTCTCCATGTTCCATTGTGATTATTATTGACTTTCGATTTACCTAACTTAGCGCAAAAAGTGCATGGGAATCGACTCTTTCCTAATTCTGAAGAACATCACACATTCAGAGAATCAGACTCGATCAACTCTCTCACGAGGTCAAAAGAGTACCTTCGCTTTCCACTTTCGAATGATTGTCGTGTGGATTGGGGAAGATCATCGGAGTCATATCGGAAATTGTTGATATGAGATTTTGAAATGAATAATCAAGGGAAGTTACCACTGATTCCCCCAGAATAGGGCATGGTCGAGGAGATCGGGATCAATCCGGCATTTGCTGAAGAGACAGTGGATTTTCAATAGAAAGCATCGATAATATGCGTACCCTTGCTCCCTCCTGTCGACGACTGGACAATCATGTACTCTGAAGTCGAGGTCTTACGGGTATTTCCGCCTACTTCTGAAATGAGAATTGATATGAGGGGAGTATGATGGGTTCTCAAAACCAGAGATTGGCAATGGAGAGAAGACTAGGCGTTTTTCCTATATCTCTTATTCAGAGCCTCGACGAATTCAACGCATCACGACTACCGATAGAGAGAAAGTGAATACTGACTCTGAGAAGGAGGAGATACTACCAACCAAAATGTAGCTAATTTTTAGAAGAGAAGGAAGATTGTCGATACGTTTCAGGCACATGATTATCGATAACCGGAATCCATTTCTCAATCAACAACGTCTCTGGCTGCGTTTCTATCCGACTGGATCAGCTTTTTTGGAATGCCAAAAGAGTACCTTCGTATTCCACAGTCGGCAGTTGGACGTTCGAATTGGGGAAGATCATTGGAGTAACATCGGACAAGGCTGGAAAGAACGTGGATTCTGCGAAGGAAAAAACCAAGAAAGAGTACCTTCGGGACCTCCGAACGGTATCTGGACGATTGCGTAGTCCAGAGTCGAAGATTTCGGGATTGTTCCAGCCATTCCTGAGGATAAAGTGGGTTGAGAGGGTAAACGGTTGGCTCCTGTCGATGACTGGACTTTCATGTAGTCCGAAGTCGATGAATTTCGAGTCAATCCGGTACTTTCGGAAAAGGGGGCAAATTTGAGATTGCAAAAGTGCCCAATACATGATAATGTTAATGAGGTGACGAAACACATTCCATTTAACTCAGATTGACGTGATCGACTGACTCCCTCTTCCCTTTTGTTGGCGTTCCTCTGACGTCTGTCTAGGTTACCTTGAATCCATGTTCGCTTTCACACAAAACTGAGCAAAACATCTTCGTACTTTTTTCTCGAGTGACGCGACGGACATTAGTTACCGTACTCCTATCGATAAAAAGTGATGAGATTGAGAGTTGCCAATAAAACACCTACCATTTCGGGATCAAAACGTTGTAAGCTATCGTTCAACTTCAAAATGATTTATCCGTACAGACTGAAGAACTACTTTCAAAACTAATCGATTTTGAGACTGAATTCGACAATTAGTCAGTTACCGTACCCCGAGGAAATGAAAATGCAGCTACCGTACAGCGATCGATACTTTATGAGCTACTTTTTTAGCATAATTAGGAATGAACACAACAACCGAGTGAAAGAAGAAAGTCAATACTGACTCCGAATGGAATTCTCGTAAGGATGGAAGGGATACTACATCCCAAAATGTAGCCAATTCCCCAATGAGAGGGAATATGATTGTACCCAATCGAGTCGTATCGGGCTCCTTTTTCTCGAAAGTCACAGCAGATACGAACTTATGCGCCAACTCTCCCCAATTTACGACATGGAATTCTAGAATGGATCCGCTAAATTAATTATCAAGGATGGATACCTTCACATTTTCCAGTCGACTGTTGCAGGATTGCGTAGTCCAAAGATGAAGTTCTCGGCAACGATTCCGTCGTTGCTGATGAGAAAGTGGGTTGAGAAGGTCGACGATTCGCTCCTGTCGACGATTGGACTATCATATAGTCCGAATTCGACGATTTATGAGTTCTTCCGGTTATTGCTGCAATTGAATTGGATATGTGATAGACGGGGCTATGAATGTTGCTGAGGAAAGGTGAAAAGAGTAAAAATTGAGGATGCAACTCAGATTGACTTGAACAACTCTATCTTCCCTCCTTTCATTGTTAGCGTTCCTTTGATGCCTCCCTATGATTCCTTGAATCCATGTTCCCTCTTACTCAAAAACGAGCGAAACATCTTCGTACTATACAAGACCTTTTTTTTAATTTACAAAATCTGATCAATAATTAATTGGCGACGATGAACTATTCGATGGCAGACGACCTTCAATACACCAACCCGTGCAATATCGGCAACTCTTCATCTAAACAGAAAGCCGCACCTTTACACACAGAATAAGCGCTTCCATTATCCAAAACATACTACTTGGGCTACCGTACCCACGCCCGAGGAAAGTGGAACGGTGTGGAATTTGTAACCGATCCAGTTTCGTACCCGAACACCCGAACTGAAGTATCAAAACAAGTGAGAGAAAGAGAAAGTCAATACGGGCTCCAAAGGAGAATTATCGAGAAGACGGAAGAGATACTACCACCCCAAATGCAGCCAATTTCCAGAGGAAAGAGAATATGGTAGAACCCAATCCGCAAGTAGCAAGCTCAAGAAGGAGTAGTGAAAAAGTGAAAAAAACGCACTTTACTGCTTTCAGACAGCCGTTCTACCTGTCTTCCTCAAAATGGGCCAACGTGGGAACTAATAGGTCAACTCTCCTCTCTAGTCACTGTCTCTACCATAATAGGGATGGAGACTCGATCAACTCTCTCTTGATACAAATACTCAAGGATGAGTACTTACTTTTTCCTGTTCTTCGTCCTCTCGACCACTGGTTCGTTGTAGAGGGAAAGGTTATCATAGTCATATCGTCCATTCCTGATGCACTTGTGATAGGACGACCTCTGAATGCCGGAGAGTATAGCCGCGGAGACGAAAATTCGATACAACTCTGCGTTACGTGAGCAACTCTATCTTCCTCTCATCCCTTTTGTTGGCGTTCCTTTGACGTCTTTCTAGCTTACCTTGAATCCCATGTTCGCTTTTACTCAAAAACGAGCAAAACATCTTCGTACTGCGCAAGGCTAACATAAATTGGTTATTAATACTCGATTACGCATCTAACAAACAGTAATTAGATGAGTTGCCGTACATGTAACTCGAAGCGCAACACCTATCTGTTGAAAGTTAGGCCACATATAATTCTAGTAATCGGAGAGTCCCCCTACAACAGCTAAGGAATATGCGGAACGGACGTGCGGCAATCAATTTGTGCTACTGATTGCTCTATAATACGGTATTCCAACTCACGACACGATCACACAATATGTCAAAGAAAACGTTTGAAAGCCGGAGCAGAGTCGAAGTTCCTCAAAAACTTCGAGAACCTTCCTTATCTCACCCATTTCGGTTCTTCACTTCTTTTGGCAGATTGTAGGTGATCTCCCTACTTCATTCAAGTACTTGTTGTCCTCGCTGAACCGATTATGCGATAAGATCATTACTTCTTGCAGCTACGCTCAAAAAAGACAACTGAGAACCGACAGAGGTCAATATTACCATCAAAGTGATGATTATTGTTGGTGAAAAAGTAGGCCCAGTCCATGTTTTGCATTGCATTCACAATTAAAGTGACGTCATTACGAGCCGTATTTTTGATATGCTTATGAACCTGAATTTGCATATCGTTACCTTCTTGTTCCCCCTTTTTCGGCATTTTCTCGATCAGTTTACTCAACCCGGAGTATCAATTGTAAGTGAAGGGCAAATGGAACGGCAGATGAGAGTGAGACGAGAGAACTTTTACTCTTCGTCGTGATGAGAAAGTTTACTGCTAACGAGTTCACCTAACGAGAAGAACCCTTACGCAGTATGTGACGTTTTCCAGGTATCCCTAGAACTCTGAGAACTCAAAAGACGATGGCTTCTCTGATAATGATCTTGCAATTGTCACTTGAGATTCCTGCCTCGAAACGTTCTCGATCCTCTCATGGGCACTGATTCTTATCTGGGACTCTCTCAATATTCCCTCTCTGCAGGGCGTGATAAGAGTCTATCAATGATAGCGCATGACCTCGATGCATCCTAACGAGTCTACTCTCTGTGACCATTCCATCCCTTCTTCCCCTCTCCTCTCCTCCCCGCACCTCCCATCTCCCTCCCTCTCCTCATTCTTATCTTTCTGTCCATCAAGTATCTTCAAGAAGAGGTTCGATGTTCCTTCCCTTTTTCTTCTTTCAATGTGAAACACATAACACCCTGATCCGATTATGAACACCTTTATCCTTTATCAAAACGTGAAAGAGAAGGAGGTTCTCACGCACACGGATCGAATCACGACTCACTTCAAAAGGAAGAGATCAAAAGAATCAAGTCGAGTGAGAGCCGAATGGTTTTTGAGATCTTACGATACAAGGCATGGGGAAATACCTGATAAACTAACGGAAAATGATTGATTCATCAGTCACAAATAAATAACTTATGCCTTAGGGGCCTTGGGTGCCTTGGGTGCCTTAGCCTTAGGGTTCTTTGCCTTCTTAGCAATCTTGGGGGACTTTGGCTTGATGGTCGTAACCTTCTTAAGGGACTTAGCCTTAGGGGCGATGGCCTTCTTGGGAGACTTAGGCTTGGCAGCAGTCTTTGCCTTAGGCATCTTCTTCTTGGGAGTCTGGGGAGTCTTCTTTCCAGTGACGGTCTTGGAAGAGATCGTCTTTGGCTTGACAACCTGCAAAGAGATTGATATGGATGATGAATGATAATAAGGTACTTTCACGATAATCGAGTATCATTCGGTCTTTCCCCTATGCCATACCCACTCTCGGAAATAGATACGCATCAAAGAACACGAATAGCGAGCGTACCTTTGCTCCTGTAGCTTTATTTGCCTCGGCAGAGTCGGGGAGAATGATGTTGCCATTCGTTGCGGTTCCCTTGGGCTGAGTGAAGCGTCTGGGCTGAATGTTATCGATAAATACTATGGAAAACTCTATTCGATATCAAAGACAACCTAGTAGAGTAATTAATCGAAAACAAAAATCAATATTCGAACATACCCTCGAGGCGTTGATGGGGTGAGCAGCGGGTATCATTGGTGATGAGTTGGACAGGGCAGAGCACTGGAGGGAGAGCGCGCGTGCCTCTCGCTTATATGAGAGAGTGACTGTCCACGCCCTAACGCCACGCCCGGGCTCGCTCTCTCTGTCTTTAGCGCCCCCCATTTTGTGAGCGTGCGATCTTTGAGAAGTAATACTGATCTACCCCGAGCAGTTAGGAAACTTAGCTTGGTCTCTTTGGACAGCTCTCAACAAGCTCTTTCCAATACTAGGAAACACAGTAGTGAGAATTTCATGAATGGCTTAAATACAGGACAATTAACTGAAACGACCATTCTACTATCATACGAAGTCCCCCTTTTCGCTTTCATTCTCCAACCTGAGAAATATGAGAGACATACAACTCGTTTTAATCGATAGGCAGTCCATAGACGAAGCGAGAAATGTGAAAATTGCCTTGATTTTACTTTCGATATGAATCTGGCAGCAATATTTATACTGTATATGAAAAAGGCCAAATCTAAAATCCTCCCCGCACTTGGCCTCACACAAATTTTGCCCATACAGTGTTATATATCATTCGAGAGAGCATCTTTGCCTCTTTAAGATGGGGAATCACACATGTGCTGATCAGGCAAAGGAAACGCTAGAAAATGCACGCTGCCGGATATTCGTGTGTACGAGGGAGAGAAGAGGGAACGAGTTCTCGCAGAGGGAGAGAAGACGAGGAGATAGTGCCTTGATTATGCATTACGAGGGCGAATATATTTTGAGCACGAAATTCAGCAACATTAAACAAACATTAAATTATCTCTTAATCAATTTTATTATATCATTGACTATTTTTGGACCTTTGCATGAGTGCGTTCGCACCTTCTCTACATTGGTAGAAGTTCCTTCATAGAATACCGACCTTATTCGAACAACAAATTCAGCAAAATACCACTTATCTAATCAAGAGCTTGTGCGAGATTAGCGGAAATGTTGATTGATGCGAACTTAGTAAAATCAAAGTAGTCAATTCTTTCCTTGTTGTTTGAGCATTCTGCACATGTGTTCTTCTCTTCTTCACTGTGATCTCACTCATTGAGTGCCAGGGGCACGGAACCTTATCTGTCCAGCACCAAAGTACCAAAGTACACCACCTTCAGTCATGTCGACTCTCCTCGGTACAATATCTTATTTCATCGTACAGTATACCAATTCCGAAATCAATGCGGAACATGCCCTGGTTTTTTTTGTTGACTAGGAAGAAGGGAAGAAGAAAGATAGAAAATGAGATTCTTTAGGATTGATGAATAGAGAGCATAATCCCTTTCATCACTTTCATTGAAGTAGTGCATTTCATTCAGCATATGTGTTCTTCTCCTCTTCACTGTGATCTTACTCATTGAGTCCCAGGGACACGGAAGCGCTTGATCATTGCACTTGATCATCAATGAAAAAATCTTTTAAAAAATCTTATCTCATTCTTATCGAATAACTGCGTTTTCATAGCATGTTAGATAACGGTGGTTCCTAGTTGTCTTTCCTGGGTAAACTCGTATACTGGAAATATGAGGAGAGTTAACATACTTGGGTTTGGTCGTAATCATTACGGTAGTTTCCGAATGGGAACATCGGTGAGATTATGAGTGCAGTCATGAATGCTTGTGTGTGAACTGTTTGCATCCGTATTGGGAGATGTTTCTAACCATCTATCTGAGAAATCATTTCACCAGCTCGAGGTGATCAAAACTAATTAGATCATTGGCTGACTGGAACAAAATTTTGAGATTTAGCAGCTAATTCAGCTATTTTAGGCACTTGAAGCACCAATTACGCAAGATTCATCGGCGAATTAGTCATTTATACTTATCGAAAGCTTCAGATGCAGTGAAGACGAGCCGAAATGAGAGGACCCGGCAGTTCTCAGCAAATATCTCAAATAAAAATATAGCAAATATCATCGAATTTATCCCACTCCCAGTCCCTATTTCAAATATAAAATATCAGAATGTCCTTGCCCTTATCCCACATGATTTCATCTCTTAGCTTCCTCTGAATCTCCTCCTCATCTTCTATCTTCTCTTCCACTCAATGACGTGCTCCTCCATCCACACCTCCCATTTCACCTCCCTTTCCCCTTAACTTCTTTTCTACATCTCTCATTTCTGACAAATTCTTTGAAGAACAGGTCTGACATTGTCACTTCTTCCGTTAGCAGCGACCGAGTATGTATTCAATCTTCGAGATTCGGATTGACGTTTATTTTTATGCTTGATCAGCCGGTTTTAAAATATTCCGCTTTCTGTGATAACTTGAACCCACTACCTTTCTCAATTATGCTTCTTTTCCTGCCCCTCAGCTTTGGGAAAAAATCGTACATGTAATTAGAGATTCATCTCCTTGGATTCAGCTTCTAAACATTGACACCAGTTAATGGAGAATCGGTCTCACTCCTCTACACAAGGGTCAGAGAAAGCGAGCAATCAAAAAACATTGAATCAAAACAGGGGGAGGAGATTGATAATGTAGATATTTGTGTGAAAGTGCATCTCGCTAGAGTCTCGAAGAGATCCTCATCCAAACACTTCCATGACATGTTTATCACGTCTTTCTGTCTCATCATCACTCTCAACTCATGCTCTCCCCATAGCAACACTCCAAATTTGCCCCCGATATCTCTCTTGTATCTTCCCGCTCCCTTTACCTTCTCTCTACTTTTCCGATATTCGAAGATGGTCGACTTTTCCACTCTACCTCAAAAGGCGAAACTCGGTGTCCTCTCCTTCTTGAACAACAGGTCCCTTCTTCGAATGAGAATGGTAATATCTAGCGTTTCCAACACAAATTGAGCATGTTATCAGGTCTCCAAATCGATAAAGGATACCGTTGACGATTCAGTGCTACATGTTCGCCATACTAATGTGAATTCTTTCATAATTCAACTTTCTGTAAGTAGCCTATCTTGTCGGAGTGAATCCACATGCATTTTAGCATGCATAAAATAACGAAATTCAGCAACGACTCGGTGATATCGAGATTCGTATTCAATTCGACGATCAATGGAGCTATGCATTGTGGAAGCTTTTCTGCAATTACACCCGATCAAACTTATATTTGTCAAACATAGAAGATATTGACCGCAAAAAGATGAGAACTACCTTTGATCCCTTTTGATTCCTTTTTTTGTTATCCATTGTCACCTCTTATTTCCAGATTCTAGTAATTGACTGTGGACCGACTGAAGCACGGAGGTTTATCGAATTCATCAAGCATACTCAACGATCTGTGTATTCAAATCTCGCAATTAATTGTACTTCAAGAAGAATTGTTGCTGCATGTGCAGAGGCGTTCAAAGGGAAATCTCTGCTGTCGTGTAAAATCAAAATTTCTTCGAGAAATGATGACTGGTGAGTTGTATTCTCTAAAAAAGTATTTCATTTTCGCAGCACTCCATGGTTCAATCTGATGACTAATGTGAGAACGCCAATTGTAATCTGTGAAATGACTAGATTCACGAAAGGTAAGAACCAAAATCAGATCAAGAGTTTTTACTTTTTGAAATTTTGACCTGTAATGAATATAAATTCCACTAGGAGTTCTCAATTTTCTCCTGCTCTTACCCGATAAGATCTCTAAATTATGCATCGAATCTTCCTATCTTTCTGATGATGTCGAAATTCCTTTGGTCGTCATATCGTTACTTTCTGTGAAGAAAACCTTGCAAAGTCTGCACATCTTTATGAATCCTCGATTCTGTTCCGTACTCTCACATGAAGATGTCAGGAAACTAGTACAGGTGACTATTTTGTGCTTAGAATCGAGCCAATTGTGGGTAATTTTAGTATTTCCACGGACTGTCGAAGAAGGTTTCGCTGCAGGCATACTCTAGTGCAGTTAATGAACAAATTGGACGTTACAAAATCATCATGAAAGAGAAAAAGGGAAAATCTATTATGTCAATTCAGCATGTGCACTAACTCAGCATGCGTCATCAGCTCTACTTTTTAGTTTTTTTCCTCGATGTGACTATAACCTCTATTCAAATCAGTACTATTTGAGTTGACAATAAATGATTATTGTGATGAAAAATCGCTCAAGTAATTAGACTGCACCGCTTAGCTGATAGAGGAAGTGCAACAATTGGGGTCTACCATGTTCCTCTCTCCCCTCCCTCCTCTCATTGTGTTCTCATTTTACGAGAACACGAGGGTACAGTCTTAAAAGGAAGAAAGGGAGAGGTGAGTGGGTAGGAGGAGGAGGAGGAGGAGGAGAGAGGGGGAAGTGAGTAGGAAGAGGAGAGAGGAAGGGAGAAGCCCTTAGAGGAAGCGCCGGAAGGCACTGGTAAGAGGAAACTGAGGTATAAACAAGATAACAGTTGCACGTTTCGGGCGTCGTTCAACAATTATCCTCCTTCTTTTGATGACGTGTAGTGAACACTCGTACACACGAGCATCACCATGACGCACCTGAGGAGGAGAGTAGAATCTAGTTTCGATGATATCTGAATCATCTTTACGTCAGCCTACACGTTCGCTTCCGGTACGCTCCGGCTTCTGGAACTGTTTCACACGAAGAGCCTAGTTAACTGCAGACTGTTTAATTGAGGGACGAGACGACATCCTTCCATCTCCCAACAAGTAACACGATCAGCCACACGGTTTTCAGTGCAAGACTGATGAGATCCACAGTTCTGAAAGATATTGATCAAATATTCCTTCCAACACTCTCGAATACCGTATCCATCCTTGTGACCGCTCTCTTTCATATATTTCTTCTTTCTCTTCCTTCTCTCCTCCCTCTGGTGCGCCTGCTCCTCTCTGTGTGATACGGTCGGTTTCTTCTTTCTCTTCCACATCTCTTCTCTTCGCTCAGGTGCGTCTGCTCCTCTCTGTGTGGTGCATTCGGCCCTCTTCGTGATCGCCTTCTCCAGATTGAGAGAGGTGTGAAGAGAGAGAGAGGGGATAATCGTCCCGTTCTACTCTATGAAGAAGTGAGAAGTCAGGTCATGCAGAGAGGTGAAGTGAGGGAGAGAGAGGCGGAGAGTAGTTCATGCCTCTGCCGATCACTTTATCTATTCTAATGTCACATTTTGATCCGTGAGAGACTCATAGACCTAAGAAATTAGTGGACTAATTGGTTTCCTGTCCGGATACCTGGATTGTACAATCCACTTGATTTCTGTGATTGTAGTAGAGGGCCGGAATTTTCTCGCTCAGGTTGGTTAGGTACGGATGTGCCGAGCTGAGACTTAATTGGGAGGGCAGGAGGAGATGAGAAGAGGAGGAGAAGAGGACAAGACTATTCCACGTATAGACTCGCCGAGGTGACCTCTCACTGTTCCCAGCAGGGGGGGGGGGAAGAGGGAGAGACTAATCTGTCGATGAAAGATCTTTTATTGAGGGTATGATTGAGAGAGAGTGAGAAGATCGAGGAGAGACACCAGATAGAGAGGATTGCGCAATGGCGCCCTCGTCCGCTTGGGCATTCATTCCTCTCTTCTTCCACTCTCATACCATCCCGGTCATTCTATCGCACCCATCTCGCAACGTATACGAACGACTTTCCTGTGCTATTTTGTGATTCTGAATCAATTTTTGCCTTCTTGTATTTCTTGTGAACAGTACCCACCCATTTATCAACCCATCTTTCGTTCAGTTTCCACTGCTTTCAATGATTAGAGTTTTGTGACGCTGTCATTTCTTTTCTTTGATGCTTCTCTTAAACACTTCATGTTTTCTAATATTGAACCTGATCACGAGGAATTTCAGATGTCAGACGACTTCCCCAAGTATCCCGATTCCGATCGCCAAATCGCACTATTCCTCAAACAGGGCGGAGGAACCGTCAGAAGCGCAGGAACAGCCGCGCCGAGAACTGCAAAGGCTAAGGCCGCGAAGAAGTGAGTTTTACGTTGCTCCAGATTATCATCACATAAACAAGGATTAGTTATATTTAATTGAAAAGTCATCAGCTTGCAACATTCGATCGCATGAGTAGATCAAAGTAGTTTTAGGTGAGCTGACTGAAAAGCCCTAGTTTGCTCGCAGTAACTATCTCCGGACATATCTTTGGACAACGAAATGGCTTTACCATTACCATGAAATATCTAGACTCTAATGAACGTTTAACGGGTGAATATGTAATACATTGCAGGCCCCACGCTTATTTGAAGAAGGTTGAGAAGAAGGCGCCCATTTTTGGTAGGTTATGTCACTCCAAGTCACTGATTTCAGAGTTATGTATGTTAGTTTTAGTGATTGAACGATAATTTTAAACAATTACTTTCAGACCCCAATCGCCTTTACTCCTTCAAGAAGGTGAAATCCGTTGGGTTCAAGAGAGGTAAATTTTAAGAATTTCTAGCAAATTTATAGAGATACATTTACCATTCTTACGGGTTTCAGTTAATTGTTCCTTATTCTCACAATTGCAGGAGAAGTGATCGTTACAGTTGTGACGAAGAAGGGCAGGACTTGGTCGGACAAGATAGCATGTTTTGTAAGCTTAACTTATCATCATCTTGCTGATCACGCTCATTGAGTATTAAATTATCCCCTTCAGGATACGAATCACATCGAAAACTACTTCCGTAGCCTTCTGGAAAGAAAACCAGATTTCGCCATTTCGAAGGACCTAAACGAAGCTATTTTCAAAGAAAATGGATTCTTCCCAGAGATGTGAGTATCTCATTGATATATTGGAATTTTAACGCAGGAACTGCGAATTTGAGATATCAAGGGTAAGCTTCACAAAGAAACGATTCTAGATGTAGAAATAGATTGTTGTTCAACTCAAACTTCGCAGATACCGTAAAGTAAAAACGGCGGATGAGGCGGCTCTGATGGATGAGATGAAGACGAGGATGGAAGAGAAGAAGGAGATGGAGAGAAAGGCCATGGAACTGGTGAGTTTATCGACTCCTGAGTATTCGATACATCTATTGCATAATATATCACCGCTTAGTGGCACTACTTATCTTATCATTCACTTGCAGGCCATGGCGATCAATGAGGCCTTGAAAGCGGCTCCGGCAATGTATGTCAAGCTCACTGAGATGTATGGAGCTAAGAAGAAGTATCTCGCGTGGCTCCAGTGAGCTTTTATTTCCTTGGTTAAATCAAAATCAATTAGGAGATCAGATAAAGACATTCCATATTCCAGATCCGGAGGGAAGCCGATCAGCGAAGCTACCGCTGAGGACATCGTGCTTCTGAGAATGGTACGTGTGCGAATATTTAATGAATTCTAATAAAAACAAACTTAAAAAAAAATGTAATATTGTTGCAGAAAGCATACCATCGGAAACTACAGCTGGAGTGGTATGATCTAGCGAACCCATTCAAGAAGAATCTCGATGTGATCGAAGACTTTAAGGACGAGATCGGTCGGAGCTCTGAGATTGTGGGTTTGAAAGAAAAATGAGTCTTTCCTAGTGGCGTTCCTCAAACTAACAAGTTGTTATGAATACATGCAATTGATGCAAAGAAGATTTCTTTCAGGAGGCAGCGCATGATAAAGTCACGAGCTGGGGAGAATTGATGGATGATATACCTCGAGACGTCGATTCAGCGATTATCGACGCCATCGCCCTTTATCACCACGACAGAACCCCTCCATGCTCGTAAACGAAATCGTAGGTGTAACCCCCCGCCATTTCTTATTATCATTTCTCACTCTTTCCCTGTCACTCGAATTTGTCCACTCATACACTCTCGCTTCCTCAGCCTCGTCTATGGCCTTCCGACTCCTCTTCGTAGTGATGTGCCTGTTGATCAATCAATGTCGAACCTAGTGAAGACCAAAGTGTTTAACCAATCAGATGAACGTCATCCATTCATTGTATCCTCCCTATTCATTCTCTGAAATGGAGCACGTTCTTCCTGTATACTCCCAGCTCTCGCTGTGTGGGTCTCTTTGTCTAATTAGAATAAATATACCATGGTTTGAGTGCGGCATTTTTTGCGAACAGGAGAGAGATCTTTCAGTTCACTCGGCCAAAAAGGAAGGGAAAAGGAGATGGCGGGGCCTAAATAAGTAGGCGAACTCCAGTAGGAAGGATAAGTTGGCGTAGTCCCTCGACAATAAATTAGCCTTGATTCCCTGTGGTCTCGAGTAGAGATATAATGAGCACCTGCAATGAGATGGTCGATTTCATGGCAATCGTCAGATGATGGG
>LS495404.1:562236-576074 GCA_900490845.1 Pristionchus japonicus
CTCTCTCTCTCTCTCTCTCTCTCTCTCTCTCTCTCTCTCTCTCTCTCTCTCTCTCTCTCCCTCTCTCTCTCTCTCTCCGTTCCCCATCTCATCTCCCTTGCAAGACAGAGAGAGAGAGAGAGAGAGAGAGCACACGCAATGGAGGGAGTCAGCCTACGTCGACTCGAGAGAGTGTGTGAATGGAAGAGAGAGGGAGAGGAACGTCCTGACGGGAGGAGGAGGAGGGATTTATAGCTCTTTGAGGGAAGGAAGAAAGGGAGCTGGGGAGAAGGGGAATGGAAGAACAGCAGATGTATACTAATGGAGGCGCTGTGACCACCCTTTTTTGCCATTCGAATCCACCCGTCTGTTTGTTTGGAAAATGGAATCGCCAGTGTCTTAGTTATCTGTTCGGCATTTACCCCATCCTTACCCCATAAATTTATTCCCTTCATTTCCTCCCTTTTTGCAGAAGTACGATAAGTTATTGCCTTCGCCTCGTACTAGTAGCCACTCTCATTAGATCTTAGGGGGCACTGGGAGCTCTTTCTTCCCTTTTTTTCCTTTCCCTTCCTTCCTTCTCTTCATCTGCTCCTCTTTCTCTCTCTATGCAGCCAATGTGAGGTCATCTATCTCCTTACACTTCTTCCCTTCGCGTCTGTTCCCCCCCATCTCTTCCTTCAGTTAGTATCGCAAGCTCACTTGGAGCATCAACCCAGCGCCATTGTGAGGTTACCTGATCAGTTTGCCATTTTATCCATACTTCGTGAGCAACGATCGCTTCTCAATCCTGTGATTTCAATATGTTATCTCGAGTACACGCATTACAGTCCGCTATCCTTACCAGATTCATGACAGACACTCCAGCTCCCCTCGAATGTACTCCATATCTTTCAGTCAGCTCGCGATTTGAATTGTAGTCCCACCCGCTATACTACTCTTCGCTAGATAGCCGCTATTTAGCAATCCGATCTCCTACTTCCTTCGCACTCTTCCCTCTCATCTACTCAGTGCCTCTCTATCCTCTCTGTCATGGCAACCTTCGAAACTCCGGCAACTCCTCCCATTATTATCTCGTCCTTCTCTCACTCGCTAGTATCATAGTAGTACTAGGCGTATTATGTCGTTCTCGCTCTGCCATAGCTGTTATCACTCTTCCAATCATCCTCGGAGTAAACATTGATGGAGATCATAATCAATATGGGGGAGAGTGGGCTGATACCAATACCTACGACGGGTGCCTAGATGCGTGGCATATGGACCTGGCGCGCTTTTTCTCTGATGTCGGTTGCTCCTTTCTTGTCATGCGAATAGCTCACTGAGCGCGTATTCTCTGAGACGCAGCTCTCTTCCTGCTAATCACCAGTTCATCCGGAAATGAACAATTTCGCGATTCTCCTCACTCTACCATGATGCATCTCAAACTTGAAGGTTGCAACTACCGAAGAGCAAAGTACATCGATGGTTAGAGTCAAGGAGCGATTAGGAGCTGAGAAGAATGGCATTCTGGTTCGTTGCAACTCGGTTCCTCTTAGTTCATATGGTCCCTTTACTCGATAATGCATCACACTGATCAATTTACATTTGCAGGCTCCAAAACGCGTGCTACTGATTTGGAAAAAGGCGGTTAGAGCTTGCAAAATCAAGAAGGTGAGAAGTTCTCTCGGATCTTCAACCATATTCTGCAACTTCTTGAACTTTACGCGTCTGGTTTGTAGTTTTTCTCTCGATAGGATCGCTTGATCGATGTTTCTCTCACCCAGAAGATAGAAGTAGAAGCGTCACGCGCAGTTTAGATATTCGAATCGACAGGATACACTCCAAGAATCGGGATTGATACATTCGTGAGACTGATTAGATCATTTCGTTAAGCGTTAGGCTTTTAATCTGAGGAGAAGAGCTTTGATTCCACCAGGAGGTTGAACAATTTACCTTTTTCACATCGTAGGGGAATGATATCTGTTAAACACATTACTGAAAACTTCTGAGCAGCATTGAACACGAATCTCACTCCAATGTTCAACTTCTATCAAATACATGGTTCGTTTCAGGAGAAACGCAAACGTGCCCGTGGAAGTTCGAAGGCCCCAGAGAAATATGAAGTCCACAAAGTGATCGGATGGACGAGAAAGAAGGCACAGGTGAGCTGAACTTTATTTTCTTACTTAGACCACCATCATCTCGAGTTTCTTTTGAGTGGTCATCCAAACACAAAATCAAAATATTTCGAGAATGCACATATTGCACCCTCATTTTCCTTTCTATTTTTCTTCAAATTCTCATCTCTCGTATTGTTTCAAATATTGCAGGAGCTGTATCGCGTGTGGTGGAAGGACTATCCGAAGGACGAAGCAACGTGGGAGCCCAGACAAAATGTGAGCTATCAACCGCATAATTGCGTTTCGTCTCAGAATTATCTGTGTCATGCATGATTAGTAATGATTGTCGGTCAAAGCTTCTTGAAACTTATACAAAAAAATATCATCGATCTCCACAGTGTATTAGCTCCATTGTTATCTTGCATACTGCCTCTCCTCTCTTGGTGAGATAGCGTGTGAAATATGTGGAAGGTGGGAATGGTTGTGCACACTTCCACGGTGTTCAGATGTGGCGGATGTGTGCATACCGAGAGAAAAAACCCACCGTATCAACTCTCTTTCGGAAACATAATCAGCCACATCAAAAATGTTCTCATGTTGCAGCTGGTGGAATGTGATGAATCAGTGGATGCATTCAACGAACGTCGAATGACAGGCGAATATGATCCCGACGATGACGACTACGTCGCTCCTCCTAAGAAGGCGAGGACCATACTCTTATCCATTTCTCCCCTAAGAGTCCATGCTATGATATTTGTGTGGTCATTTATTGCTATAAGAAACTCTTAAGAAGTAAGTCAAACTGTCTATTTACAGGTCGAATTGAAGAAGAGGAACAACGGCGTGTCCTTTTTTCCCTTCACATGTCTCACTGCCAAGCATCTGCTCGGACAGAAGGTGAAGAAGCAGGTCGTTAGGGCAATACAAGTCCATGCTATCAAATTCAGACTGTTTCATGTATTTCTGTAAGAAACTCATAGAAAAGTATGGCTAAATGAATGAAAGAAATTGCTTGGGGATAAAATACAGTTTTTTTGATGATTTTTTTTGTTTTTATTGCTAAGAGAATCCTAGGTGGATTCAGAGTCCAATCCTACACATTCAGCTCGTCGTTCGCCCGAAGACAAAGGAAGTGACCATCGATATGAAGGATATGCCGGCGTTCTACTCCGGTTCCGTGCATCGGTCAGTTTGTATTCAAAGCATTCGCACCATCCGGAATCTCGATGCAAATCAAAAAGCAAACTTTTACACCGACAATATACTGTTCGATCTAATAGTTTCACCTCCATTACCTGTCTTTCAGGACTCTGATCGATCGCTACCTTGTGAGCAAGGGACAACCACGAGTCACAGATAGAGAGTACAAGAAGATGCAATTCATGGGCATCTGTTCTAAGCTTCTCACTCCCCAAGTGGTCCTGGTAAGCAAATACGCCTACATCGTTTGACCGTTGAGAAGAAAAGAGTGACTAGGATATCAATGACTTCCCTTTTGCTTACTTGTTTCTCAAATTGAAGTCTAAAAGATAATTGCAGCATCCGAACGACCTCAAGAAACTGACGAAGACGACTCCCGGGATGAAGGACAATCTCTTGTCCTATCCTAAATGGGCACGCGATGTCAGGATTATTACGCATTTTAAATATTGTAATCTGAACCAGTATTGCTGCTGGGCGGTCTGCAACAGCTGGCTGTGCAATCTATTCTAGGCATTCGACTCTGGAAGAAAGACACTTACTCAATTAATAGGTTGCATCAATTCCTTCCTTGCAGCGCTTCCTCGCAACTATCCGATCATACCAAATGGAGATTCGCGCTGTGGACCATGGATGGTGCCTCCTCGATTCCAAATGCGACACCCATGCAGGCCAGTGCAACTGCAGAAGCCACATAGCCAAGCATGGGTACTTAGAATGCACTTGCAATGAACTCTTGGAGATGGAGGATGGCATACAGGAGCCGTTGTAATGAGAGAAGTGAGAGAGAGTGACAGAGAGAGTGTTGTTTAGCCTCAATGAACAACGCATGTTCCACGTCATGTTCATACTTCATTTACCAATTAACTAATTTGCGCCACACTAACAATCCATTCAGTATCTGCTTTTTCTTTGATTGAAGTTGTTGCTTTCATTGTAGAATTCTTTCCCTTTTCTAATTTACCTTTGCACACTCTTGAATTCAACAGAGATGATATCGTAAATCTGCTCGATTTTGTGATTATGACGCTTCTCTAACAATGATGATAAAAAAACTCTCATCACCCCTCTTCTCTCGCTTTCTCCATTGCTACACTAAGAATGATGCTTCTCTTTATCTTTCCCTTCGATATCTATCCCTCAGCTTGCATGTTTGTTATTTATACATCCCGATATGTTTTCCATAGATTTAATGTTCTTTTGTGGCCACCGAACTATCATCGTAATCGTCGCTACTCTCTTGTAATGTACCTTTGTGTAGACTGATATGCATATGCTTTCTCTTCATATTCCATTTCGATATCTCTTTCGCATCGTAAATAAAATTGTATTAATTTGATAATCGACAGAATAAAGAAATCGTTAAAAAGAAGATCGTCTCATGATATCCTTCTCTTCACAGTGTCAAAATTAATTTGCCGTCCAAAGCAAATCGGTATTTCGTTCGGATTAGTGCGGAATGAGATCGAATGAGAAATGATACTCACACCACAGCTAAATCCACGCTTTGCTGTCCACACTCATTCTGGGGAAGAGAGGAAAGACAGATCTTCAGGCATACTGTATCTTCTTCTCTCTCCCTTCCCATCTCACCTTTCCTCCCGTCTGTTATTGCGTCAGCGCTTCGATACTCGACTCTCTGGACAGACTTCTTCTCAATTACGCAATCTCTGAGATATCGTGAGGAGAGATGTGCGAGATCGTTCCCTGCTCATCCAATCCGAATACTCACTCGCTCTATCTAACCGGTGGACATTCTTGTTGTCTTTCATCGTTGATTCCCACAATCTCTGGCATACAGTACATCGACATCTTCTCTGTTGGCCGGGCTTGACATTAATTCAATAGCTATTTGTATGTACAATTCAAATAATTGCGATGACTGATCATTCGATCTCTCTCATCTCGGCAACTCTAATTACTGCCCGTCTCTAATCCCTCCCTGCCATATGCGAGCTCTGTCCCTTCTCTTATTGGCAGCCACTTGGTAGGTGAGCTCTCTCGAGTCAGACAGCAGGTGGGCATGTGATCTCCTATAGTGAACTAATAAGAACAATTCACACTCACGTTCTGCATGAACACCGAGATATCAAGTGAGATCGAGATATTTATCCTTTGACATTACTCCCGGTGACAAGAAATGCTCCTCTCCCATCAGGACAGATGCAAAACAGCAGTTGATTTGTTTCCCACGTCTGTGAACGCATGGATGCCTCCTGGTGGACAGATAAATTGATCAAATCGGGCTTTGATCGAGAAGCGATAAATGGGCTAAGATTAGATGGGTGCGGATGGATGAAAGGATCAATCTGGCTTCTCTGCCTCTGGATGATCGAAGCGTCAATATGAGATAGATCGATGAATGGGAAGAGATGTTCTCGATCTTATTGCGATTACCCGATCCACTACGGCATGGTCCCTCCCGTTCTTCTCATTACCGCCCTGATTTTCAGTCTCATTCTTGGTTCCAAATATCGCGTGCGATCATCGGCATTATTTTTCCCTCGCATTTCAATCTCCCCTCTGAGAGCGAAAAATCCTGGCGCAAATTCCGAGAGAGAGGGAGAAAGGTGATCACCTACTCTTCTTTCAAATACTGTATCTCTTCCTTCTCTCCTTTTCCATCTCATGTGTCAGCTGTCTACCGATTCTGCTAGGGTGTTGCACAAGACTTCTCCTCTCAATCCTCGGAACAGACGTTCCCCCATTGAGTAATCACAAGACAGTGGATATCGAGAGGAGGGGATTAGTGCAATTGTCTGACTCTCTTCATTCAGCAGACTCCCTCTCGCTCTGTCTAATAGGCGAGAGAGCACGTGGAATTGAGAGAGTCGTTCTCAGAGGGAGAGAGGGAGATGAGAATAGACTATTCTTCCACCTGGTCTTTCTAACTAGAGACCATCGCTGATTCACGCATCCTATTCTTGAGCTTTGGTCTCTCTTTCTCTGCTAGTGGTGATAGTTCAATGATCCTTTCGCATCTTCCTATCTCATCGATAAATCGAGATCTGGACCAATCGGAAAACATGAGCAATCTCCTTCCTGTCGTCTGAGACGTTCAAGTTTGAATTTTCAGCGCCCATTTCGAATAAGTCTTCCTCTGAGGCCCTATTCACTCTCTTCATTCCCACAGTCTCTAATAGCCTAACTTACTTCCCTCTCGCTGTTTCTCTCACTCTCTCAAAGCTTATTCTTCCATCCTCGCACCTGTGTCTTCACCCATTTGTATGAGAGTGAGTTGCAAAGAGACAACTTTGAACGCCGAGGAAGCATTCAAATTTTCGCCTTCTTCTTTTCGTCCCCTCCTTTTCCCTTGACATTCAACCTCCATTTCGCTTCGATTACAGTATGTCTTGTATACATTGCATTTATCCTGCTGCCTCCCGAGAGCTCCACAATTCCTATCAATTTCGCATGTAGAATTTTGCCATCAGACTCCTAACGATTGGGAAGTCTCCTCGCGAATTCCTCCGAAAAGCGGCATCTCTCAAGTACTCTTGACCTCTCTTGACCAGTGCCATAGGCAGGCGGACTTTCTCTATTCTGCTCCTCGAGGTTTCCATACTCTTCAAGAGAGGGCTCGCTCAATAAATCTGATAAAGATCAATCGCTTTCAACTATATCGTTTTGGCGCCTATTTTCACCTCGAGGGGCCTCTACTTGAGAATCCCTCTACCCAAACTGACTCTCTCCTTTTCCACACTGTCTTCACATCAAGCCCGTTCACTCTCACTGATACTCCCACTCTCTCGCCGCTTCTCTAATGGGCAATGTGTGTGAGTTGTAAACAGGGAACACCGCTTGAGTATTCAAATTTAGGCCTCTCTCCCCACCTCCCACCATTTTGGCCCCGAGTGCCTCGATTTCCTCGATTCCATCTCGATTACAGTACTTATTCGTTCATTCCCCCCAATCTTTTATGTCGCGAAGTTTGTTCTTTCATCCGGTCAATTCGCAATAAGTCAAACGATGAGAGAAAAAAGATCTCGGCTCTAATTTGTCCCTTATTCATTCATCGAGAATAGTTTGATTATCTCTCTCCCTCCTTTCCACTTCCCTTCTCTCCCTCTCTCTCCCTCTCTCCGTGCAGCCGCTTTTGTTCTTGTGTCATTCGAGAAGCAGGAGTCCCCTTCCAAAGGTTGCGTAATTCATATGCAGAGAGAAATAGAGGGAGAGAGAAAGATAGGCCGAGGAGAATCCTTGGCGTAGACCATAGAGTGAGATCTGAACGATCCTAATCCAACTTCACTCCTGTTCTCTCGCTCTTGAATTTCACAGCGTCGCATTATCAAGTCTAGCTTTATGATTAGTGAATCTGCCTCGATCCGCTCTTTATTTCACTAGTCTGAGAAAACAACTGAAGTGATCGACCTCGAGATAGGGGGATTCGGCACTTGTCTAGATCCCGGAAGAATGGTTGAGTTCCACTCATTCCTAATAAGATATTTCTAAGCTTTTTTTGGGTTGGTGGTCGGGGTGGATGGAGGATGGACACTCTTCCGAAGAACTAGACAAGTACCGGGGCTTCCCCCTCTTTGACTCGTTCCTCTTACTCCGGAGGCTTTTGCTCGGTCGCAACTCTTTTTACATTTTTTTCATCTACCGTGATTTCAGTGATCGAGCAAGCACATTGTCACCAGAGGTGCTGCTCAATAGCTGTGTTGAGAGGAGTACAGAAGAGAGCGACCACACATTGTGATCAGCTGAGGAATAGAAGTGCGACGCCCGCAGAATCGACTCCGGTACATTTCATCGTTTCGGGAATTTAATATAGTTTCCCTTTATCAAACTGAATGGGACGAACCTCGTGATAAGTTTGCAGTATTCCATTGAAAAAGGAATCACATCTCTTGAAAGTGAATAAGAGAGCGTACTTTCAATAAATTATTTCAGATCACAACGAGCAATGGCCGAACGTCCGATCGAGTCTCAGTATGTTCCACAGCTTACTTCATTGTTTTCCGAGCTAGTGTTCTGAAACTGGTAACAGACAAGGCAACAACGAGAATACCTCGAACAAATTGAATCTGTGATGTGTTCTAAAAATTTGCTGAACGCAATGTGTTTTAAATTTCGAGCTTTGCGTCCTCTCTTTTGCTGAGCCTTCCACTTTCCCTCTTTCTCTTTTTCGTGTCCTCTGTAGAGGAGAAGTGGACTCCCCACTTGGATAAAACCAAGTCCGTGGGGTGAATGCCTCCCTATCGTTCTATAAGGGAAATGCACAGGGGCGAGGGAACAGTGAGATCATTAAACATCGCAAGCATTGAAAGTTGACTTTTTTGAATCTAATAAAGTGATCTCGCAAAAAATAATTGTGTCAATGTAGCCTTAAAAATCAAGATCATTTATTTCAGGGAATCCTGGCGGATGACGAGGGACTTAGGCCGATATTTCGACGTGGAGACCGGCGAGCCACTGAAAGGAGTGGATTTCGACGAGATTACCGTAGCTCAGCCTGTCCCTCCGACGTCGAGAGCGCCCCTTCTTCGTGATCAGCCGAGAATGCCGAACACACGAAATACAGTGGAGTTCACGGTGAAGTCGATTGATGACATCTCGCTAAGTGAAGGTGCGAAAAGAGCAATGATACGCAGAAACACAATAAGATCAACCCCTTTTCCTTCCAGGAGCGCTGGCAGTCACCTACACGTGGGTGGACCCCAATGATGGGCCCAAGCAAGAAGTGACAAAAGAAATCAAGGGATTCGTACGTTTTCCACGATTGAGTGTACTCCCAGAATAAGCCTATTTCCCAAAATGACAGTCATAATTTCAGGCCATCGCGACACTCGAAGAATTCTTCGAAAACAAGTTCACTGAAGATCTCTTGTTTCCGGTCACCGAAGAACTCAGAAGAAAAGTTTTGAGGCAGCTCCGTTTCAATGTGGAAGAGTGTGTGGATGATTTGGGTCCAATTGACATCCGATCGTTTCAGAATCAGAAACAATGTGGAGAAAATGGCTGCCGAGGTAGATGTGCAAGAGATGTCTGATGAAGGAGAAGAAGTCGAGGATGATCAGGAGATGGCCACAGATGGCGAAGATGATGAGGTAATTTAATGATTTTTCTAGATTATCTCGAAGAATTCGTGTTGTACAGTACAATAACTCAGCGTATGGATATCTTAGGGAAATAAATGTAAATAAATCCCCTTCAGAACGTCGACTTGTCCAATGATCGAGATGATTCCGACGTGGCTGACGATACTGGATCACAGAGTACCCCTGTGGATGAAGTTGACCTTACTCAGGTCAGTTGAACAAGGAAGGAAGAATATGCGATAATTATTTTGACTAATTTACCTCATTTGCTAGGGCATTCTCGTGCCGTCTCACGACGAGTCAAGTGGAGACGATCTCGTGGAAGAAGAAATGGAGAGAGACGATGAAGAGGACGAGACGACAGACAAGGTACATTTGTGATTTCACTGCTTGATAAAATACAGATTCACTGACATGGAAATCGGTGTGTATGAATGGTTTGTTGTATGCCTGCATTCAATGGAATCTTGATCAGACCACCAACGAGAGCGTCGAGGACGTTTCGGATCAAGTAATGAATCTCCAAGACGAGGGAGCCATGACCAAGGTTCGGTTCAGCAATACAGTTTAGCGAAAACAGAGATATCACTTTGTGCACTGTGTACACGATATTCTTTTGCAAGCAAAATTTAGATAGCACAAAAACGATTCCAATAACGAGCCGTATTATCAGGAGGCGCTCGGTGATCCGGAGTTGGCTGAGATCGCAGAAGACGACAAGGAGAACGATCACTCGGTATGATTATAAGAACTCAGAGACAGAGCTCTTTACGCGTACCGCGCTTGAAACGAAAATTACTGATTAAGAAACTAAAAATATCTAATCCTCCTAATGAGATTAAATATCAGAAAATCGGAGGAGATGAGGCAGCTGATGAGACGACTGACGAAAGGACTTACGAGAAGAGGGTACGCTAGCAATATTTAATCATGGCACATCATGGCGATTTCTTGCTTGAGTACAGTTGATTCTAACAAAATATTCGTGCAGGCAAAAAGAGTCACGCAGCCGCCGGATAGGCTCAACCCGGCTCACATCAAGAGTGATCGCCCGAAGAAGGCTCTTCTCTCTTCTCCTCCTTCTCGTCCTCCTCGACTTCAAGAGGTCGAAGAGCCTCGACGGCAGTTCGTCTGTGGAGATGGCGAAAGCATCGATGAACGAACCGTCGGAGCGAGAAGAGACCATTCGGCGGTGGTTCTCGATAAGCGCCGGTACGACGCCAACGGCCAGTTGGTGAGTCGGGTTGCCTCTCATTAGAGTGCGGAAAACAAGAGCCAGAGTAGACTCTCCTCATTTTACACTCTCTCTCGTCGATCTGACCGAAGAAGGCTCTTCTCTCTTTTCCTCCTTCTCGTGAGAGTGGGTGAAAGTAGGACAGCAACTCTTGCTTTCCGCACTCTACTTCTCATTCATTGTTACTTCTTTGTTGACAATGATGATCTGGAAGTAGATATGTAAACGTCTAGTTGATCCATCCATTGCACATCCATAGTCTTTCAGAGGGCATACCTCATCAGAAGTGGGCAGGGGACATCATGGGTGTCTGCCGCAAGATCGTATCTGATGTGCCCGGAGAAGGTAGCTGAGTACGAGCTCAAGAACTACACACCAATTCATGATGTAAGACACTATAGGTGAACCAAACGTAATAAGTCGGATCTAAGTTGAGTAATAGATTGAGAGAATCCCCTGAGGTCTGAAGATTGATTACCCATTCAGGTCGATGTGATGAGCGACGAGATCGAGACCGTTGCGGCACTTCTGGAGAACGGCGAAGAAGATGCGGAGGGGAAGCTCATCGAATTGTGGATGAAAGAGGCTGGTGTAATCTCCGTCCGCAACGACATGTAAGCTTTCAATATGTTTAAACCGTCTATTAATATTGTTATGATGAATTAGGATTCACTAATGTGAATTGCTCTCTCAAGATTTGTTCCAGTGAAGATCAAACATTTCATATATTTGGTTTCCCATTTCCGATATTTCAGCGGTGTCGTCTCGAAGTGCAAGTCGAGATGCAAGCAGTGCCGGCATGTACGTTCAATAGAACCTTAATTCATGGAACGGTCGAAAGGCTACGAACATGACTACCGTAATGATTACTCTACAACATCCATCTTGTAGGCCATCAAGCTCCTCTTCGTCCTAAACAGAGTGGACGATGAGCATTACAATCTCTTCGATGGACGTATCGAGTTCGCATCCCAGATTCTCGCAGTGCTCAAGCCCGATAAGGCCCCAAAGAACATCTATGCGAAGCTCTCTCCTCCTGGCGTGAGATTTTCATGAAATCATCACTTTCTGAGATTTGTTGTGTTTTTAAGAGACAGGCTCTGGGAAAATTGATTTTTCCCCGGACATTGGGCCAGGACTTTTGAATCGGGCCTTCATACTCACAGGGCCTGAGGGAGCTTTGACCTTGTTTACCAATATGATGATGAAACCGGCCATATTGCGCAAAGCGGCGCGCCAGGTGCGCGCACATGGAAAAGTTTCGGAAATTCATAACTTTTCAACGGAACAAGCTAAAATCAAAATTCCTATTGCATTGTGCTAGGCATGCCCAGAGTGTACTGAGACACTATTAGCATCGAATGCGGGGCGGTTCTGGATAGTCCTTGCTAACCAACCCGATCACATTTATCGAGTTCTCAGTATTGCGGAGCTGTTTCCGCAGCTGTTTTCATACGACATCGGATAGCCTAGTCTCTTGTGCTACCAGCCCACCTATAGGCATACTGGGATTCCACCGCACATGGACGGAAAAAATGGCCTGAAGGCTCGGGAGTCGGTGAGTGGTAAGCGTTTTCCTGTGTTTCCTACACCGTCTTTATGCGATTCCTGGAACAAACCACTCAAATAGTGAAGCTAGGCCTTCATGTGAATTATCATCACCATTGGAGCCGATTCCGCCGTCATGACTTTTTTGGACCATGACCCGGGGTTCATGGTCTCGGAGCGACCCATCACCATGAACCCGGGGTCATGGTTCAAAATGGGCCTTGGAAGTCATGTTGGAGGAACTTCATGTACTGTAGGCCAATGTGTAGTGCACTACCCCAGCGACATACCGTACCGCTTGATACCGTAATCCGGCTATTGCAAGCTGACTTATTTCGAATTTTTCAATAAAAAATCAGTTCATGATAGCACGATTGCCAGATTACGGTATCGAGGGGTTCGCTGTGTTGCTGGGGTAGTGCACTACACATTGGCCTACAGTACATGAAGTTCCTCCAACATGACTTCCAAGGCCCATTTTCAACCATGACCCCGGGTTCATGGTGATGGGTCGCTCCGAGACCATGAACCCCGGGTCATGGTCCAAAAAAGTCATGACGGCGGAATCGGCTCCAATGGTGATGATAATTCACATGAAGGCCTAGCTTCACTATTTGAGTGGTTTGTTCCAGGAATCGCATAAAGACGGTGTAGGAAACACAGGAAAACGCCTACCACTCACCGACTCCCGAGCCTTCAGGCCATTTTTTCCGTCCATGTGCGGTTGAATCCCAGTATGTCTATAGGTGGGCTGGTAGCACAAGAGACTAGGCTCTCCGATCTCGTATGAAAACAGCTGCGGAAACAGCTCCGCAATACTGAGAACTCGATAAATGTGATCGGGTTGGTTAGCAAGGACTATCCAGAACCGCCCCGCATTCGATGCTAATAGTGTCTCAGTACACTCTGGGCATGCCTAGCACAATGCAGAAGGAATTTTGATTTTAGCTTGTTCCGTTGAAAAGTTATGAATTTCCGAAACTTTTCCATGTGCGCGCACCTGGCGCGCCGCTTTGCGCAACATGGCCGGTTTCATCATCATATTGGTAAACAAGGTCAAAGGCCTCTCAGGCCCTATGAGTATGAAGGCCCGATTCAAAAGTCCTGGCCCAATGTCCGGAAAAGAACGTGAATGCTGAATTTTCTCGGAGCCGGCCTCTTAATGGATAATAGAGGATTAACATTGATACTTCTGCGCGACATTAACAAGATATATTCCAGTGTGGCGGTGCTGGTGGTGTCTTCACCACAGAGGACTATGAAAGGGAAGAACTTGACAAGCGAGTGACGACAGCCGAGGCAGAGGCGAAGAAGGCAGTCGACGACCACAAAGGCATTCATGACAAGATCATGGTGAGCTATTCACTCATTTTTTATTGCAATTCTTCACTTTTAAGAGACCGGATCAGTAAAAATCGAGATTCCCCCGGACACGTTCCTCCCGGAAACGGGCCAGCAAGCCCATACTCTAGTGTTAGGAGGGTCTTGTGCTCACATTGTTCATAGTACCTCTTGATCGGGGTTTCCTCCACTACGGTACGAGAAAAGTGTAAATATGTGTGAAATGTTCGAAAATTCATAAAATACAAACTTGAAGAGATATACTCAGATGTTCACGTGCATCACATTAGAGGTGCCCTGAGGCATCATATCAGCAGTTAGGATTGATTGAAGCTTCATTCTTGAATTTCTATCTGCACTAGGATTTTCGTTTTTTGAGAAATGGAGGCTGTTCCT
>LS495404.1:578551-617596 GCA_900490845.1 Pristionchus japonicus
AGGAACAGCCTCCATTTCTCAAAAAACGAAAATCCTAGTGCAGATAGAAATTCAAGAATGAAGCTTCAATCAATCCTAACTGCTGATATGATGCCTCAGGGCACCTCTAATGTGATGCACGTGAACATCTGAGTATATCTCTTCAAGTTTGTATTTTATGAATTTTCGAACATTTCACACATATTTACACTTTTCTCGTGCCGTAGGGGAGGAAACCCCGATCAAGAGGTACTATGAACAATGTGAGCACAAGACCCTCCTAACACTAGAGTATGGGCTTGCTGGCCCGTTTCCGGGAGGAACGTGTCCGGGAGGTAGACGAAAATCCTCGATTTTTACGGAGCAAGTCTCTTAATGAAATGCGGTTTGAGAAAGGTAGAATGAGTCTCGATAGTGATCAAGTGATATTTACCCTCAAAAATGGCATTACAGAACTCCATCGAGAGAGTGCTGCTCTTCAGAAAGCAGTACCGCCTTATGACAGAATGGCGCTGGAAGAGGAGTGAGAACGAGTGCTGCAAGCTTCTCGCGACTACCAGATACGGCGATCGGCGCCGCAAGCTCGGCCGCTTCTTTGTGATCGGAGAAGAGACGCCGGAAGAGGAGGAGGAAGAAATCTTCGAATATCCCATGGAAGTCCCTTCCGCCCCTCCCCGTACGGAGACTGATGCACCCACGGCCAAGAAACAGAAGAAAGCAGATGGACAGGAAGAGGGCGAAGTGGTGTAAACCCTCCCTCCCAGCATCCGCTTTCGCAAAGCGACCAACCTTGTCTTCACTTTACCGTAAATGAGACTGACTCTCGTTGCACGTATCTTGTCTTCGCCCATTTTATCTTTCTTTATCTGCACCTGTATTAGCTATTATCTGAGTTGGCTGTCGAGTGGAAGGAGTGAAGAGAGTGAGAGAGATGTCTCCGAACGAGAGTAAGGTATGACGAGAGTGAGGTATGAGTGGCACTCTGGCATATTGTAGGGGAGCGGGCATTTCGAATCGAGGTGAAAATTGAAAAGAGGGGATCTCGCCAATCACTTACACAATTCTAATCTAATATCGATGATCTTCCTTAGCTCGCAAATGACGTTTTCTAACACTCTTCTCGTGTAGGTCCTCGTTGCTTCATTTCTCTGACCAATTCTCTCTCCATTCACGTCTCTTCGTTCCTATGAAATCTGATTATTGTAATTGTATTTCACAACGATCACTGAAGTTATGAATAAAATTGCATGCGAAAGCTGTGATGGTTTGGGGGAAACAGATTAGTGTAGTTAGAGCTCTTTTCTTGGAGTAATGGTCAGATGATAGGACCTTCCCAATATGCAAGAGCCTTTCTCGATCATTACTTTGTTATTGATGTCCTTTCAGGCATTTGCATTGACCAAACAATCGCTAAATACGATGATCTATTACTTCAGTAGATACGAGAAATAATGGCAAATCTCTTTTTCTAGTTCCTCTTTTCTCCGCTTCTTCCCGCGAGTAAGTAAACGTCAATAATTCCTCGCAAGAAGAATCGCCCAAAAAGAATGCTGATAAAGTTTTGAGGAAAATTTCAAGTGGTACATCTTTGGTTTCACATGCTAGTTAATGAATGGAGGAGGGAAGGAAACACCACCACTTTCGTAGCAGATTATCAGGGAAAGATCGAGGCCAACACACTTCGGTAGCCAGATCTCGACATTATGATAGCTCCGGTAGCAAGCCAAAGTGAAGGGCCAAAGTGATGATAGAAATCATTTCTGCTCTCCTAATAAGCTCGATTATTCAGATTATAGCTCGATTATATGCTTTCTCTTCATATTCTATGCCGATATATCTTTCGCATTCTTTGAATGAATAGTAATTAAAATTGTATTATTTTGACATAATAAAGGCATTGTTAAAAATCAGATCGTCCTATGCTACTCTTCTCTTCACAGTGTCAAATTTCATCTGCCGTCCGAAGCCAATTGGTATTTCGTTCGGAATGAGATCGACCACAAAGATATTCACGCCACAGTTAATTCCACGCTGAGCTGTCCACACTCATCCTTAGGGGAGACAGGAAAGGAGCTGATTCAAAGATCTTCAGGCGTACTGTATCTTCTTCTCCCTCCCTTTCCATCTCACATTTCCCTCCCGTCTGTAATTTCGTCACAGACAGCTTCGCTCTACGACTCTACGATCAGACTTCTCCTCAATTACGCAATCACTGAGATATCGAGAGGATTGATTTGAGAGATCGTCTCCTGCTCATCTAGTCCGAATGCTCTGTCGCTCTCTTTTACAGGAAAACATTTTTGATGTCTTTCACCGTTGATTCCCCCACGTTCTCTGACGGTACATCGATTTCTCCTCTATTGGCCGGGCTTGAAATTACTTTAATAGCTATTTGTATGTGCAATTAAAATAATTGCGATGACGGATCATTCGATCTCTCTCATCTCGGCAACTCTAATTACTGCCCGTCTCTAATCCAGCTGTGCCATATGTGAGCTCAGTCCCTTCCCTTATTGGCAGCCACTTGGTAGGTGAGCCCTCTCGAGTCAGTGAGGAGGTGAGCATGAGATTAGTGAACTACTCAACCAATTAGACCTTCATTAAATTCAACGAGATCCTTCCCAGAATAATATGAACAATTCACACTCATGTTCTGCATGAACTGCAAGATATCAAGTGAGATCGAGATATTTATTCACTGCCACTACCCCCGACGACATCAAATGCTCCTCCCTATCAGGACAGTTGCAAAACAGCAGTTGATTTGTTTCCCACGTTACCGTACTCTGTGAACACATGGATGCCTCCTGGTGGACAGATAAATTGATCAAATCGGGTCTGATCGAGAAGCGATAATCGGTCTAAGATTAGATGGATGCGGTTGGATGAAAGGATCAATCTGTCTTCTCTGCCTCAGGATGATCGAAGAGTCAATATGAGATAGGTCGATGAATATAGAGAGTTGTTCCCGATCTTATTGCGATTGCCCGATCCTCCACTATGTGGTGGTTCCCGTTCTTCTAATTTGCGCACTGGTTTTCTCATTCTTGGTTTCAAATATTGCGTACGATATCCGGTCTCGATTATCGATATTATTATTATCATTTATTCAACGTTTCGGTTTCTCCTCTGAGGGCGATAAATGCGGCATAAATTTCAAGAGAGAGCGAGACAGAGAAAGGATCACCTGAACTTCTTTTGAATACTCTATCTCTTCCTTCTCTCCTTTTCCATCTCGTGTGTCAGCTGTCTACCTATTCTGCTAGGCATTGCACAAGACTTCTCCTCTCGATCCTCGGAACAGATGTTCCCCCCATATCGAGAGGAGGGATTAGTGCAATTGTCTCTTCATTCAGCAGACTCCCTCTCGCTTTGTCTGATAGGCGAGAGAGCACTTAGAATTGAGAGAGTCGTTCGCAGAGGGAGAGAGAGAGAGCAGTGGATAGGGTATTCTTCCACCTGATCTCTCTTACTGGACGCCCTCACCCATTCTCCTTCTCTTGATTTTTGATCTCTCAATGTTGATAGTTCAATGATTTGATGCATCCTGCTGTACGGAATTCGTACTGATCCCATTGATAAATCGAGATCTGAACCAATCGGAAAATCATGAGCTATCTCCTACCGGTCCTCTGAATGTAAAGTCACCGTTCGAATTTGAATTTTCAGCGCCCATTTCAAATAAGTCTTCCTCTGAGGCCCTATTCACTCTCTTCATTGCCACAGTCTCTAATAGCCTAACTTACTTCCCTCTCGCTGTTTCTCTCACTCTCTCGTAGCTTATTCTTCCATCCTCGCACCTGTGTCTTCACCCATTTGTGAGTGAATTGCAAAGAGACAACTTTGAACGCCGAGTGAGCATTCAAATTTTCGTCTTCTTCCTTCTGTCCTCTCCCTTTTCTTGATGTTCAACCTCAATTCCGCATCGATTACAGTTTGTCTTGCCTGCACTGTGCTTATCCTGCTGCCACCCAAGTGTTTCTGTAAAATTTGGGTCTAGAATCTTGCCATCCGCCTTACAGCGATTTCGAAAATCATAACTCATTGCGAATTTCTCCGAAAAGCGGTACCTTTCGAGCACTCTTGACATGGTCGTTGCCATGAACAGCCCCTCTCTAGTATGTTCCTCGAGGCAGCCGAACTACTCACACTTGAGGACTCGCTCAATCAATCTGATAAAGATCAGTCGATTTCATTTATATTGTTTTGGCGCCTATTTTCACCTCGAGGGGCCTCTACTTGAGAAGGAACCCAGTTGACTCTCTCCCTTTCCACACTATTTTCGCATCAAGCTGGTTCACTCTCGCTGATACTCCCACTCTCTCGTCGCTTCTCTAATGGGCAATGTGTGTGAGTTGTAAACAAGGAACGCCGTTGAGTATTCAAATTTAGGCCTCTTTCCCCACCACCCACTCTTTGGCCCCAATTGCCTCGATTCCATCTCGATTGCAGTACTCCTTCATTGTTTCCTCAAACCTCTTTTAAAGCGTCACGTCTGGCATTCATTCTAATTTCACTGTCATTCATACATCGCGAATAGTTCTCTCTCCACTCTCTCTCCGTGCAGTCCTTATTGTTCTTGTGTCATTCGAGAAGCAGGAGTCTCCTTCCATAGGTTACAGATAGATACAGATATTTATCCTGACATCAGACAATGGGCCTGCAGAACGCATCTTTAGGGAGGGGATTGGGAAATTCGAACTCAAAGTGTCGCTGGATCTAGGGATGGAATCTTCTTACAATTATCTTCTCAATTGATAGTCGCACTTGGTCGAGATCATTTGAGGCATGAAGTAGATCATCCAGCCTCCGATGTCCATAGTTTGCGTGGTTTAGAGCAAACTCACGAGGCTGGCTTCTGGAATGTTGCTTTTCTTGACGGTAGATCACTTGAGACGATGTAGATCCGTCTTGAGTCCTCCTCTTGAAGTTACCGAGTGGGCGGCACTCATCCGGTTGCCCAAGCTGACGGAGGAGGATTCTCCAGACTGGGGTGGAAGAGAGCGGGGGTGAGTGTAAGCCCTCTGAAGAAGATATAGGATCGCTTTAGAGAAAGAAAACATAAAGGATATCCCATTATGAGTACCGGAAACTGTTGTAAACCTTTTACTATGATTTCTAAGTTCTTGTGAACCATTTTGACGGAAGGAAAGTGTAGCCTGAACGGATGATTGTATGAACGGTTCTCCTCTTAGATTTTCTAGTGTGAGAAGCTGGCAGGAAGAGTCAGTGGAGTTGAGAGAGGAGGACAGGCGGTCGATTCCTTTGTTCCTATCCCCTCCAGTCATAAGCGTTCCGGCCCTATAAGAATAGCAACAATAGGGTCATATCTCACTGGTTTATATCCCTCAGGATGGTCGTTCTTCGAATAAACACATGTGGTCGAAAGAAAGAAGGTCAGAGACTGGGATGTTTAGGGCAGTGATAGATGAACCTGACCCTCGACCTTATAAACACCACAGCTTATATTAACAGAGGGGGAAGCCTCGAGTAGTCTCGAGTCCACCTCGAAAACAGTCTCTGGCTATATCCACCCACATTACCTGCTGTGTAATGCGAACTTACCCTTTCCGAAGTTTTCACCCGCGAGTTGAAAGGAATATTCAACTTCTAATTAATCCGATCTGCTCGTTTGACAATTCTCCGTACCTGATGCTTACTTCCATTAATCGCGCAGTTGACGCTGGATGGAGACCTGGCTAGAACATGAGAGCGAGAGAGAGAGAGAGAGCATCATAGGAGGAAGGAGCTCCCTTTGTTCCCATTATTTCTTGGTAGACCAATTTCTATGACCTGTTTCTCTGTCTAGGGAAGCTTGTCTAGGCAGCATCACTGCTCTAACAGTGTATTATAAAAAAATTTTTTATATCTATCACCATTCCCATTGTTCGCCATTCGAATAAGCGCAGGTTCGCCAGATTTGAACTCAATAACAATGATCTCAGAAGTGATAACTGCACGAGGAGTCAAGGAGAAGGAGAAGTCCGACTACTGCATTATCACTGGTATTTTTCATGATTTATGGAAATTCACTACGTCATTCTATTTACTCTGAATGAGGAAACATTGCATTTCTTGTGTGTTACTACTTTCTTCACCACATCATTGAATTTGTTTCAAGTATCATCCGCATAAGTGACTAATGACTGGAAACTAGCTAACAACGATAGATCTCGAGATATCCTCTGCTCGTTGGCTTGCTAAGCATGAAATATGTACACAATGTTCGAAAATTTTGAAATTCTATTTCGAACATGATGATGCACTCAACACATTTTATCAACTTTGCAATTTTAATTGCTATTTCAGGTAGATCAGCCGACTAATCAGAAGGATGAAACACCCGAAAGGGGGCGTCACCAAGGCTAAGCCGGTCGCTCCGAGACGGAAAGCGACGCATCGAGATGATCGACCGAAGAAGAGAAAGACGAAGACGACCATCGATTTTCTGGTGGAGACAATCGAAGATGTCTACCTGTATGAAGGTAAGCACTAAAGCAAAAAAGCATTGCAACACAAATTTATAAGGCATCATAATCTATTTCAGTAAGAATTCAGACACATCAGCGTGTGGGAACACGTGTCAACCAATTATGCCTTTTTGCTTTCCAGGAAATCTGGCAGTTCGCTACTCCTGGCTGAACGAAAAAGGCGTCGAGGATCAGAATACCAGTGATGACATCTTTGGCTTCGTGAGTTTTCTCCTTATATAGGATCTTCAATCGGCCAACTGTCATGATTTCCGAATTTCCAGGCTGTAAACACATACAAAGAGTACTTTGTGAACAGTTTCGAGGAGAAAGCTGACTTTGTCGTCAAGGAAGAATTGAGGCAGGCGGTGATCTCGAAGCTGAACTTCGACCCTGAGAGGTGAGTTGATCTCGAAGCTGAACTTCGACCCTGAGAGGTGAGTTGTCGATCTGGTGTCCCATTACAATCTCTTCCCTGCAGCCTAACAACGTTACCTGAGGACTACGAGGAGAGGAAAGCCGCCGCTAATCGCGAAGAATTACTTTGGGAGGTATTTTCGGAAAACTGACTACTTTCTGACATTTTGCATAGAAAGTTAGGTACACACTCCTTTTATTGGCATTACACTTCTGCTGATCCATTGAGGAACAGTATCGCTAGTACGGTTATAGACTTTTGATTTTTTGGGGCCTTACACATTCCTTCAAGAGTGATTCTGTTGATCAATGGAGAATCCATTTCTAAAGTTCATGCTGTCTCTTATTCCAGCAGCTAGAAAGCTTATCTCGCTTTCAGGCAAGACTGGATGAACTTGCCCAGGAGCTGCGCATCAAACAGAGAGCAGGAACACCTCTTCCGGTACCAAATAACTTTATTAAATCTTAAAATCCGCACAGTATTGATTTGATCTTGTATGATGATCTTGAAGACACTTTCTATTTTTCTCAGGTTGACATCGTCCCTCCGCTTGATGGAGCGTGCGAACGGAATTTGGCCGTTGACGAGAGTGTAGTTGGATCAGATGAGGAAGAGGGAGTGGTCGAAGGTGACTCGGATGAGGTATATTGTCTTATTTGAAAGTGCTTTATTTCTTCATTGTGTGATGGTTATAATACTCTTTTGAAACTTCCCCGTTCAGAACTTCGAAATGGACACTGACAGTCAGACAGAATGGTCGGGACAAGATGACTATGAACAGATGGGAATTCCTCCTGCCGATCACAACCCTCATGTTCGTTAATTTCGAAATTAGAACGAAAAAAACCCAAGATACGTTTTCCAATGTTTTCGGAAAGTAGTATCTTATTGTTCGATCTCGATACGAGGCTAGTAAAATGTCAAATCAATTTCGGGGAACCTATTTTAAAAAAACGTTGGTTTTGAAGTAGTTTAAAAGCTATTAATTATTACGTGCTACGCTTATGAAGTAACATCTAAACTATTGTGGGTTGGTATTCAAGAGTTTACAACAACAAAAAAACAACTAAAAATCACATAACCACGAAAACAGTTGTTTCAGGATCTCTCCGACTTCTCTTCTTCTCCCCAGCGCATCACATCTCACTTCCTTCCACTCCGCAATCGTCTCAACAACTCCTCTTCGATTAATGGAGAAGCTGCCCAGAATGGCGATACTGAGACGCCAACGGAGTTTGGCAACATTGGCAGCGTGAGTTCTCAACATGTATTACTGGAATATAGTTTAGCTTCGCACGTATAAAACTCCGCTCTTGTCCTACTACTATCTTACCAGGATGCCGACGAAAACGAGGAGATGACAACGGAGACTGTTGATGAAGAAATGGAGTTGGATGGACAGGTAGTGCGCAACAAATACTACTTGATAATAGACGAAAAATCAATCGTTTCAATAACGTAATACCAGGTGATCGGACGAAATGATGCGATAAAAGGACTTCCTGCTAATGAGGATCAGATCAAGGACCAGGTACGGTAATACGGCTATCCCTGTCCGACCACAAAATTATTAATGAGCCTAAGAAACTGATTAAAAATCTATTGAATAGGTAAACATTCAGGAAGTCAAGAGAATCGATGACACGGCCCAGATGGGGACGAAGAAAGCTCATGGTGGCAAGAAAAAGGGTATGTTATCCAACATAACTCGATTGTATCAATTATCATTATAATTTTCAACAATCAAAACATATAATAACATATTTGTATAAGTCCACTGACACAATGTACCTATTCAGACAAGTCGAGCTCCCATGGAGATGTGAGGTGCTCTTCGCGGTCAACCAAGTACAAGGGGAAGTATGTATTCGAGATGCGTGACAAGGATGACCAAGAAAGTCGATTTCTCAAGAGCGATCGAGGTTAGTTCATTCAATCAATAATATTTTCTCAAAAATTATATTTTCTGCATGTCTAATTAGCAAAATTCCAGTGCTCATGAAGCTCGCGGGATACAGACATCCGTGCTGCTGGGCTTGGGCAGTCTCCCGTGCAAATTTTGAATCAGTAAGTTCCACTTGATGAAAAAAAACCTTTTCCCTAAATCTGTTTGGGTTCTCCGGATGACTTCAACTGCGCAAATATAGTCGTTTCATCAAATAATTGCAGGCAAAGGTCGGCAAGTCGAAAATCTTGGACGCGGATGACGGGCTTCTGCTGACGAGGGATGTCGAGGCGAACACCTTTATCGCCAACTATGATGGGCCTTACGGTTCGGAGGCGCAGCTGGAAGAGAAGAACCCTGTAAAGACGCACTACTTCTTAGTAGATGGCTACGGATACGATGGACACCCCAAGCACGGTGAACTGAATGGTCTCGCGAGCATGGCCAACCATTCTCGCGAGAGATACAATACCCACGCTAAATTCTATCACAAAACTTGTGATGGCAATTGCCCTGCCCTTGGAGTCTTTCTCAAAACTATCAGACCCATGAAGGAAGGGACTGAGATTCTCTGGAATTACGGTTTCTACCTGAGCCAGAAGGCATGCGATGATTGTATAGCTAAGAAGCTTCAAGACTTGTGCGAAAATTGTAAGATTTATGAGTTTCTTAGGAACTAGTAGATCAACGTTATGCATTCATATCGATATTGCGACTTTATTTGCTGATTAGCGTCGTAGACTAAATTAATATTTGTTCTGATATTGATTTCTACTCATCCATACTCCTAATCACTGCTGTTGTTACCGAAATAGTGATTGTAGTTGAATTTTGAAGTAAATCTCGCTTTCTCTCTCTTCTACATTCATTTTTTTGTGACTTCTCCGTTATTCGATGAATTAGATTTGAGTGTCTGACTTATTCTATGACATCTTACCTCTACTATTTTCAATCTGATTCTTTCTCAAAACTGATAGAAGCCTCATCTCCTGATAGTATAATTCTTTTGAGATATTCATAGAATATTGGTGATTTAACAATGATTTACCTACGTTTCATTCCCACTCGAATCTTCCTATCACTTATCCCTACTATTCGTCGTTATTGTCACCATTTCCGACCCTACAACCTTAGACAGCTGATACATCTCTCGCACCCTCACTCATTCAAACGATACGATTTGGATTCGAATTTTGTATTGTTGATATCCAATTTCCTCATAATTTGATAATCACCTCATACTGCTTCTTTATTCCAATCTAATGACTCTCATTCAATTCATTCTCCTATGTTTTCACGAAATTCGCGCGGATCTCCCTCAAATATTTATTCCATTTATTTGCTTTTGCTTTCATGTGAATCTGCATCATCTTCACTTTGCCTGTGCATTGTGTGTGTCTGTGTAACTGATCATTCTGCATTTCAGCGATGTGTTATCTCTGATGACATATCCATACCATATGAATGCATTTCGTTATTCTTATCCAGTATTTGATATTGTATGCTCATTCATAGCCCTTCGTGTTGAATAAAATTGCATGCAAATGGTTGACTGCATCATTCAATATCATACCTGAGATGTTGTTGGATGAATCAGAGCAGAGTCCTGCACTATATGACGGATGAAGGATCTTCTCATGTTACAAGAAGCATTTCACATCATTATCCTGTAATTCACGTGCCTTCCACACATTTGCAATGACCAAACAATCGATAAATACGATGCTTTATTACTTCAGTAGGTACAAACGACATTGGTGTCTATCTCTCTATCTCGTTCCTCTCTTCTTCGCTGCTTCCATCATTTCATCCTGTAGAATCTCCATGATCTCCAATCGTTTGTGAGTGCGACCGTCCAGATCGAACCTGCAAGGAACGACTGATTCTCTTGATGTTTGGGAAGAAGTAATCGATTATACATGTGATGAGGCGAAGGATGATACGATTATAAAGAGGGAAGGTGCTTACACGACAGTCTTCATGTTCCAGTACTTGTCACGGATGCGTTCCCATGCCCATGGAGCGTCGTCCTTGCCTGATATGGATAACATTACTCCACTGACGTGATAGGTGGCATCTTTTGACCGAAGCTAAGCAAAAAAATGAATTCATTAGGCCCTTTTTAATGAAAGAGGATTCAAAAAGTTGAACTCACTTCTGTCCAACCAGATCTCGACCTTGTCGAAGCTCCAGTAGCACGCGAAAGTGAAGAGAACGGCCCTGCATTGTTGAGTTTATGACATTTCTCGGCTATAGAGAGAGAGAGGACTACTTGGTGCATGGAATGGACCCCTAATGAGAAGAGAAGGAAGTTTGAAAGTACCATGCACTGCAGAGGAAGATGAGTGGGTAGACTTCGTAGGCGTGGCCGAGACGACGGAGCATGAAACTGCAATGAAGGCATTAGTACTCTCTTTCAAGCCAAAAAAGAGAATGAAGCTCCTGCTGCGGTGATAAATTGCAAAGAAACTAGTAATTATGATGCAGCTTCCCTAGTCCCGTCCCTCACTTAAGAATAAGAGGGAACACCACTTCCTCAGATCGCTTTTTTCGAAACGACAGCGGAAGGGAACGATAATTCGTGATTATCAACAGAAGTAACTCACTCCATGGGTGTGTCTCCCTTCTGCGGGGCGCGAGTCAGATCGTATTTCTTGTCTCTGCTCCAGTTGCGAGTGTACGAGAAGAATCCCGCCTCGGCAGGAATCGAGAGTTGCTGGAAAGTAATCGAGTTATCGTTCATGCATTTATTTCGAAATCAAAAGATTCGGGAGGAGGATTGGGGAAAAAGGTGATTGTGTCTTCATCCCTATGGTTCCCCGCTCTCTCTAACTAGTGAGAGGTCGTGGGAAGAGGAGAGAGGAGAGAGGAGGGAAAGGATGAGTAATGAGTAATCATTCACCTTGGCTGCGGAGGGAGGAAGTGCTCGGGCGCCATTGGATGAATTCCTCAGAGCGACGAGGAGAGTTGAGTTGCGGAGAGGGCGAAGGGAAATCTTGGACAGTGACATCTGAATGGAGGAAAAGTTAGGAAGGGAAACTCCGAAAAGAAGAAGGAAATGCGAGTTGGACTCTCAATCTTTCTTCCACTCTCTCTCTATAATCAACGCGATAAACACCTTAGGCAAGACGCACTAACTACTCGGGGTATGACGAGAGACAAAGGTGGACTACGGTAGGTGAACGCTCAGGGTTAAGGTAGACTATGGCAGGCTAAGGCTCTCTCTCATCCCTATCCCGCACTGCTTCTCCTCACCAAGGAAGTGACTGGTGACTGAATGGTTTCGCCTCCTCCTCTTCTATCTCCATCGAAATGTCTCCTCCCATCTGGGAATGCACGTATCGTCGAGGCTCTAACGGAGGCGCGGCGAAGAGAGGGAGTGGGCGGAGCGGAGAGGACGTCGACGGGCAGAGAGACGAGAGAGTGGGCGAAAGTGAGAGAGTGCGGAGAGAAAGCCGGAAAAGGAAGACAAAGCTGCGTGAAATATGTGCGTGTCTTCTTCGAACCAGAGGGTCCATTGAGGCCTCCTAAGTCGGCATTGCAAGCCCTTCTTCAAGCCCATGCCAATCAAGCAAAGTGAGGAATTCTCTCCTCGAGTCGCTGTTTTCATGCCTGAAAGGGGGTTTAGAGCTATGTTTTGCTCTCCTTAGCCACGAGTTAGCACAGGAAGTGCGTGAATCTGGATGAAACTAGAGAGAGGGGGATAGGGTGCTTCTCCCTCCTCCTCCCCCTCTATCTCTCCCCCTCCTTTGATTCCACGTGCAATTGTACACGGGGGAGGGAAGGGAACAAGGAGATCGAAAGGATGCGTGCGATACGAGAGAAGAAGAAGAAGTTTTATCACCTCCGCAAAGGTTGCTGAGAGGAAGAAAGATATCTTATTTCACGCTTGGCTCACGATAGAGGGAGAAACAATTGACGGAAATAACCCCGTAGAACTATGTAGGATCACACTCGGTTGGGGGAAAGCGGAGAAGGAAGTTGACTAGGAAAGACGGAAAAGCATGCTACTCACTGGGAAATGGGTGGAATTGACGGTATTCTAGAGAATGGAATTCAATAATCGGTATTCTAGCACAATTTGGTGATGGGGCTACGGAACTACTGGTGGAATGGAAAGAACGAGAACAATGGAAACGGAGGAGGGAGGAGCTGGCTAGACTCTAGTAGTCTAGCAAGGCTCCAGATTGGGAAGGAGCGACGTCATCATTGATAGTTCGACTATCTCCATGTCCCATGATCTCTCGCTCAATCTGACCAGCGAGAGAGCATGTATAATGGAGAGAGTCCGACGACAACTCGTTGAATCAGATGGCGACAACGTGCATCTTCCTCTCCAATTGGTCGATATCGTCGTAGGAAATCTCGACGTCACTCTGACTCCATTCCGACGGATTCCCGATGCTTTCCACCTGCAATGATTGAAGTTAGAAGTGAAAGGCTCGAATTTCATGTTCCGCTTGTTTCATGTTTTGCCTGTAATCTGTATCCACCTTCACTTCTCTGGGGTGAGAAGAGGTAGAAACGTAAAAGAGAGAGTACCACGTCGATTTAGACATCTTCTGCTTCTATTTTCTCCTTTCAAAATGTCGAGAGTGAGGAATGACGTGTCACTTTCGATTCTGATTCAGCAAGCAACACTTTTCATCGAATCTCTCGCAAATTCTAGCTATGGAATGAAATTGTTGGACCATTGAGATCAGGGATGGAGCCTATTTCTTTCCCTCGTTGTCCAGAGGAATGATGCGTAATTAGGAGTAGAAAAATATCACAATCTCGTTATTTTGCACAATCTTCAGTTTCTCTGACCAGATTGGGAGAGAATGGGGATAGTTCCATAACATCTAGGATGCCTAATCAGTATCTTGCTATCCAGAGAAACGGGGAACCAAAGTAGAGGTGCGCCCTTCCTTCCTCCTCTTCTTCCTTTCTCACCTCAATCTTCTCCTGCAGGCACTTTCCATTCTCGATCGGCGTCTTTGCCGACTTCCTGATGAATTTGAAGATTCTCAGGAATCTCTTCTTCTTTTTCTTCTCCGTCTTGGGCTGTGGCTCTTGCGGATCCTTAGGACTCTGCAACGAACTCTATTTTTTAGTGATTGTTGGTCTTAAGGAGCTCTAATGACCTACGACTCGAAACCTGTCTCTTTGAATCATCAACTGCTAGTTACTATAGCCTCCATGTCCTGGTTTGTGTGAAATGCGGAAGTAAATCCGTTTCTGCACTCACTGAACCTCAGCAAATGCCTCGATTCCTCCCTCTCTCTGCTGAATCAGATCACTCTTCTCCCCATTCAATCGGATATCTGCACCACCTGTCGTGTAGCCTGTCTCAAGGGAGGAGCAGAGTTCGCGCTCTCTCCATTCCCCATACTCTCTCGTCTCTCTCATCGACGAGAAGTGGTTTGGAGAGTCTGATGTCTCACTGATAAGAGCCTCAACTCACGTGCTCTTCCCTCGATCTCTCTCCATTCTCACGGCTTCTCTTCTCTCCGCACGTCCCCGTGTGTACATACAAGCTGCGTCATCCCTCTACCTGGTCAGAGACTCTCTCTCTTTCCCACACTCTCTCATCCTCTATGAATGACAGAGAGGGAGAAGCATTCTGACCGTTACTCCTCGGTGTGACTAAACAAACCGCGTATCCCCCCGGCGCGCACGTCCCATGCAGAATTCTGCACACTCTATAGAAGTGTGGAGCTCTCAATCAGAAAATGTTGCGGCAGATCAGATCACTTCATCTTGATTGCAGAGATTGTTAGTGATAACTGGGGAAGAAGAATAGTTGGAAGAGGAGAAGCGACACAGAAAATGTTGAGACAGATCACCCTTCACCTCAGATTGACTGCAAAGATTGTTAGTGGTAACGAGTGAGAGGAAACTCACTGAATCTAGGAGAGTGCACACGCAAAACAGATTTCCTGTCTAGTTCTGCAAACTATGTGAGATTGAGAAAGCTTCTCATCAAAGAATAACAACAACAGATCATGGCATGTTGAATGAAGGCATTATTAGAAGAAAAAGAAAGGAAAGTCAATTCAAGCGGGAAAGGATGACCGATTCTTTAGTGCAGAACCATGTAACATGAAAATAGGCTGATTAGAAACAGTGCATTGTTCCTTGGATCTTATCTTTATGACAGCAAAACTTTGCAAGGAAGAAACTATCAACAAATGCTACAGAGCGAAGGCCACAATCTGAGAACATTATTATTGTCATTGTTCGAACTCGACAGTATAATTACGGAGTGCACAGATCTGCTGCAGAAATTTGTACACTTCTAAAATAGATGTGACTGGTCGAGGTGAAACTTCACTGCTCAACCCCCTCTCATTTAACACTCATTTAGTAAGCGCAGATGGGAAATCAGTAAACAATTGGAGAACTCTTCCTGATAATGCGTACTCAATGGATTTCTCGGTGTGTCAATATTGTGCTTCGGCCATCCCCAAGTACTCAAAGCAGGATGCGACGTTCTAAATTTTGCAAACTCTAGCGAATTCATTGAGACATTCAAAACGAGATCGAACCCAGGTAAATACATTCGGAGAACAGTTTCTTGATCCGCTCTGGAGTCAATGGAACTCAATAAAAACCTCTCTGTTTATCAAAAATCTAATACTAGATTAGCATCTACATCACATAACGTCTAAAGAGAGGGGAGATATATTGTCTCCTTCCTGTCTCATGGGACCCTCTCGATTCTTTCTAAGTTCGATGCCGTTCGCTAATTGCTCACGCATCTACTGATGAATATTGATGGTTACTATAATTCAAAGTATCGAAGTATCAATCGAGGTTCTCGCACTTATGCCCGATTATTCAGAATACATGGTAGGGAGTGATTTATTTGGGCTAAATTCATCTAAGAATAGGCGGATGCTTCTGTGAAACGTGTGCAAGTGAAGGAGAAGATGATTGGTTATTTCGAAAACCTTGATTGAACATCACCAGAGGTACGTCCCACACCATGTCCTTTCCAGAAAGAGAGTACTACTATTAAAAAAATAATTCTCTGCCTCGGAAACTGCACTCTGTCAGATTTTCATTTTAGAATGAGAGCCTACAAACTTATCAGTTGTCGATTTTAGTGTGTCTCAATAAAAAATGATCATACGATCGATAACTTAACTATTACAGTTTCCATAGTTTATAGTCTGAATGACTCAATAAACGTGACCGGAAGAACACTTGGCTACTTCGTTAGTCAATTATTAGTCCCACTCCAGCTTGTTTATCACTCAAAGTTCGAGTAAAGTGTTGCGCAATCAGCTTCTCCAATTCGAGGAAACTAACGAGGGATCGGTTCCGATTTCGCTTCGGGGGCTGCTCCCTTCGTACTTCGAAGATGCGAAACTGCTTCCGACAGACGTCGCACTTGTGCATACGATCCTGCAACAAAATCAATATTGTTGGAACCTCTTGAATAGTTTTTGTAAGCCAGAGGAACGAAGAAAAGGGCGCAGCTAAATTGAGATAACTACGAAAAGCGAAAACAGTTGCTTGAACGAGTCGTTGCTACAATTCAATGGAAATCACATTATTATCCGCCTACAGCAACAGCCAGACACCAATTTCGGACTGAGAAAAGAGAAATCGATGAATGATCCTCACCTCATACTTCTTGATGCAGTCAAGATGGAAGATGTGAGAATGACAGGAGGTCGTCGTACACAGTGGCTCGTCGTGCTTCGCCTGATAAGGAACTTTATGTTACTACGATTGCACAAAAAAATGAAAATCTTTGAATATGCAATAGAAAGAGCCTACATCGTCCAAAAAGACTAAACTCCTGCAAAATTAACTAAATCTTCTCCTTACTAGATCCAATCTCACACCACACAGTGCACAGATCGTGTGCTCCATCACGTATCGAACTGGGACGACGTTCCTGAATAGTATTGATGTAGGATGCGCCACAAATAAGTGTTAACAAGTGAATACTGTTTTCTCCACATCACTTTTTCATTTTTGTGTCAAAATTTAGTGGAATCATCGACTGATTGAGATATTTGAGTCCATAATCTGGAAGATCGTACCTGTGTGGCTGCTGTGGTGAATGCGCGTCGTCAGCCGTCGACGATGAAGCCTCCTGCTGACCCGCCATGTGAGGAAGGGCTTCTTCCTCCGTCTGAAACGATCTATTAGGTTTATGATGTCAATAGGGAACCATGGAAAACTCGGAAGAGATCGAAGAGACAAGAAAAGAGAAAGGAACCAGGGGCAACATTTCAGAAGATCTCATAATTGTAGCTACGCTTGTGACTACTACGAGAACGGAAGTCGTAATTCCATCACGTAAACGATATTCGGAAGAAGAATGGGGGAAGGTTTGGATATTTTCCGCTTGATTCCTTGGTTGAGAAGAGATGAATAGACCCTTACACGCGATCACACAAGAGTGATGGCGGTCGGATTTATGAAATCATTTTCACAATGATAATGATAATATTGAGAATTGGCGTCGAATACCCAGAATAGGGTTGACAATGGCGTTTAGGGACTAGAGGAGGAGGCTCTCTCAATTTCATACATTATCTGATAAGACAGATAGACCTAGAGAGTAACGGAAGCAGAGAGTGTAACGATAGAATATTCGAATCCGTCGTGGGAGTTGACGGGCCCAGAATGACAATGACGTTCATTCGGATTACAGAGGCGATTGTCAGAGTGCGATCGTGATAATGAGAATGATTGGATACCTTTGGGACGCAGTGGGAGATGAGATAGAGATGCCTACCAATGCGATAACTATGAGGAGAAGAGTTTTGAAATGTGTTCTTCAAGCAATCAGAAAAACGGAAGAGAATGCAAGTTAAAGAAGGTATAATAGCTAGGGGAGAACAATGACCTTGATTCATAAAATCATATCTCTTCAGCACTAACCATGCGACTTGTGCGAAAACGTGAAGCGTGAAGTTACAGAATCATGGGGGAATACGCGGAAACGTCTGGGATGGAGATGGGCATGATTTGCGAGGAAGTGCGAAGAATGAAGTTAACCCGGGCCCGTCAAGAGTTTGAGGAGGAAGAGAAGGAGGAGAAGGAGGAATTGTGGAGATTCTCGAGAATTCGGAGATATCACGAGCGCCCTTTTGAGAGGGGCCACTACTACAAATCAGTTGCACTAATGAGAGAGTTGAGACTTGGAATGGCTATAGTGTAAGTAAGTGAGTGTAATGTTTGAAAATGGAGAAGAGATGGGGGAAGAAGAAGGGGAGAAGGAAGAAGAGTGATCTATCATAGTCTTGTTCCACTGAAGAGGAGTCGAGGCCATATCTCGACGTCGGATGTCCCTCGGGGAGTATGAGGCTATATCTCCAATCTCGAAAAGACCATTCTTCACTCCTTCTTCTCTTCTTCTCTCTCTTCTCATCACTCATTCTCTCTATGCAAAACATCGTCGTTGTGTCCTTGCGGAGGAGCAACAACTCACTGCAATCGCCCTCTCTCTAAGTTCCCCTTCTCTCCTCTTCTCTGACTGGCGAGAGAGTGTGTCAAATGGAGAGAGTGTATCCTCTACGACCTCGGCACAATGAGAGGGAGCTAATAATCAGCAAAGTTAGAAGCGGATTGGCCTCGTTTCGATGACTCACGGAGAAAGCGTAAGCAAACTACAAACAAATGATTGAGCATCTCGCAACTGCAACAAACTAAAGTATCAAGAAAGGGCATGCAACTGCACTCACGGCATCCATCCCTGCACCGACAGCTCCCTTTCGAGCAGAGGAACTAGGAATGATTGGGAGAGGGATGGGAGTAGGGGTGGCACGGATCCCTCGGAACCTACCTTTCGAACAGATAACAGCCAGCGAACGAATCTCTCTGACCAAGACGCAAGTCCATCGGGATTGCAACTAATGGCGGCTATTCTCGGAGCCGAAAGTAAGATGAGGATACAAATTTGAGACGTCTGTTTCTAAGAATAGTGCAAGTTGTTGAGTTGAGGAAAGCTAAGAATGAAGAGGTGTTGTTATCACTGCTTTCCTCACTGCAGATCAAGAAACGTATTTGGGAGATGAGAGAGAGAAGGTTACGCGAAAAAAATCTCGCGCCCCTCTCCGAGTTAGAGAGGGTTGAAACCAGCTCTTTGTTTCTCGATAGCAAAAGCTGTTGATTTCGTGCGTTCGGCACAATAAAGCACGGTAATCCTGCTATCCCTAAGGCGATCTAATGAGAGGTATTATCGCGTTCAGTGCAGTATACAAGTTCAAGGGCGCGATAGTGATAACAACCTTTCTCTCCCAATTGTTTGCTCATCTTTGCTCATTGAAACGCCTTGAACAATCCTTTTTTTTCTCTCTTTCAATCCTCACGCGTCTCTCCTTCATAGAGCGAGTTTCCCGATATAAAAGCCGATCGGCAATGCCAAACCCCAATCAGTTGACACAGCTCGCGAAGATGTTCACCACCCAATCTCAACCTCTCTTGATGGTTCTACTCTCCCTTCTTCTTGCATCCATCTATCTTCAAGCGAACGGTCAGTATCTCAATTCCATTTTCTAGTTCACATGGTTGATTGATGCGTGCAGTGTATCTCGCTATCCCGGTTTCGAAGGTCAAAGTCGATTCTCCATTCCATGACTGATTGCAATCGTGTTCCTTCTGGTACTTGTGTTTGTTTTCCATCAAACGTTGATAATGGAATAAAAAAGACAGCTATGACAAAGAAATCGAATTATCAATTTTCTCCTTATCTTGGATCTAGAAAAACAGGAAAATGTGAATAGTTTGATCTTTGCAGGATCCAAGCCTTCGTTCTTCTCTTCGGAGTACTGCCAATCGTTCAAGGAGATCAATACCGAAGGAGAGTTGTACTGGGAGACGGCTAATGATGTTAATCGACACGATTCATTGTCTTGTGCTATTTGGAATCACATCCTAGTTAGTTTTGCTCCTCAAAGAAGATCCTGAATGAAGAACAAGATGTCAACGATATATTTTGCATGGTTTTTGCTGTTCGAACACCCAATTTCCTTTGCCACTTTCTTGCTCGTACAGCTACTTATAATAATAATGACATACAACGGTTGCCCGTGTGTCATGGTGCGATAAAAACGGTTAAGAAAAAACTTTCATCACTACAAATCTTATAAAAAAGCTCTTTTATCAGTTATCCCTTCCAATTGATGTGTATTTCTAAAATCCAAGTCGAAGAAACAATAGGGAAGTGGGCAAGGCGGAACGAATTGTCCACCAATTCTCTCGGCCTATCTTTATGGCCGTTGTGATAATTGGATGGATGGTAAAAAGCGATCTTGTGCCGATGACCAGGAAGTGGATTGAGATCGCCCCATTCCATGCAATTCCTTTTCGGAGAAGATCGACTTTCGACTCTATCGATCTTGACCTGATAGTTGTGACAGATTAATGTTAAATGAACAAAAAAGTGTGAAAGGGTACTCGAATAACGAAAGGAAAGTTGAGCATAGCATTGAGATTGACGGAAAGCTAATTTTGCATTCAAATCATTTTGAATATTATCTTGTCTAAATTGCCCGAGCTCCAGCTTGCAATTTGTATGATCTTCTCCATTCTCATCTCCTTTCTCCTCTTCTCTGATTGATACTCGGCAACTTTTTGCTCTTAATTATATCCAGCGCCTCCCATTCCCGTTTTTCTTGTTCATAATCATGCATAAAAGGAGCAGAGCCTCAGTGTTTCTTCTCAGCCTTCGAATATGGAGCGAACTCTTGTCATTCTCTTTTTACTTAGCCCCTTCTTCTTCAGCATTTATCTGACGATACGTACGTTTGCACTCAATATTGTTCGAGCGATGCTCAACAGATCCAAATTACGAAGTAATTTTTCATTTGCAACGTCAATTTGATATATTTTTTAAAGGAAATCTAGTATTTTTGACAAAGAATGAGTGAATCTATTCGCAGGTTGTTCGATTCATCCAATATGGCCAGGAGAGTGTGAATCCCACGACATGAATGTTGTCATGACCGAAGAACTGGTCTGTCAGAGAATCGCCTGTTATCTCTGGAGGAATATCTTCTCATATCTCATCCCGTATTCGCAACCACGATGAAGAGTATCAACCCACGAATAAAACAATCTATTATTAAAATTTTCAATGAAAATTTGCAAATTTGCTAGCAATAAATAATAAGAATAAATAAATTATGATTCTACATAACTTGTTTTCTTTTTAATTACACTGAAAGTCAATTCGATTGAGATTGCACTCAAACATGTACGTGTTTCAAATAATTTCGATATGTGCACTCTGGAAATTCGGACTGGACGGGGCGGAGCGTTCCCCTGAATGGCCTCAATTCTCTGCTCTCTATTACAGGCATACACATACCCATTCCCCATTTCCCATCCAAGACTGTGGTTGAAATAGTGTTGTCCTCGTCTTGCCGATTGCTGAGTGAAGATCACATTATGGGCTACTGAGCGTGGACTGAATCAATTTGTTTCCTCTAGCTTCTCACAAAATTAGCGGAAAATGGAAAAGAGCAGCGACACTTTGGAAATGAGTGTGCTTCTCCCTTGATGGATGCAAAATGTATTCTTTCAATAACCCGACAAGTACTCTCAATACGAACAAAAGACTGGAATAACCCGCAAATACAATGTCACATGAACACACTTTTGTGTATGAATTACATTGAAAAATCGATGAAAGTGACCATTTTCACAGTGGGGTAGTAGAGTCAGTAATATTATTATTTGGAAAGCATGAATCGATGAATTCCTCCGCCTTCCTTTTCCTAAAACATGGTTGTTTCCATGGTCATCTTCAGTTAGTGCGTATAGATTTCGTACGTGAGAATAACCTCTGTTCGAAAAGGCCTTGTCCAACAACCGTGTCACGGAGGGGAAAAAGAGATAGTTCATCACTTTTTCCATTTACGTCCGCAGTTGCTAATCAGATCGAGAAGATAAACTGCCCGCAGGTTTTTTGGCCTGAGTCCAATCTCGAGTCGTGAACAGTCTCTCTCTATACTGCATACCCTTTCATAGTTCAGTCGTTGTGAGAACGCGTGGGAACTCAAGAGAGTTGAAGATCGTGCATATATTCCCGTATTCTTTTTGATACTTTTCTCCGTGTATAAAAGGAGGAGGCAATTGCGAAAAGCAGCAGTCTCTCTCTTGTATATCTGAATGGATCGTATCGTTCTCGCTGCCGCCTTCTTTCTCCTATTCTTGGCTATCTTGAGTAAGTTCATTTCATACTTCAGTTTTCCGTTTGTGCAACATCAGCTCGGTAGAATCGTTGATAGAATCCTAGAAGACTGGGATGCTTCCGGGTTTTAACGGAATTCCTCGCCAATCGTAAACGTGTCCTTTGGGGTTCCTTCATCATAGAGCTTTCTCTTGATTCGATATTCTGAAAGGCTTTGAAAGGGAATGTATTTATGCAACAACAAAATTTTTTTCAGGGGAAATAGCTGGTCCATCATCGTCGCTTCCCTCCACCACATATTCGATCGGCACGCCTCAATGCAATACCGAGGCGGCGGCAATAATTTGGAGGATTTTTAAGAATTTCGTTCCAGAAGACAAGTGATCTCGCATCAGCTTTGATCTCTGAGTGTATGCTGTGTTGCCTCCGCTAAATTATCCATCATCACGATAAATTGTTGCTTCGATATCGAAAAATCGTTGCTCGGAAAGAATATAATTTCCAAGATACAACCAACGCAGTGATATTCTCATTGTCAGTTCATAGAGATAATGTATTGACGGGAAGGGAGTGGACCAAACTGTCGCGTTAAAGTCAACATCGACGTCTTTCTTCTAGTCAAAAGCTGCACTGCCTGCCGTCTGAATGAGAAGCGCGAACTTTGAACAGCTCCTGAATAACTGCATTCTCGTGGATCCTACCATGGGTCTATGAATAAATATGATCAGATTATGGTGATCGTTCAACTACAATATGATCAGCTCGGCAATTTAAAGTATAGAGTGAGGAGAGATCCTAATTATATGAGACAGACCGAGCCTGTCCTACCTTCTTCTTTATCGGCCTACAGTTGGCAGCCGGGACCCGTGGAATAGGTGAGTATGTAGTGGGCGAGAGAGATCACGAGTCTGACATGCCTGTCCCCCAATACCGTATCCAGATTTGACCTCAGAGAGAAAGAGAGAGTGAGCGTCATTCTCGCACAAATACGCAACATCTGTCTTGGACGGGTGACCCGTTCACGTGTCCAACGGAATTGTTATATTTTGGTACTTCTAGTTATTGTATCCCGCATTTTCGTTTGAATTTGTAATGATATCTCTTGCAGTACGAAATACAATGCCCGTAGTGAGAGACATCGCTCCCGTAACTGCTCGGCATCTTCTTCCCCCAGAGATGTGGGTGAAGTTGATCAATGTCGCGGATCCCTCCGTCCGCGTTGCCTGCCGAGGCGTAAGTTCAATCATATCTAGTTTTCGTGATGAATGCCTCGGAATATATCTGTATTACGTCTAATATTAACAGGTCGACCGTTTCCTCAAGGCGCACGTCGATAATGAAGCGACGAAGGAAAAGGTCCACTTCTCTATTGACCTCGAGAGAGTAAGTCACCTTCGATTAATTTGGTTATTAAGAAGATATTCGCGTTATTTACTTATGGTTGGTCAAAGCATTTTCTCCATCTCTCTTTCTCTTCCCTCTTCCATCTGCCTCCTTCCTTCTTCCCTCATCCTCATTTCTGTTGGGGTCATGGGCCGAGGGCACGCTTATTGATCGGAGTACAAGATAAGGCGGATCAGAGGGAAAAAGTGTACTTCCAGCTGGATGACCATCTCAATAGTCGAATCTCCCTCACTATTCGTGAGGATGACTCCCTCCTCTCCCTCCGTCCTGCCGTAGTCCCCACAATCGAGAAGTTGGACAACGCCCGCCATTGGGGATGCAATGTGAGTGTTAAAACATCGGGTGTTCAGTATTCAGGATGCTCAAACTAGACAAGTGTACTAAAGCGTTTTCAGCGTCGCGCATTCTGGAAGGTCGTTAACAACGCCGACTTCCCCTCTTTCTTAATGGATATCAAGCCCCTGATCGCGGGGGCGATAGTGGACAACCTGAGCATCGAAGGATTCGAGGAAGAGACTTCCTCTCTCGCTCCCTTCCTCCACGGTCTCACCATCGAGAAGGCCAGCGTCGTTCGTTGTGCCTACATGTGAGTACGATATAAACATCAATTTGCGTATTATTATCGATTGAATGTTTTTAAAAAAAGTCGTATCAGCAAAATTGAATTTTATTTTCTCGCAGGCACTCGTTCCGCGATCAGAAAGCGTGGACCGTCGAGGAAGGTGAGTTCGTTGTTACGCAGCAAAGTCCCTAGCAACTCTTTCGGTCTGAATTATAAAGACGTATTGCAGACTCCATGCTGGCCGAACTGGGAAGGACGGCTAAGTCCATCTACTTAGTAGACTACGACCTTCTCGAGGCGAAGAGCACTCTCAAGCTCTTCGCCCGAATCCTGGAGAACTCCTGCTCGGTGCTCCACTTCACAGGAAGGAAGTTCGTGGAAGGGGAGATGGAGATGATCAAGAAGGTCAGTAACTGAGTATGCTGAATATTACTCATCCACCTCTCATCAGCCAGTCCATCAATGTATACTTTTAAGGAGCTAGTCGCGCTCGAGAAGAGACTCGACTTCAAAACCTACTTCGAGTCCCCGTATTCGAAGAAGATCGTCCAAGGACTGTCTCTTCAACTTTGAGACGAACACGATATCTATCCACCCACCCAACCCAATTCATCCAATCCACTCTTTCTATTCTATCCTCGATTTTCTTCAGTATTCCGCGGCCGTTCAATCTCTCCTACTTATAATTTATTGCTGTTTCACTTGATTATCTTATTCAGATCAAGTGTATCTGTTGTTTTCAGTAACCATTTTGAGTGAACCAGTAATACAGCGATTTCGAAGGAAAGTGATACACTTCAGATATATTTTGAAGCTTTATTGTGCTGAGGTTCCAAGATATGTAAGTACCGTTGTTTAGAGACAGTGATGAATCGACGGAAATTAAGAAACCATCAACGGATAGAAGAGTCTCTAAAGCATGATGGCGGGTATTCACAACGGGGGAGGGAGATCAACTGCTCTGTTTCACAGGTTCTCGTCAAAGTCTTGTCCATTTCGAGCGAATTCCGCCTCGTTAGCCATCTTCTCGTCTTTCTCCGATGCAGTGTCATCAGCCAGTTCAGAGGCCATCTTATCCTGAATGACTTGATTCCACATCTCTTTTTAAATATACTAGCATGAGGACGGCGCAAATATCGGGCAAAGTTCCACCAAGATAAAACATACTTCGAAGCCGATGGAGAGATTGAGAGAGTGGTCTCCTCCTCTTTCAGTCTCCTCCTCCTGCTTCTCTTCTTTGAGACAGTCGGGACACGTGCTCTCGAATGTCTAAACAACAATAGACGAATGGTCACTCTCATTGTCTATAGGAAGCAGTTCAAAGGAAGAGAGTTTTCGACGAAATCAGGTAGTGTTTTGAATGAATCATCGCAGACTAGATTTTGAGATCGGTGTGAACTTTACTGAAACAATTACCTTGGTGAAGTTCTCAGCACAGCTCTGGCAGTAAAGATGGCACACAGGTTTGCGAGTGCAACTGAGAGAGTAGCTCCTGAAGGAGGAACAATAGTTTCTTTGTCGGACGGGTAAGTCTCAATCGCCGATCCATGCGTAACATGATTGAATCGTGCACCCAAATTGTTTTTAGGACAGCAGACTATAACTACGTCTTAAGCTCAAATAGGAAAAGGACTCACGTGTAAGTAGAGTCTTGATTGCATCCGGAGCAATTGAAGAAGCCCATCTGGTCCGAAATGGTGGAGACGATCCAGAACATCTCTGGGATAACCGATGCGATGACTTTAGGAATGGCGTAATAGTCACATCTGTTGTGATTTGGAACCCCGTTTAGGCAGAGGATAGGAGAGAAGACAAAGAGAGGAAAGGAAACATCACGACCCATCATCCCTAGTTTCGAAAACAGCTATAGTACTTCCGTCTCTCTCTCCCTTATGATGATTCCAACAAATCAATAAACGAAATAGACAAAACAGAAACAAAAATGCGCAATAAAAGAACGTCCAATCAGGACGACCAACGGAGAAAGAATGAGCCCTCGAAGATTGAAAACGGTGGTGGAAGTAGTGATTGGAGGAGAGAAAGAGAGAAAGAGAGAAAGATGGGTGAGATCAGAGAACTAATGGTAGAAAATGAGATCATGAATCATCAGAGTCTCGCAAACTGTAAGAAGGAGGTTACAACGTTCATCTGCTTTCTTTTCTGGCATTCACTAGCCATCTCGTTTCATGGAATAGCTCAACTTTATGAGAACATTTCTGCTGAATTAGGCCCATGCTCCGATTTTGAGGAGGAGAATAAGAAAGATTGAAGTTTTGATTTTAAATTAACACGCAGTCGGAAAGCAGAATTTATTACAGCAGGGGTGGAGTAAACAATTCTAACAATTAGAAGGTTACGGTAGCAAAAATGCAACGTCGCTAAACATTGTTCGAAGAGTGAAGAAGCCAGTCAGAAGGAAGCAGTAACCAAGAAGGGAGACTCGGTAGGATCGAATAGGAGGGATTGGATGGTTGAATGTTGCAAGGATAATAAGAGATGGAAAATTATCGGATACCTACAAGAATGGATCGAAATGCATTGGTGGAATTGGATAGGAGTTAATGGATTGTTGAAATGTTACAAAGATAATATAATAAAAGGAAAGTGAGAGTTATGAGATACGTACAGGAAAGGATCGAAATGCATTGGGTGACACTGAGACCACATGGAAGGATTTTCTAAAAATTGATAAAAAAGAAGCTTAAAGATGATACATTTGGCTCTGCGAAGTTAGCGTAAATCGAAGAAAGTGGTAAGCATGAAACGGAATTTTGTTTGGATTGGATCGGATAGGAAGGATTGGATGATTTGGTTATTGCAATGAGAAGGCCATAGAAACGAAGCATATGAAGAATAAGAGGTTTGAAATACATCGTTTGAGAATTGATTGTATTTCATTAGACGAGTTCTAAGTGGACTGAGACTTGATAAATAGCGCTGCTTGACTTGAAATTATGAATATATATCGCACTCTCTCAATCTTATCCTAAGATACTTAGATTCAAAGAGCGAGAATGAATAAAGACTTGAATGCTATTGAAAGCAGTTAGCGGAAGCGCGAAAGGGTGATGATGAAAGCCACCTTTCTCTAAACCGTTAAAAAGAAACAATTGGTCGGGAGTATCGTAAGGCGGGTATTAGTGGGTTGGAGTTGACGAGGAAATGAGGATAAGTCCATTCGACTAATGGAAAAAGGAAGGAAGAAGAGGGACTCGATAGGATCGGAAACAATCGAGTGGATGGTTGAAATGTTACAAGGAAAGGCCTAAGAGATGGAAAAATATGTAGAAGAAAGGATCGAAATACATCGTTTCATGATTAATTGATTGTATTTCATTTAAATAGGTCTCAGCGGAACAATATTTGATACGTCTTGCTACGTGCGAGTCTCTCCATTCTCATTAAAGCGAGAAGGGATCGAGACGTGAAGGCTGTTGGAATTCGGTTAGCGGACGAACGAAAGAAGTTGGGTATGAAAGTGAGAACGACTGATTGGAGAGATCTCACCACTCTCTTGCAGCTGGGAGCCGGGAATGGGTCGGGAGTATCGGGTAGTGGGTGCGGGCAAGCGTAAGCGGGTAGTGTAGAGCAAGGAAGGAACAGAGGACGAGTTGGGACAGCGATGACCATCTCACTTCTGCTCCCTCTTCTCCTCTTCACAATCTTCAATGGTGACGACGACGAATCCTTCGTCGTTGACGGAGACCTTCGCTCCCTCTCTGAGGTCATTGACGTCACGACGACGAGCCTGGAGGGGGGAAACCTCATCGAACCTACTAGGGAAACAGAGAGAAGTTCCTTGGATCAATACCCGATGTCGAAGCCCCCATCGTTACACGAGTGAGAGATTGCGAAACCATCTTCCATTCATTCTTCCAATTAAAAAAAATTGACTAACCGAGCCCTCGACCAATCTATCCACTACCTCCTCCTTCATCTTATCCAGTTCCTCATGAAGGAGACACACGGGGCAGCTGAAGTCCAGCTTCTGAAAGGATCAATCGATTATGATTGAACTACATTAACCCTCATTATCTTCCGCTGTTTCCGTTCTTCATGCACTCTCACAGGCTTTATAGTGTGTCTGTGAAAAAAGAGAAGACCTCGTGAGTACCGTACTCGAGAGGCTCGAGATGATTTTGGAAGGTCTATAGTTTTCAATTTACCCTCAATCTTTCTCCATTCAATCGAGGCGAGAGTGTTTAAGAAGTGAAAAGAGTAAGACTGTAAATTAAAATACCTGATCATGCTCCATGGCACAATTGCGACAGAAGTAGTGGGCGTTCGGCTTGCCGAGGCAGGCGAGAGAGAAGTTACTGAAACAATTATCCTTTGATAGTACCGAATAAAGCATCTCCTTTTCTATTGTACATGCATTTTAATTAATTATTTTCTGAAATTTCAAGCCGAGTCTATTTGCAGTCTTTGAGAATGGATATCGCATTGTTAGAAGTATGCGAAGGCTAACTCATGAACTACTTGTCCCATTTATCGATTGATTTGGATTGATTTGGCCAAATATTCACTCTCTTTTCCGATTTCGCAATGTATATCAATCGAGAGATTTGTATTAATGGCCTACTTATTCTTCCAAATCAATCAACGATTGCCAAAATCAATAAAAACTGACGTGAATACGCTGGCATTCCGGCATCCGAAGCAGTTGAAGACGTTGGTGTAGTCAGGAGTAGAGGAGATGAACCAATGCATCGCGAATGGAGTGCACATACGGATCGATGCTTAAAAATCGATCATTAGTGTGTTGACCAATTAGAGAGAAAGGAGGAAGAGAAGCAAAGGGATGATGGAACGAAAAACACAGTGGATTCATTGACAAAGAGAGTGGTCACAAGACGATGAGAGAGGGACTGTTTCTCTAAGTAGTGAATAGAAGGAGAAAGAAGAAATGAGAGGACTAGTGAGAGAGACAGCTACCGTGCTCGCTACCGTATCCTACTGAGACCTACCGTATGCATCTATCATCTCCGACACCAATCGACAATTGCGCACACAAACAACGAAGGGAATGACAACCAAGACAACGAGGCTACTCCTGAAGTCCGACTGATCTTCATAACTGATAATGCAATATGACAGACTACGGTAGGTAAGGAGGGGACGATGCAGAGGAAAAGGCTATGTTCTATAGCTCGAGGGTAGTGTTGTACGAGAAGAGGAAGGACGGACAAATCCAAGTGATCTCCCAATCGATATTGCGAAAGTCTAGAGTCAGAAGTGCAGTAAATGAAGAGTGGGAGATCTACTAAGAGAGAGGGTGGGCGGTCACAAGGGGAAGGGACTGTTACTCTAAGTAGTGAATGGGGGAGGAGAGAAGAAAGAGGGGAGGAGAGATAGAGGGATCAGTCGAATGAATAGAAGGACCATTGGAAGAAGAGACAATCATGAGTCATTTCCCTCTGAATAGAGAAGCCTACCGCCGGCAAAAAAGTGTCGGCGACAAGTAAAGGAGAAGTAACCGAATAGCTGATGTAGAAGACAAATGCGTTTCAATGGTTGGAAGAATTATCAGATCTCAAAGATCAAAGAACATCGGAATCTCTTTCCCCTTTAGAAATCTGGTTGAACTCTCAGCTCGACAACGTGAGGGAGTCGCGTTTTCTTGATTAGTCCTATTGAGAGATCAGGGCCCATGTTTCCGGGACCTCCCCGCCCATTTAAAGGTGAGAAGTAGAGATGAGATGTGATTCGATAGGGAGTACTGCTTCAGTTTTCCTCCTCATTTCCCTCGCTTTGGTCAATACACTCTAGTTTTTTGTGTTCACTTATGCTACTTTCTTCTGTCCAATCCTGAGTTGGCCTATCCTATTCGCATGCGCTCTTGTCTGTGGGAGAGATCAAGATAGCGTATGAAATGGTGAGAGTGAGGCTATTACTCCTGACTTGCTACCTCTTCTATCGTGTAGTTCCATTCCGCGACGGCCTATTATCGGGCGTCGATTCCATTTCTCCCTTCCTTCCCTCCTTCTCAATCTCGTGCTTCCTTTCTTCCCTCCCTCACTCAGTCTCACTCCATGCCTGCAATGTCCTCCAATCGGTCCGTTCCCACAGGATTCTGTGGAGTATCCAATAAAATGGCTGATCTCGACACACTCAACTATCAACTGTACATCACTGGTGGCACTCTGATTACGGTCTTCAATCTCGCTCTTGGGCTGATTATTGTCTGTCACAAGAGCATCCGACAGCAGAAGGAGTACTTGATATATGCGGGTGAGCCAACTTTTGCTTTTTTAAAAATATAGAATAAATTACGACTATAAACTCCACGAGTTGTGTGTAATCTCTGTGGTCTCATCGAAACATTTCCAACCCACGTGACTGATTGGACCATTCAGGATGCATGTTCTTCGACGTGATTTTCGGCCTTACTTACCTCTCATCAGGCGCCTACAGACTCAAATTGGCTAACGAGAATACATGTGAGAGCGGAAAGATCACGGAATTCCCTGGAGATCGTGCCGTTTCAGTGTATCCGATGACCACGAAGTACGATTGCATGATGACCGTCCACAACTTCTTCTTCGTCTATGTGACTCCGGGTGCAGGTGAGATATTAATACACATGTTCACGATCTCTGCGCTTGATTAGAGTCCCGCACGACCTCATTCCGACTCTGCTTCCATTATGAAATAGATTTTGAAGTAGCGTTTCTCTGAAGTCATCTACCTTTACTTCAGGTGTTCTCGTGTTCGTAACTGCAATCGATCGGTTCATCGGAGTGTTCTTCCCTACAAAGTAAGCTCTCTAAATTATTTTCGAGCCTTCAAATCGCCTCTCAGATACATTCTCCTCCGCACTCGCTACGTCTACTGCCTTCTCTTCCTCATCTTCACCATTCCTCTCATCGCCATTCCAATCGCTGTCTTCACTTCAATGCCATACAATGTGGCGTGTGATGTGAGTATAATTCTAGAGGCGTTCATTGGTAGACCTTTCCGTGATCTTTCAATCCTCGTCGACCTCAATTAGTGCTCTCTCCTAGTCATGCAGCGTGCTAAGTCGTACGAGATCGTTGCAACTCGCGATTAGCGCGAATATTCAGCGAATGCGTAGCTGACACTTCCAAGAACGGGTGCAGATATCGTGGTAGTAGTTGATAGAATCTGCCGCAACTCGCAACTCTCCCGCCTTTGATGTTCCATGTGTGCCAAACCTAATTCCCATTTGCCGACCATGCTCGATTATTCCCTTCCACACGTAATCAACGGTTCCTGGTTACTTCCTGTCTGAAATAACCTCCCACCTTCACTTCCTCTTCCTTCTCCCTGATTGACTGCCTTCCGATCTTTCGTAGTTCAATCACCTAACTGCCGACGGAATGAGGTTCTCGTCGAACTTTTGGTACTCCACTTCCACATTTGACGCACTTTCCAACCTCTTCTCTTTTATGGCGAAATACAATTGAATTTCAGCAACACGCAGCATGCATTCTCAGTCAAGCCATCACCTATCAAGTGTATCTCGGACTGCGACTCATTCGGATCATCGGGTCCCTCACTTGCGTACTTATCTATGTGCCCATCTCGATCAAGATCTTTGCCGTGAGTCTTGAGGCAATGAACACCTCTTCATCCTTCCCTTTCCAGAATGTCTCTCGTGCCTCATCCGTCGCCTACATGGCGACCTCCCAGAATCGTCGACTCATTCGAATGACTGTCACTGTCATTCTCGTGACAGTGAACACGATCTGTCTGTACGTCGTGCCTGATATCATCTTGCTATTCAATCCTTCAACGCCTTCCTTCGCTTTCTACCTTATGAATATGAGCAAGGTCAGTCCTATTCAGCTTATCTGATCAATCTTTGGGTGTTCAGGGCTTAGTGAACATCTTGATTTTTCTCGTCACACAGAAAACTCTTCGCAAAGCGATTATGCAGTCAATGAAGTCGAAGGGATCAAAGAGAAGCCGATTGGTGAGTAGAATCAGTTTGCGATAGAGTCTCACTGCCCTTGTTCACTCTCTGCCACTCTCTAGAGTACCCGAGGTCATAGTCTATCAGTAGAGATCAGTAGTTATTGTTCTCTCCATCGTACTCTCCCTCTCGTCCAATCCGGCCTGCGAGAGACACGAGGATTAGAAGACTGATAATTCCCTTGTCTTCCCACTCTCACATAACGCCCTTTCTCCTTGACTCTGACTCTGCCCCGTTCTGGTAATCCAATCTGTGATTGGTGAGTACACCCCTGCCTTCCTTATCCTAATGTGAGAACTTGGGGGCCAATGATCGACGATTACCATCTGCCCCTGACTGATTCTAGGTTAGGTGTAGGGGATCTGAAAGAAATAATTTATAAAAAGGTTGAAAATCAAAAAAAATGTTCGGCAACGAACACCTAGTTCCACACTCGAAACTTACAAAACACCATCACGGTTGAGAATCTTCAGGTGTCTGTCACGAACAATCACATCGATCAGAAGACAATCACCGTAACGTCGACGAGAAAGTTCATGAAGTGAACTTACCTCTCCAAATTGTATATTATTGTAGATTCCGCTTCGTTTTTCACGCCCGATCTCTTGCCAGAACCACTTCATAAAGTTGCATTATTGATGAAACACTGCACTTGCAAGACTTCTCTGACAGAGGCTGACCACATCTTGATGCAAGATTAGCCTCACAATGTATTCTGTACAATGAGGTTTATGAATGCATCCAAGAATCGTAAATGACAGTACAAATGAGTAAGCGACAGGCGTGCGCTAAGGCTCTCGTAATTCACAGAGGGACAGGTAACTACTAAGATGCAGCATCTTTGGATGGAGGTGGGAAGAATCGCTGTTAGGGGTCTGGGACATAGTAAGAGAACATCGTATATGAGAAGCGTACAAGGCAGAAATCGCACCGGAATGCAGAAGAGGCGTTAGAATGGTTAAATGGGAGGTGCGGAAAGATAGATTATATCAGTGAGTTATTAGAGAGGAGTTATTACAGTAGCACTACAGTGTATGTACACGGGTACAATAAACGAACAAAAACACCGAAAAATAGCGATGACTGATACCTAGGCGATAAGCGAGTTAAGGATATGTACAGATCAACATTTACTAGAAACTATGGGTGAGACCAGGGCTAAAAATCATCAGATACTGCAGTAACATTATGAGAAATGGAACACTTAACGAACACATTATACAGAATGCTCTAAACTTGGAATCTACGAGAACAGGAGGAAGGAAGGGAAAAAGGTAGATCAGTCATCGTTGTCTTCCACATCCGAAAGGGCGTCGTTGCCAGTCACGAAGACGTTCTGCGCCCAGATATTGGGATACTTGTGAGCTTTCTGCTCGATCAGCGAGTAGAGATGCTCTGACTGCAATGAATGATGTCATTTGCATGGAACTTGATTATTGATTTTTTATTTACGCAAAATAAGCGAGTATCCTCTTCAGAAGATCGCACCTCGGGGAAGTCTGGTAGGTCGTAGCATTTGACCAGAGAAGTGAAATGGGAACGGAATCGAGCCACTTCATCGTCAGTTCGAAGCAAGAACCTGAGAGAATTTACATTTTTAATTTCCAGTTTAATAACAAAAACACAAAGAAATTGTAATTTATTCAATCGTATTTTTTTGTCCATTTATTACTTTAGTTTCCTACACTCGTTAGTTCCCGACTCAAAGCACCTTCTCTACTCAAAGTACAAGAATTAGATAAAGCGCGTGTGATTACGTAGAAACGAGCACGAAGTCGACGCTAATTGTCTCGTGAGATGGAAGTTCAAAGCAGCAATGCACTTCACACGTTGCCACAAGTTTCCCGCTTCCTGCTTTGGAATCAGGATCTAGTGGAACCAATAATGTTCAATAATCAATTCGATGAGGGATCATCTGTATTCAATCCATCCCCTGAAAAATTCTGAAATATTTCCTCACCACTCGAAATTATCCTCGATGCCCAGCAGGATAATCGTGCGGTTGTTTGTCTTGTAGAAGAGAGCCTCGCGAATCAACTCCAGTTTGAAGACCTGAATATTGTGAATATTATGCCGAACGTAGTCTACGAGTATAATTATCTCTCATTCTTTCCCGGCAGGGGGTATTTCATCAACTTACCGCGAGAGTTCGAATGAATCCATCGACGTGCGCATTCGATCCCAGCTGTCCGATGACGAGATTCGAGTCAGTCACGAAGAGAAGAGCGGAGGAGAGAGTCGATTCGGGAATCTGAGAAATGGTTTGATGAGAGAGGATCAACCCTGATTAGTGCACTCTCTAACCTGACAAGTGGCGGCCTGAATCGAGTGCACCCATCGATTCTTATCGTCAGCACTAGGGAAAGAGATCATGAACGTCGAATCGGGAAGGGCGATTGAGATGACATTCGGATGCTCCATATCGGATTCTTCAGTCACCACGAGCTCCTTCATTGAACTGAAAAAAACGAATAAAGGATTTTACATTTATACTTAGCATCATAGCATTTTACAATTATTTGAAAACTTTCTTTAGAATAGACATCTCATATCAACTTCCACTTCATGAAGACTTAGTACTTCTAGGTGTACGGTAGTTGACCTCCTGTCCACTCGGTCTCTTAGCGCATGAGAACGGATTATGGAGAGGCGATAAAAGTAGCGGCGCGGCCTTTCTTCTCCTTCGGATACCAGACAACCCCATCCCTTCGACCATTCTTCCTACCGTACTCAAATCATGCTCTTAACCTTAACACATTGTTTCTCCACGAATATTCTCAATTCTAGGTGCTTCCATAAACTTCTTTCTTTCTTCTTTCACATACAAGATGCGCCAGAGGGCGATAGAAATGGTGGTGAGAGTGGGGCTCTGTGGCAGAACCCCTACTACGCATCCAATCTTTTCCTTTAATCTCACCTGAGATCGATAATCTTCTGTCCATCATGGCAAGTCGAATCAGCGAAGATGTACAATTTGCTGTCTCTCAATACGAAATACGACTGAAGCCACTCCAATCCCTGCTGTCCACCCAACCAAGAACGAGTGATTTCTCGACGAATGAAGTACGACGGCTCTACCTGAAATTGGAAAATATAAAGGCAATATTTGTAAATAGTTAGCGTATATTTTGTACTCTTTCCATAAGAATTGTCACATCGAGATGTTACGCCCTCAAAATAAGTTCAACAAAATGTGAACATAAAAAAGTTGTATATTATGTCAACTAGGCATTTATCTTAAGTTTCCTATATTCTTCTATCCAAAATGTAATCGTCAAATGTGGGAAGAAATTATGAAAGTGTGGTTAATGTTCTCGCCCCAGGATCTGCGCGCACGCGACGCGCGAGTCACGCGTTGCGGCTGTCAAACACATTCGCTGTTTCGCAAAGGGAAAACACAATTTTGAAGATTACGAGAGTCAAGAGCCATAGAATTGGAAGCGCTATTCCATGCGGCCCACCTTTCTGATACAACAGCCAATAGCAGAATTCACAAATATTCAAGAACGGCAACGTTTTTCCAAAGCCAACTTGCGTGACAATCGTGAAGCAATTAGTTTTATGGTTGCCAAATTCGTAAACGTTATTTTTACAGTAATTGTTTATCATAGAAACGTGCGTACTATATTTGTAAATCACTCTGATACAACACTTATCAGCAGAATTCGCAAACATTCAAGAACAGCAACGTTTTTCGCAAGACTACTAGCACGTCACTCGTGAAGCAAATAGTTTTATGGTTGCCAAATTCGTAAACGTTATTTTTACAGCAATTCTTTATATTACAAACGTGTGTACTATATTTTCTAATCACTCTAATACAACACTTATCAGCAGAATTCGCAAATATTCAAGAACGGCAACGTTTTTCCAAAGCCAATTTGCGTGACACTCGTGAAGCAATTAGTTTTATGGTTGAAAAATTCGTAAACGTTATTTTTACAGCAATTGTTTATATTACAAACGTGCGCACTATATTTGTAAATCACTCTGATACAACACTTATCAGCAGAATTTGCAAATATTCAAGAACGGCAACGTTTTTCCAAAGCCAATTTGCGTGAAACTCGTGAAGCAATTAGTTTTACGGTTGCCAAATTCGTAAACGTTATTTTTACAGCAATTGTTTATATTACGAACGTGCGTACTATATTTGTTAATCACTCTAATACAACACTTTTCAGCAGAATTCGCAAATATTCAAGAACGGCAACGTTTTCTCAAGACTACTAGCGCGTCACTCGTGAAGCAAATAGTTTTAAGCTTGCCAAATTCGTAAACGTTATTTTTACAGCAATTGTTTATATTACAAACGTGTGTACTATATTTGTTAATCACTCTAATACAACACTTATCAGCAGAATTCGCAAATATTCAAGAACGGCAACGTTTTTTTCTCAAGACTACTAGCGCGTCACTCGTGAAGCAAATAGTTTTAAGCTTGCCAAATTCGTAAATATTATGCATATTCAAAATTAATATCATGCAGATGTTCGACCTATTTTTGTTCACCACTCGGAGACTAAAATTTACCTGAGAAGCCTGAAAAGAAAGAAAAAAACAATCAACATCAACAAAAGAAGAAAAAAACGTGTAACGTTAATTAAAAAACTTGTTCAAGCGTTTTATTGAAAAATGCTGTGCTTCTTTCTGCTTCTGTATCTCGGAAACGTCATGCCAATCACTCACGGCGTCATCTTTGATACTCCTCGGTGTCTCTGCCCAGAAAGTGACGAACAACTGGCGGAAGTCAGGCGAAGTCAGATTCTGTTTCGTCAAGTATCGACGGAGGATTAGATCGAAGGGAGAACTCTTGTCGTAGATGAGAGGAGGCTTCCCGCCCAAGGAGAGCACGCCCTGCAGTTTATTTATTCTATCATTGTGATAAGTCAAAAATTAATTTTGTAGTGCTGCATATCTTTCGATTGAGCATAAAAAGCGATAAACTAAACCAAGTATGTTGTTGAACTTCCATTTCGAAAACAAACAAAAAGTATTCAAAAACGATGAAAAACATACAAAAATCGTTAAGGGAAAAGTACAAAGTCCACAGGATTCAGGGGTATGGTCTCGACACTCACGGTTGCCAGGGATTTCGATCTCATTTTCAACGGAAAACAGGGCTCTCCAGATAGAGAGGGAAGGGGAAGGCAATGAAAATGCCTGTGGCATCGCTTGAGAACAACATTGCTGCCGAGCGTGTCCAGCGGGTACGATACTTGGCCAGGGGGTTCTCGGAAGGGTCTTAGATCTATGAATGACTTTTTTAACTTATATCATAAACAAATTTGTCAAAAGTATAATATTCAAAATCTCGAAAAAATCGATAAAACGACAGTGGCCAGGGATTTCGATATCTCCTATTCAAAGAAAAAAGATTTCTGGACTCAGACAGATAGAGAAAATAAGGAGAGGGCTGTGAATAAGTCAGTGGAATTGCTTAACACCAACATCGCTACCGAGCGTAGCCAGGGGGTTCTCGAGAGAGTCTTCGATCTTTTCGTGACTTTTTTAAAAATGCAGTTGCGATGTATCATAAAAAATATGTTATAAGCCTATTTGTCAAGAGATTAATATTCAATTTCACGAATGAATCGATAAAACGATGAAACTAAAAGTTGATCTCTGGTTTTCGTGATCCTTTCCTACCTGCACGATCGTGTCCAACACGACCTGACCCAACTTCGCGTCTCCAGTCGTTATCGCGACGATTCGATTGTTGCTCGTTCCCTGAATAATCATAGGTAAAAATGCAGTACTCCAATCTCAGTTTGATTCCTCAAACTACCTGATTGGACAGGGAGAAGTTCTTGCCGGCAGCAGCGTATGCCGTGAGGATGAGACCGCCCGATGTGACCTGAACGATTGAAATACGCACATTTGCTCCCATTGCTCTGCATTAGGCTCTTCTAATTTATATCTTACCTCGAAGTACTCAATCGACGGAATGGGCATGACCACATGCATGTGATAGTCCACTTGAATATCCTCCGAACTGGATCCGAATTGCCCCTCTTCGATCGTCTGAGTGAGAAGGTAGAGATTGCGGTCCGTTACCAGCAGCAGCCTGTAAAATATTTTATTTAATATTTATAGTTCAATTTTTCCTACCTAGCTTTCTCTTCGTTGGGCGATCCATCGAAGACGTGGAATAGTCTCTGGAACTTCTCGCCTTCCTCAACATCAACGAAGATGTCCATCGCGAATCGGAGTACCTCGCCCGAGTGAAGACTGCAAACAATCGATCGATAGCTACAGTACCTCAATACGATGCCAAGGCGTTTCGAAAATGAATAATGGTAATACAGTAATCCAAAGATACAATAAATTCCGAACGCGATATCTCCCACAACGGGCTTCTCCTCCTTCTCTTCTTCTTTCTCTTCACATATTCCATTCTTCTCTTCTTCATGCTCCTTGGACGTCGTTGGTTTCTCGTTGATAAGCAGTTGATCGAAGGACATCACTGAGCCAGAGACGTGCTCGAGACGAACCTGATGAGTAATAATAAAAAAATTTATTTGCTTGAAATATGAATGTGCCTTCAAGCCCAGAACACCGAATACAGAATTGTTCAAAGTATAGATTTGAGTTGCCAGTCAGGAAATAGGTGATCTAATGTTTTAAATTAGATATGAGGCCGTTTGCGTAAGGATCAACAAGTAGATGGAACAAGGGGAAAAGGTGAAATGTCCCAAAAGTTGGCTCTAGGGGTTATTTTCGACCCTCTACGCGATGAGCAACTCGATTTCATCATATGTCCCCTTTTCGCTCCGGGGACTCACCCCCTCATTTTGGCCTTTAACTTGTTTTTAGGTGTTTTTTTCGCAACAAAGTGGTCAAAATGGCCTCAAATCGTTCTCCCCCGACCAGAATCTCGAGCTCTATCGAATAAAACTATATTCATATTTTGACCATTTTTCGGTCACGGGTTATAGTGAAATCTTGAACCAGGAATTTGCGAGCAAAATCCTTTTGCACGTAAACTGGAAACACTCCCCTGAACATTTTAAGCATTTGGGTTAGTAATTTGACCTCCGCAAAAGTACTTTTTCATCGATTTTAGTGGAAAGGTGAAAAATAAAAGTGTCTGTATACCATCATTATGGTGCTCATTTTGTAGAGCCGAAGTAGCCGATCATTTTTTGTTAACACTTCATGCCCTTAAAACCTCTCAGTAAGAAGTAACA
>LS495404.1:622673-638214 GCA_900490845.1 Pristionchus japonicus
TCACCTCTGGAAAATCGATGCGGGGTACGGTATTTAGATAAACCAATCGATAATCTACAATGGGCATTAGGATAAAATCATGACAAGGGTCAATTCTTGATCGTCGTGTCATGGCGCATCTTTTGAGCATACGCTCCCCTACGTGCAGAGTCACCTCTGGAAAATCGATGCGGGGTACGGTATTTGGATAAACCAATCGATATTCTGCAGTGGACGTTAGGATAAAATCATGACAAGGGTCAATTCTTGATCGTCGTGTCATGGCGCATCTTTTGAGCATACGCTCCCCTACGTGCAGATTCACCTCTGAAAAATCGATGCGGGGTACGGTATTTAGATAAACCAATCGATAATCGACAGTGGACATTGAAATAATTGGTGGAAAAGAGGATCACTATGCAATTGCACATCTTTTGAGCATACGTACGCCACAGCGCGCGAGCTTTGAGAATTAAATTCGGGTTACGGTATTTCGATAAATGTGGGCTGATCTGATCTACTCTTGCTAAATATTAAAAATGGGCGAATAATGATAACCAAACCATGAGGCAAGCCATTCTTCAGACGCGAAGCATCTGTTATGCCCAAAGAAGAAGAAAAAGAAACCCAAAGCAACAAAACATTTAAGTAGCCTTACGAAATCACGACTGATGGAATTGGCCTGCTGAAACGATACTGTTAATTCACTATACGATAATGCTCATTTCGTGATCTGGAAGAAAGTTGAAGTAGAGAGTCCTATTCCTACCTGAGAGATAGTCTTCTGCAGTACTTGGTCGAATCTCTCTTCTGGTTTATCGTCATCGACAGTAGTTCGATCGACGATCACTCGTGGAATTGCCGCAGCCGATTCGGACTAAAATATATTTAACAATTTAAAAAATATATTTTTGCGATATAGCAGAGATTCAGCCACTCTATCCTCACCTCAGCGACATACATATGCTGCTGCATCCGGTTCCGCCTGTTGCGAAGGAGCTCGTTCACGATCACGTCCTGTATTATATTAATTAATTTGAATATCTCGAAACTGAAAACCTGCTGCACATTGCTCGCAGCGATGGGCCTGGTCGGACTGGTCGCGGGTGGAACCTGTATTGATATTTTATAAATTTAAAGCAAAGTACTGCAATATGCAATGCCTGAATAACTAATCAATCGATTAACCTTCTCTGGTTTCCTCGGTGGTTCTTCACTCTTCTGCTTATCATCGATGACGACGCCGTTTCGCTTCACAGTCGCCACTTTCGGTCTCTGAACGGTATATCTTACTACATGAATTTTGATTACTTCTCAAATGTAAACAATCTAAGAATACTCATACAAATTGATGCGAATCATTTTTTGCTCAAGATGTCAACAGAATAATTCTCACTGACATCCAGTCGAGCGATGGGAATGCTCAAATCAAAAGCCTAATGTGTACCGACCACATTGGTCCTCCTCTGGACGGTTTCCTCTTCGCAAGCAACGGGAATCGACCGATGGATCGAGTTTCCGAGTGGGCCATTCATACGGAAGTCGGTCTGAAACGGGGGAAGATTAGGCGTGAAGAGCCGGTGTTTCTCCTGTTGTCCGGGTAGAAATGTTCGCAGAAAGACGTATACATGAACATACAAAAGCTCCGAACAACAGAAGAAACACAAAAGAACACACAAAAGCACACACATACACACACAGAAGCATGGGGATGGTGCTGTGGCAACAGAAAGAAAGCATGAGGAGGAACAGCAGTGCAACACACGACCTTCCTCCGTACTTTGAATGCGAACTGGACGTTCTCGAGAAGAGCAATCTTCTGGACGATCATCTCAAGGATGCCGTAGTTGCGAAGACACGCGGCAGAGTGGTAGAAGGAGGCCACCGTCTTCCTGCCAATTACGGTATTATTTAAAAATTGATATAAATTTAATCCTCATTGAATAATTCGTTCTTATTAGCTCATGACGATAAATTCAATACATTGTCAGTTTCAGTCTTGAGCAAATTTTTAAATAGATTTCGCATTTCGCAGTTTTCACGCGTGCAATTGTTGTTGTGGTTCAATGGCATCTCGATGTTTTCTGTCATCATCCTGTTGACTGGTTTACTATTGTTTTTACTACTCTGCAACGATTGCCTCTATTTTTGTTTCTCGACTTTGTTTTCTGCCTTTGAGTCGATAGCGATTCTCATGTTTCCTACTAACGAGTGCAACTCGTGTCTACGTCATTAGCAGTAATGAGATTGCAATTGAGGTCACGTGGGCACTCACTTAGTCTGCCCTCTTCTCTCATCAAAGGTGAGAATGATCTCATCTAAGGAGAGAGAGTGGGAAGAATAATCTCTCGTGGGGCAGCTCATTAGCCCACTCTTGGGAGAGAAGATGAACGAAAAGGAGCGAATGATGCGCACGTGAAAGCCATGGGAATAGACTATTCGACCTCTCGTTCTCTTTATCCTCCCCACTAAATCATCCATCAGAATGGCGAGAGAGAGTGCTAAATTGAGAGGCGCAGACTATTGCTTGCCTAAGTCAGACCACTCAGAATTGAATTCGACTTGGGTCACGCGATCCCACTGTTGGTAATTTTGAAATATCTTGAGATCTGTTCTCTTTTTTAAATTATATTCAAGGAGGCGAAGGCAAGTTGCGAAATGCTTCTTCGTGGCTGTCCACCTTCTCAACTAGGAAGCCCCACTTCATTAGAAAAAAGAGAGGGGAAGAAAAAAGAAGAGAAAAGAGAAAATATAAAGGATTTCGAAATAGAAGAACCTAGATCCAAGGATGGCAAGCAGTTGGAAGTAGAGGGAACCGCGATTGAAGGAATCCTTGAGCCATGCGAATGACAGTCGAGTCACTCGAGTCACCAGTCCGCCGCTGCAAAGATATCGTATACATTCCGATTAATACATCACATTCAGATTGTTCGTTTTCCTTTTTTGCTAGATCGCTAAGGATAACTACGTCATTGAATTGAGAGTGAAAGTAGCGTTCGATGAACATCAATCGTTCTCCGACTACTACCTTTAATCCAATACTTCTACTAATCCGGATAGGTAACCGATACAGTTGTTTATAGATGGATTGGAATACTATCTGACAACTTTCTTAATCACAACAGTGTTTTCTCTCGAAAAATTGAGAATACTTTGAGAGAATAATTACTTACTGATGGATGATGCTCCACTCGACTTCCATCAGTTGGTGTTCATTCTTAGGAAGGAACTCCTTGATAAAGGGCCAGTAACAGCGACTGCCCGAAAGGAGACTGAAAGAGGAGAATGATTAATTTCCTTAAATAAATTGATAATATTCAATGGGGTTTCCATCCTGACTTCCAGAGAGAGCTCCTTTGAATCTAAATGCCAGTAAGAGAATCCTGCGAGGTTTGTGGATTCAAGACTCGTCATCGTTTGTTGACTTTGCATCTATTTTCTCGGTGAGAAATTGCAGAGATTCCAAGTGAGTAAGGGCCGCTAATCCTATCTTCGATTTAAAAGGACCCTCGTAAATGCTGATACTAAATATGACGGCGTGTTAATCAATTATGTCGATGAGAAATATAAAAGAGTGTTGAAATAGGTGCTCCAACCTGGGAATGACCACAGGGTGGGTTGATGAGCGGATGAAACCTGCCCTCTGGCATGTATTATAAGAAGCTCACTAACCCATGGCTGAATACAGCATCCATAGTCTGAAGAAGATCCTTCGCTGCTTCATTCTCCCCATCGATAATCTGTAATGGAACATCGTTCAGAGCCGAAGTAATAAATCACAACAAAACTCGCTCGTAAATCGTAATATTGGTTTGTGAAGCTATCGATGTAAAGTGGGCATAAAGCTTCTATTGAAAGAGGGCTGTGAATGTAATACTCAAACTAGGTCAACCAGGACGGATATGGCAACAAGCATTCGAGTATTTTTAATGGAATAAATTATAAATTGTCACCTCCTTCTCGTCCCTGAGAAGCTGGACATTGTCTGAGATTCGCTCTGCGTAAGTTGAGTGGACGGAGCGAGAAACACGAAGAGGAGGGCGAAGATTCACCTGGGGAGCAAGGAAATGAGGTCAACCAGGGCGATTCCCATTAAAATTCGCTTCAAATCTTTGAGATCTAGCTTCGTACTCACCGGGGCAAGCTGGTACGACATAAACATGGCTGATTGGAGTAGATTATAGTAGACACGGGCGTTAAAGAACCTGCCAGTAAACGTTATTGACGAGTTCGAACCGAGTGGGTAAACAACGCACCAACGTTACAGCTCGAATCGTCTTGCTTAGGGTCTTCCGACCATTCGAGGTGGGCGAGAGTGGTGAGGAGGCTGATGTGGAATAATAATCAGAGGAAAAACAAAACAGAACAAAGCGATAGCAAGCAAAACACATCGAAAACTGCCGAGGTCAGCGAAGAAGATTGGGTAAAGTGCGCGGCACATGCGCGTAGCCGCACACAATATTTCTTGGCGCGCGTTTGAATCCGGTGCAACCGGGAACTGACTTTTCACGTTAGTAATATTTAGTTCTTTTAAAAGTTGCATTATAATTATATCGATAATCATTTTTGATTTTCACAAATGATTTTAAACAGTGTGTGACTCGAAAATGAATTACTGTTTATTTTTAAATGCATAATTAAGCGATGGAGGCCTCGCTACCGTAACCCGATGTGGTAATAGCAGTTCTTACAGTTGTTACCATAAATCCGATCGGAGAATACTTCGACGTGGTTCTCTTCGATACACTCCCTCTCTCTCGAATGTTTTCCTCCTTCCATCCTCCTCTTCTCCTTTCTTTCTTCTTCCCCTTCTCTCCCCCGTTCTCTCTATTTTTCCTCAGTCCTCTTCTTTTCCTCTGAACTGTCTCCCTTCCTTCCCTCTCCTCATCGATCTCAACAGTCGTCGAGGGAAAGGAACGGCTATCTGACCAGTCCACCTGCCTGTTCTCTGAAATCAAGTTATTGCACTAATCTTCCCACCCTCCATACTCCTTTCTCTTCCTCTTTCTCCTCTCGAATATTCCCGTCCATCCCTCTTCTTCTCTCTCGAGAGAGTCTTCATTGGGGACTCCATTCAGATCCGTGGACATGGTTCCCAATAGTCTCCTCCCTCTCCTTCCCCTCCTTCTCTTCTTCTCTTCTCTCTTCCGTTTCAGCAGACGAGCACTGCTCTAATTCTGTTTTGCATTCCCTCTTTCAGTCGTCGAGTAAAGCCTTGTCCTCCTACGATGTTCATGTCCCCATTGTCTCACTCTTTTCACCCGCTATCCCTACCTGATTAGTGATATGGAGAGAGACGAGTCTTATGACAAGGGCATCATTAGCGTATCCCTTCACCGTCTGACTTGCTTGTTGAGAGGGGGCTACGCATATCCTTTCCACCCATCTCTGTCTCATCCATCTCTCGTGGAAGTTTCAGTCTCTGTGTGTCTCACTTCTCTCTCTGTCGCATCGCATGACCACGTTGTGTCCATTAGAAGGCTTCCCCTCTCTCGATCAACCGCTTATCTCAATCTATTGACTACTATGACCCAACTGCCTCTCATCCACTCATCCCCGGTCTCACTTCTCCATTCCTCACCATCTCGAACACTGTGTAACCAACTAGACATTCGATGGAACGGAGAGAGTATCTCCTCCCTTCTCATCTTGTAATATTCATGGCTGCCGATATCCCTCCTCGGTTCCTCTTCATTTCTCCTTCGTCTTCTCCTCATTCTTCGTCCATTTATTCTCCCATCCTTCTTCTCATCCATCCATTTTTTGCCCTGAGCGCCAATCTGTTCCTTCCTTCCTTCCCTTCTCTCCATTCTTCTCTCTCATCGGATTGACATCCTCATTCCCTTTTCTCTTCTTGGATACAGCCCAATCTCCATCTCAACCAATCGCCCATTCTCTTCATTTCCTTTGATATCCCGATTGCCTGAAAGCCGGCAATGCTTAAGAAATTGAGAGAATCTAACCTTTACTCTCATCAACCTCTTTCGACCTCAACACCACCCTCTTTCTTTCCCTGCTTTGTTCCCCTCCGTCGATTATTCCATCAACCTCGAAGTCCTCTTCAGAATGACAGCCAACGCAGCGACGGCGATGACAACGGGAATGGAGCTCCTCAACATCCATCCATCCGCCTCCAAACCTTCTCTCATCTCCTCATTCTGGTCCCTTCACGTTCAACTTCCGGTTTGTCCCCTCTTGTTGCGTTCGCTAATTCAATCAACGGAGTGTAAATTCACGGCCTGCCGAACCTTGTTGTTGCCATCTCCATTTGGTCAGAAAATGCTAGAATTCAGAGAAAGAGTCGGACAGAATCAGTAGGCCTTCAACTTCAAACACACTACCTATTCTCGACGCAGGACCTACTTTCTCATAGAGGCTCCCACGGGAATGCGAAACTAGTGCGGGGAGATTGAGGCAAAGTAGGTTCCGAGCCTCCTTTGTTTCTCTCTCTCACGAGAAGAAAAGTATGGACGGGATTGACACTTTGATTAACTTTTTTATAGGCGGCCTGCAGTAAATGGAGTGTAAATTAGGTTAGAGAACGTAGATGAGAAACCCTGAGAAGGAGATAGGAGTGATGTCAGAGAGGAAAAGCGAATGAGAAGGACAGATAAAAGGGAAGATGACAGTGAATTGATGAGTAGTAGGACAAGACAGGCGACTTAAGGGGGGCATTTTCTTCCAATTTATTATTCCGTCAGTACGATTGGCAGATTGCACTGTGTTGAGAGATCCAGACACTTTTTTGACATTGAAAATGGGTCTTTCTTGATATAGAGTACGTCTAATTTGAAAACGGAGGAGTGAATAGTTGTCAATTCGGTTGAAAGAGGGACTCTTCAGCTTTAATTTGCCTTTCGCTGAAAGATGCGATGAAAATAGTGCAGTTGCAGCCTGAATAACTTGCTTCAGGGAATACATAATGACATGGTACGAAACCCACAATTGGGGAAATAGGAGACTGCCAAACGTTGCATAGAATGTGATGCTTTGAAGCGAGAGAAAAGAGTTGAGCGTACAAATGTAAATAAATTGTTATTATGCATTAATAAAAATTGATTCATTATTATTGATGAGAATGAGTGGACATGACTACTAGGAATTAATGAAGCTTGTAAAATTTGCAGCAGTGTCAATTGTTGCGTAAGAAGGGTGCATGGATTATGCAAATTCAATCCTGTTGCTAAATCCAAGGCTTTGTGCTCTTACGCTCTTTGCAGTCAACCAAATATTTATACTTTATTTTTGAGAGGGAATTTTATAAATTTAAAAGAATATCCCAAATATCGAAATATTGAATTTCTACTTATTCAGAACGCGGAAGCGATGGATGCGGATCTCCGATGTGCTTCTCAGACTTCTCTTCCCGACGTCGCTCCCCAGCAGTCTCTCCTTCCCACCGAACAGAACAAGAATCGAATGAGCAAGAGCCTTACTGGTCAGTTTCTGTTTTCTTTTCTAAGCAGTAAGTGCATAACGTTCATGCGGCATCCTGCTCTAATTCACTTGATATTTGTGCACTATCTGGTCTCCAGTGGGGCTTCCTGAGTAACGTTCTTGCCCTTTCCTTCTCACATTCTACGGTCAATCCGGCCACCTCATTATACAATGGCTTCATGATTCCCCTCTCAGACCTCACCAATTCCTCCGTCGATCCTGCCCTCTTCCATCGAGAGTGCGAACCGCCCTCTGCTCGTAGCCAGGTATGATTTTATTCAATACTTTATCAAATATCTTTATTGTGCATCTCAAAAGAAGTTGTATTCTGTGCATTTTCTTCCATCAACAGTCTTCTCTGACGATAACATCTTTTTTTCTCCTCATTATCCAATCTCCATCACGAGTTGAGATTACCAAACGATAAAATACCAAGCTGACTACGTGTTGATTACAATTCTCCCTGATTCTGCGTTATCTCATATATTGTGTAGTACCTCAACTACAAACTCCAATTCGTACTCCAGTAACCAATTTTGAGTGGTTTACTGATTTATCCCATTGAAAAAGGGTGAGCTGAGAAGCAGACGCCATGGTTACTGAGAGACCTTTCGTTCGCTTCTCCCTTCTCAATTCTTCCCTCCATCTAGTCATTCTTTCTCCCGACATCCTACTATAGTACTTTCCCTGCCCAGTCTTCTCATCAATATTCCCCTCCCGATCATCAGTCTTCTTCTCCCTTCTAGCCCCACCTCTCTTCCCATTATCTAGTTCCTCCTTCCACAATGTAGTCTTCCTTTACCAATCGACTACTCTTCCTTTCTTCAGGAAGACTCAGCCGAAAAGCAGCGTCGTATCTCCTTCTCAGTACAGGAGTGGCTGAGGTCCATCGATGAACCAATCCCGGCCATTCAGATGACCAACGCTTAGATAGTCTTCCCAGTTACTTCCCAGTTAGTGATCCTTTGCCCTGTATACCTATCCGGAGAGCCCTCCCCCTCACTGTCAATCGATAAATCGTTCCCGTAATCGCAGCACGCTTTCTCGATCTATCGTTGAGGAGTAAGCGTGCTGCTGCATTCCGGAATCGATCTTCGATTTATTATCTACTGTCCATAGCATTCCACCGACTTTCTTATTATACAGTTACATTTGTCGTCGTCGTATTGTATTTAGAGTATTGTACATCGATATCCCTGTGGAGCTACTGTAAGTGCTCGGTTGTAATGAAAATGATACCCAGCAGGATGAGTACTCTTCATTATGTGTGCACTCGATAGTCAGACAATGCGAGATTGCATGCGAATAGAAGATAACGAGACTACTCAAGAAGATCTTTTCTGACACTTACTCTCTCCTGACTCTACGGAGTTCTGTACACATCCGCTAAAGGCTAGATATGTATCGCTTACCAGTCCCACCTTCCCGATCTCTGATCTTTGATCTTTGTTCTCTCATTCTGTTCCACCGTCGCCCACATTATTTTAACACTTTACCATGCTGAGGCAAATAAAACAAACAATTGAGTTGGCCATGACAATTACATGAGAAATTGCTAAGATTTGGCCATAGTAGGTTTGTGTGAGGGGACAAATTGAAATGGTAAAAAAGGGGATTGGATAGAAAGAAATGGGAGGCAAACGAGAACGGAGAAATTGAAGGGAACACGTGAAACAAGTCAGAAAGAGGAGAAAAACGAATTGAAGCAACTGAGAAACTCGTACGAGAGAGTTGCTCGTGAGAATTTACCGAGAGAGGAGAGAAAATAGAGATTGAAAACGGGGGACGAAAGGCGGACTACACTAATAGACTTAACCGGCTAATTATGCACAGTGTAGAACGGGGTTTTTAGTTTGACTCTCTCCATTCAGTATTCATTGTCCAGTAAGAACGAAAGAGCTTCTGAATTCGAGAATGAGTCAAACCATTGCTGAGAACAGGGATGGGATGGGATTTCAATCAGAAAGGAAATGCGGAGAGATTAGTGTTCAGAGGTTACGAGGGCAAGGAATATGGAGAGAGAAGGGAACAATATGAGTGGGATCGAGTGATCGAGAGTGTGGTTGTGTGGAAACAATAGGGTACACGAGATGATGAGAGATAGTGGATCTACACGATCAGATTATAGTAATCTGGTGTAGAGCCGGGAAATCCGGAACCGGAAAGTAGTAGATCCGGGATTTACTCCGGGTTCTCCTCGAGCCACTGTCCGACGGTCTTGCCCTCGGCCTTGGCGGCAGTGTAGGCGGTGAAGTGGGGAGATTCCTGCAATGATCGGGAGGTTACGGAAAGGAAGGAGTAAGTGGGTAAAATTGAGAGAGTACTCAATCGATACCTTGAAGATGCGGATCTTTCTCTGGAGCGATCTGGAGGTCTCTCTGTACACGTTGGACTCATCAGCGGCCATGGCCTGCAAATATCGATTTATGCTGCGTATTAATCAGTCACCGTAATCCGGTACTGCATCAGCAGTCGACAACCTTAAGATGCAGTATCCCTGTGTACTCACATTGAAGTCATCTCCGTACTTATCGATCAGAGTGGAGCAGAAGATGATGTCCTTGGGCAGAAGCTTGTAGAGACGGTCACTGAAGGGATTTCGTCAACACTATGTAATCGATATTTAAAATCATGCACACGATCAGATAATTCCTGACTCTCCCGTGCAAGTTGGAGTGAACGGGACATTCTGGGCTACTGACGACACACAGAGTTGGTTTTCACAATCTATCTAGAGTCTGATCGGATTCTAACAATTCCACAGGAGGATGGATGCTACCCTCTTACCCAAAACTCGGAGAGCGCTCATGTCTAAATGGAAGAGATTGATCTTCGAAACACAGGTTGTCTAGCACCTGTCCCGTTCCTCGGAAGATCTCTCAGATCTCGAAGGGGAGAGACCCGAGGATGGGTCAAGGTACCGAGAAGGAGTAGAGGGACGAGAGAGAACGAGACGATCGCATGCGAGGACGATCGGCTTGTGCTCGATGAGGGGCTGCTTCGGCTGTTCAGCCAGCTTGAGGAGCTGAGCGTCGATCGTCATCTTCTGCAAATATATTTATTTGAACTTTTCAAAATAATTGAATCAAGTGCATGTAGAGTGAATTTTGAGAAGTAATAATGCAGCAGCATGATGGATGCAAAAAAAACTGACCATGGTATCATCAGTGACGGAGATCTCGGGGTACTTGCTCTTGAGTGTCTCGGAGACGAGCTTCTCCACCTGCAGATTAATGATTGACGTACGATTTCAATATCGATTGCCTTAAAATCAAACAAACTTGACCAACCTCCTTGGCGAACTGAGTCGGGTTGTCGATTTCCTTCTGGGCATGGAGGACTGAAAGGATCAATAAATAAAGTTTGTAGTAAAACTACAGAAATATACTGAATGCACCAACCACTAAGTCGATCGAACAGCAATTTGTCATAGCGCTCGAACCTTCTAGAAGCCATTCTTAGACAAGGCGAGAAAAGGTCACCCGTCACTTCTCAGCTTCTTTCTTTCTCGTGGGAGAGAAGAACAACAGAGGATCGTTCCACTCTCTCCATTCTTTGTGATCTTTCTTGAATCAGTCAATGTGAGAGATGAGATCGATTGGAGAGAAGAAGACAACGCATCTCTCTGTTTGATCAGAGTGTGCTGCTACACACTATGACAACTATCTGTCTAATCAGGGAACTGATGTTCTCAGAACAGCGACGACCCTCACTCTACGCTCTACGCTCAATGATGTTTGTGGAAGGGAAACTGTGAACGAGGAAACGCGCTGACTACTCCTCACCCAATCATTCTCTGATTTTCGAGAAAACGTGCGCATCGTTGGGAAACACTCTCTCCGCCTCTAATAATAGACAAAAGTGTGATGTTTGCAGATGGGTGTAACACTTCCTCTTCAGGAATGAGGAAACAAAAGAGAACAAAGGAAATCATTCAACCTGGGAAATCCTACCTTTCACGACCCACTAAGGAATACAAAAGCAGCTCATGAAAAATAGCATACTACCTACCGTAACCATATCGTAATATTGAGGATTGCAAAGTGTTAACGTACCGGTGACGTTCTCCTCTGCAGTCGAGCTGATCTCGTTGACCTGAAGGGGAGGAGATGCTTGAGAGGCAGGCGCAGCCTATAATTACTACGGTCTACCTCTATTCTGCATCTAGACATCGCTACATTTATGGAGTTCACAGAAAGGATGGTTTGACCAAAATTTCTATTATTATAATGCAAGGAGCCTTCCCGTAAACTCCACAACTGACACCTTCATTAGTCTTTTTGTGAATGGATCATCTCAGGACAACAGTTGGTTCAATCGTGTAGGTGAGAATCAGACAAAAAGCGTGCTGGGTTGAATGAGTTAGTGAATAAAGGGGAACTTCGCGGATTCCGATGACAGCTTCTACCCATACCTCCTTGTGAGCGTGTTCCTCCTCAGTCGAAGTCTGCTTTCCTCCCTTTCCCTTGTTCTTCTTGTTCTTCTTTCCCTTCGGAGTCTCGAACTGTGAGTGAGAGGGAAGTGAGAGGGGAAGGTGTGCGAACAGTCAGGGTTAGGAGAGAGTCACTTGTTCATTCGGTCAAGATTGATCAGGTAATAATTTCAGAGATGTATTCAAACGTTGTCGTGGTCAGAAGCCATCAATTATTGATTAGTTTCAAATGTTATGATAATGAACAAGCGCCCAGGTAAATAGCGGTACAGTCAGACAAGGTGAATTCATACCTCGTGCTCTCCTCCATTGGCGACGGGGGCTTCGATCTTGGTAGAGTAGTCAATCTCCTCGACGCCGTTGTGACCGTTCTGAATTTATTATTTATTGATTAGCAAATATTGATTAACTAATTAGTTACTCACCGTCTCAGCCTTGGGTTCCTCAGTCTTGCCTCCCTTCTTGTTCTTCTTCGATTTCTTCGACTGAATTGACGAGTAAATCAATTGATTTTCTCTTTTTTTTAGTTTTTGGTTACACCATCTAGTAGAAAAGCGTGATTTCATCAAAAAGACTGAAACCCACAGAAGAGAGCGCTCCCATAAATTCGTAGAGACTCATTCCAGCGTCAAATAATGAAGGACGGCAGTCTACTCGAGAAGAGAACATGAAGGCATGGTGTCCACACTACCCATCGCTCGATATATCCTTATCACTAACTAGTCATACGCCCGAAACGCAACGCGAATAATAGGTTCCTCGTGGGGTATTTCCTCAGGATTAATAGCCCGTCTCGCTACATTCCGTACGTTATCATATCAAAAACGCGAAGTATGCAAAAACATGGTGTGATTCAGTCCGTTCAGTTATCTTCATCTTCGTTATCACCAAATTCGAAAATTGTTAAATATCCAAATCTTTTTTTTAAAGAAATCCCCGCTTTCGAAACAGCATGCACAACTTCCTTGCACAACAAATCGCACGCTTCTAGCACAATATTTCTCTTCCTTCTCTCCCAACCCAACCCATAAGTCGAGAATGGTAAACAGCGCTGATAAAAGACCATAAACGACGTCATCATCGTGGAATACTTTCTCTTTTTCGTATTCTGTAGTCACTCTCTCTCTCTCCATTCCGACAGGATGATATTGGGGTGGACGGATTGAAATTGGCTTGAATACTCACCTCGACCTCAGCGAATTCGCCAGCTGCGGGCTCCTGCAAGTAATCGATAATTGATTGCTACCGTAACCCATCATCATCAATCGATACCGTACCTCGGCGGGGACGACGGTCTGGTCGTAGGCCTGCTCCTGCACGTCCTCGATCACGGTCTGGCCGTTCTGAAATGGGGTACGGTAAGGTACTGAAGGATGAGGGTTACCGTAAACCATCATCATTTTCCCACCATTTTTACACTACGGTTTTACAGTGACACGGAACAACGATGCGTGCACAAAAGTGCAGAACAACAGTGTGCTCACCGCACTCTTTCCTCCAGCGAGAGAAGCCATCGCTTCAGCAACTTCTCTGTCCAGCTCACTCACAGCTTTCTAGATTTTATACGTTCATGCTTTTTCCAAATACTATTTCTACACTCACTATTTCTAACTTGAGTCAAACGAAGAAGTATTCTCTAACCTCGCTCTCGGAGTTCTTCTTGTTCTTCTTGTTCTTCTTTCCTCCCTTCTTTCCTTCGGCCTCAGCGAATTGGTTGACCTCTCTCTTCAGCTCGAAGACCTCCTCGACGTCGGCGTCCTTGTGGGCGGCCTGAAATAGTTTTTAATCAATCAGTAAGTCTTTTTTTAAATTTAATATGTGAATTCCGCAATGAAGTACAGTTCACAGCAGCATCAACAAGTAACAACAACGTACCTCGGCCTCGAGGGCGGGCTTCGCAGCAGCGGCTTCGGCAGCTTCCTGCTCGGCCTGGGCAGCAGCTGCAGCTGCAGCAGCGGCCTGAATCGATCAATAAGCTACAGTAATCCGCCGAACCATTTCCTGCTACAGAAAAGGAATACGTACCTCCTTGGCTGCCTTCTCTTCCTCAGCCTTTCTGTCTGCGGCCTCCTTCTCGGCCTGGATTTTTATTGAATATCGCTGCTCTCAATGACGGTATGATCTACCAGCCAACTAAGAATCTAGTTGCGTGGGTGTACATATTTATCAACCAAGGAGGGGATGGATTCAATCGGTGATCCCCAATGGTGGAACTCCAAAACAAACGTGCCGTGTGCCTACACTCGTGCTGTGACCAAAATAACTTCTACTCGAGTGAGAGAAAGAAAGAGAGTTCACGCGTGCACTTCCAACTACTCTTTCTCTCTTCGCAGCCATAACAACATGTGGTCACCTTGCTCTTCTTGTTTTTCTTCGCCGCACCCTTCTGAATCACAACCATTGACCTCGTTCGCATGATCTTTCTATCTCATTGATCGAATAGATGAGTGATTATCGAGAACGACCAGACATCGATCTCTGATGTACCTACCTTCTCCTTGGCTTCCTGTTCGGCCTGTGCAGCGGCGACAGCAGCCTGAGATTTATTTATTAGTTACCGTAACCGCAAATCTCGGCCTACCTCCTTAGCCTCCTGCTCAGCCTTGGCAGCTGCAGCCGCAGCGGCTTCGGCGGCTTCCTTGTCGGCCTGAAGTGCATTCGTCTCTACAGTACTGCGTAGGGGTACAGTAATCTTTTCGTCCTACTGTGTCCTCTCAGATGAGCTACAGTAATCTCCCTGATACCGTAATTCCTCCACCGTACCTTCTCCTTCGCAGCCTGCTCCTCCTCGGCCTTCTTGGCAGCAGCAGCAGCCTCGGCGTCGGCCTGGAGAATATTTTTTAATCATGAAATGACAATGTATATCAAAGATCAACTACACACCTTCTCTTTGGCAACACGCTCCTTCTCTGCCTTCTTGGCGGCCTCCTTCTCGGCCTGAAGTGAAATTTAATTATGAAATGAATTAGAAAAAGAATAAAATATAGAAAAAATCAATAAAGCTCAACAAACCTTCTCAGCAGCCTTCTTCTCCTCTTCGGCCTTCTTAGCAGCTTCCTTCTCGGCCTGACAAGGGATCATTAATCCAGTCTAAGTGCCTTCATCGCTCACCTTCTCAACTGCCTTTCTCTCTTCCTCCTCCTTCTTCTTCGCTTCCTTCGCAGCCTTGTCAGCAGCGTCCTTCTCGGCCTGAAGGGGAATTATCTTTGTTTCAGCAAGGATTGGCTAATGATGACGAAAGGAGTTAGAAGATGCTCTCACCTTCTCCTTGGCCAGACGCTCCTTCTCGACAGCAGCAGCAGCCTCCTTCTCGGCCTGAATCATGAAGAATTTGTTAGGGGATACTTTAGGAAACTACAAGATGGTGATAAATAATAAAATCCTGAATCAGAAATAAAATGAACAGTACCTTCTCCTTGTCCTTTCTCTCCTTCTCTGCAGCAGCTGCAGCTTCCTTCTCGGCCTGGGAAATCAGCTTGCTTATTTCATCATACACCAGATGGGTCCTGCATGCCTACGGCATGCCCGGTGTTCCCTGTGAATATTGGGGAATCCTCCCCTCCCCGCTCCTCCCCTCTCTTCCCCTCTACCGCTAGACACCTATTTCGCAATATTTCGCAATCCTGAGTTTCGCAATATTTCGCAATCCTGAGAGAGGGCAGGCGTGTTACGAAACTTGTTTACGTGTATTTC
>LS495404.1:638697-692448 GCA_900490845.1 Pristionchus japonicus
GCATGCCTACGGCATGCCCGGTGTTCCCTGTGAATATTGGGGAATCCTCCCCTCCCCGCTCCTCCCCTCTCTTCCCCTCTACCGCTAGACACCTATTTCGCAATATTTCGCAATCCTGAGTTTCGCAATATTTCGCAATCCTGAGAGAGGGCAGGCGTGTTACGAAACTTGTTTACGTGTATTTCGCAATGAATACACGGACGGACGGACGGACGGACGGACGCACGCACAGACACCTCTGCTTTATATAGGTGTATGATAACGAATAAGCTAGCCATTCCCCACCTTCTCTTGGGCCTTCTTTGCTTCTTCCTCCTTCTTCTTTGCTTCCTTGGCAGCCTTTTCAGCAGCCTCCTTCTCCTTCTGTAATTTTTTTTTATTGATTGCTAAAAATCAATAATCAATCAATAACTAATTAATCAATCATTTACAAACCTTCTCAGCGTCCTTCTTGACCTTCTCAGCCTTCTGCTCGGCTTCCTTGGCCGCCTTGTTGGCCTGAATAGAGGGATACTGTGGATACCGTAACTCATAGCTACCGTAATCCATGATCGATCAAAATTAGTAAGTATCGTACCTTCTCGGCCTCCTTCTGTGCCTTCTGCTCTTCTTCCTTTCCTGCAGAAGCCTTCTTTGCCTGTTCCTTCTCCGCCTTCTTGGCGGCTTCTTTCTCGGCACGCTCCTGGAAAAATCAATATTGGATTACCGTAGTCGGAGTGGATGAGAGTATTGCAGCTGCTTCAACAGATTTGTTGCTACAGTACTCTGGATCAGATGGTGAGTGGGAAAGCTACAGTAACCCTTCTGCAATCTACAGTAACCCACCTTCTCGAGAGCGATCTTCTTCACAGCCTCCTCAGCATGGGCCTTCTCCTTCTCGACGCGGGCGGCCTCCTGACGCTCCTTCTTCTGCAAATTATTCATTGAATATCGTAAAAATAAAATTTACTTTTTAATGATGTATTTCTTCAAAAGGATTGCGGGATTCTTAAACTCTTTTCGAAAACGATTAATAAATAAACCATACCTCCTTGGCCTTCTGCTCGGCAGCGACCTTCTTGGCTGCCTCCTCTCTCTGCTTCTTCTGGAAGAGACAAAAGATCAGAGATCATCCATCGGACTATTCTCACCTCTTTCAGGGCAGCCTTGGCGGCCTTGGTCTTGGAGCTGTCGGCGGATTCGACCTGAATTTCGAATTTGCTCAAGCAATTATTACAAAATTGATCTTTGATCTCTGATCTCCTCACCTCAACGGGCTTGGCAACGAATGCGAGCTCCTTGGCCTTCTGAACCTGTTCATCGGTGTGGATAGCAGTGAGGATCCTGCAAGGAATAGGATGGGTTACGGTAGTCAGAGTATTTGCTTTCGATAATTCAAGATACGTTTTCAAAATATCGTCGAAACACCTGGGTCTTCAAAGTCAAATTCGCAGGCTACAGTAGCTTCGGTGATTCACTTACATGATTCAGGTTCACAGGAGAACCATTGAGAACCAATTGTGAATGTTACCGTAGGAGAGGTGATTCACTTGATGATTCAGATCAAGTGCGGAACAGGTCGGTTTTATTACTGGGCCAACCAAATGCCCATAGTAGACGATCATGACTTTTGCCATCTCAGAAAGGTCTCAGGTTCCTTTTACAACAGGGATCGATAATTGTGAAGGTACAGTAACATTGTTGACTGTTCCCTTCCCTCTCTCTTAGATGCGTCATTCCTTCCCGAAAACAGCCGTTAAACTGCAGGCAATGAAAGGGGTGTGTTGCATTGTGATTGAAGTTGAATCACTCACTGCCATTGCATTTCATCCCCATTCTCAGATTGTTTCTTGCGCCTATAAACCTTCCAATCTCACTCTCACTTTCACAGTTCTCCTCCACCCGGCTGATATCATCATATGATCACTCGCCTCTTCCTTCTCTCTCTCTCGGCCAATTTCACCCCCGTTGGATTGAGTATGGAGAGGAAGAGAAATGGATGGCGCCTTTCTCACGTGTAGTCTCTCTCTTGTGGTAATTCTGGCACTTTGTGACACAAACAACTCGGTTGGCGGGAAAATCTCCCCTTTCAACAGAGAGAAAGGAAGGACAGTAGATAGATGGGCACTGGTTCGGAAGAGATCGTTCGGATCAACACAGTTTTAGGTAGTGGATTAAGGATTACCATTGTTCTTTCTTGGAAGGTTCTTGAGTCAAAACAAAGAACAATGTCAATCGCTGATCTACCCCCGATCCTATCACCTCATTATGGGGCGAGCGGATAAGTGCAAAGTGCCTCGTTGATCAGTTCATCTCTTCTCTTTCATCAGGCGATCTCAAACTGATAAGCGATTGAACACGCTCGAATGCTCTCGAAAGTGGTGAGAACTTCTTAGTGGAAAGGAGAGAAGCGAGAACTTCAAGTTCACAAGGGCAGTAAAATGTCACCGCTAGGGCGATTGATTTATCTCCCATTGTCGGATTCGTGTTAGATTGGCGTTTGTACGTGTGAGAGAGAGTGTTTGAGGGAGGCAGTTTAACACACCCTCACTCCAACTCGCAACAGAGAGCTGGGAAGGGAGAGAGCCGTCTGATTCTCGACGAATTACATCATCTCTCGTTCTGCCTAACCCCCAGGTAGTGTCATGCTCGAAGAGAGGGGAGGGAGGGAGAAGAGGGAGGAAGGATAGATGCCGGGAGGAGGGAAGTGGAGAAGGAGAGAGTCGATGACTCAACACACACGCAGAGGAGTGAATGGAACACACTTCGAAATGGTAAACAGGTGAAGGAGAGTGAGGGGGAAACGATTGAAAGCGCAGGTATTCCCTTGCTTGTACGCGATTGTTGTGCAATCGGGATAAACACCGAGTTTCGAAATTACGTTTACTTATTTTCCCCGAATTATCACTTTCTACTCATTCAAAGTTAGATTGATTAGGAAGACTCCTTCGGGGAAGTAGAGGAAAGTACCGTATTCTCTATTCCCAGCGTGATCAATCGGTCAACAGTGCGTACGTCAGGGCGGCGCCGCACAAGTGTTTTGATTATCGTCGGCAACCCCAACCTCTTCCTCATGAAAACAATTCTCTAGCGATCTGACGTAGTGTTGATCCAGTGATCATGCGCCTAGTGCATGCAGGAAAGATTCTAGCCCATACTTTAGCATCCAGATACCGTATCCTCCTGTATTCAAGACTACCGTTTCCTACCGTACTCTACAGTACTGACCACTTCTTGATGGCTGCCTGTCTCGCCTTCTCCTTTCTTCCGGCGGCCTTCGCCTTGTTGGGGGCGACGTACTTGTGAGCACGACGAACAGCCTGGAAACGAAATCTTTTATCTTTGATCTTTGATTTCCTTGAATTTTCAGTTTCAACCCGTTTTTGTCTCGAAATCACTAGTGAACACGATTGACTTCTTCCATTTTTGGGAAGATGGTGCACTGATCTTTGATCTTGCCTAATCTGATTTATAGATAGCAATCACTCTTCTGCAGTCAACACCTTGGACACGAGTGAGGGTGAAATTAGTCAGCAACATTTTAGGGCGACCTATTAGACAGATATTCAAAAATGACAGCCATTTTCCAGCATTGATCAGCGATTTCTTATCTGATTTGCAGCTATCGCTATTTACAATCGTCCTCTTGCACTCTCCTACAACCAACGTTATGGCGTCACCACAGAATCGTCATTGATCAATGGAGCAGAGAAGTACTGCATTTCGTCATGTTACCAAATATGAAGAGCGCGCTTCGATTCAAGAGTGCAACTGTGAGATGCAATGCAGATAATTCGATTACTTCCATCGATTGATTCGCTACTTCCAAAGGAGGGAAACAACTCTCTCTCTGCTTTCTGTTTGAATGGAGAGGATGACTTCAAAGGAATGGAGGGAGAGAAGGTGGGAAGATGGAGGAAAAGATTCTTTAGGCAGGAAAACATCGATTGAATTGTTGTTTCTATAGCAGATGATCAGAAGGAAGCGACTATTGTTTGTTTTCTGTTTGAATAGCTGACTCGCAAGGGTTTCCCTCAAGGGAAGAAAGGGGGAAGAAAGGACTCACTCTTGCGGACTTCATCTTTCCCTCGTTGTTGTTTCTCTTCTCAGTCGACTCAGTTGAATGTGACTCTCTCGAGGTTCGAGAAGCGACTCAGTTGGTGATCACTCGACCTGCAATACGGTAGGAGATCAGGAAGAGTACGGTAGAGGGTAGATCAGTCGATCGATCGGCCGTCCGTTTTCGAAATGTATTCAAGCTAAGAGAGGGTGCTAGCGCAATGGGCCACGTAAGCATGTGAACGTGGAAGGGGGGAAGCGAGATAGAGGGAGGATTCTAGAGGGGGAGAAGGACAGAGCCTTTCCTCTCTCCGATGGATGGGAAGGGGGAAGAGGGGGTGGAGGGAGGGTGGAGAGATGGGGGTGGAAGGGTAGAGGGAAAGGAGGATCGGTCGGCAGATTGGGCATTCGAATGGAAAGAAGTGGAGGGAGGAGGAGGGAAGAGAGAGAGGGAGAGGAATAGAGGGTGGAAGGTGAGCAAAGAATGGAGCAAATTGGAGTGAAAGCGCGCCAAAAATCGCGTTGTGTCCTCTCTCTCATTTGGCAGTACTGGTTCTCTCCATTTTACATGATCCCTCTCCCTTCCTAATTTCGTAAAGAGACTGGGGGAGGAAGAGACTCTCATTTGGACCCCTCTCTACCCTCGAAATGTTGCGATCTCTCTCTCGCTTTCTCTCTTGCGAGTGTCGCTGCTGTGATAAGAGAAGAAATAGTGACTGGAGAAGAGAAAGAGAGACGTCACTTGCTGAGATTACGGGATGAAGTTGATTGCAGGCCCTTTGATGTGCACATTGTTTCATACTACGAGCTCCAGAATGGCGCCTAAGGGGAGGAAAGGTTGCGAAAGAGGAGGGAGAAAGCATGCTTATGGCTTCCCAAAACTTGAGGGAGAGAAAGGATACGGCTCAAGAGAGATGAATGGGAAGAAACAGAGATGATTACCCCCAGAACTTGAGAGATGAAGGGCGGGGTGCTTGAGAGAGATACACGGGAGACAGATGATTGCTTCAAAAAGAGATTCTTCTGCAGAAGTGAACAAGCGAGCGTAGGTAAGCAGCTTGTATCTTTCCCCTCTTCATCTTCTCTCTCGTTCTCCGCAGTTTTTTGCGTGCCGTCGTCATAATGAGGATCGCATTCTCACCGAGGAGAGAACGTCTCTCCTCGTTTATCAGTATCTCTCCTCATCTCTCACTGACAAAAGAACGTGGAATGAAGTAGACAAACGAGAAGATGTAAACACTAGTAAGAAGAAGCTGTTAGAACTATGAGAAAGGAGGGAACGGGGATTGGAGGGAAACCTGCGTTTAGCCGAGTCACCATGGAGCTAATGGCATAGTTTGACGATGGGGCAGTTTGGAGGCGGATTTAGATGTCCTAGTTCAATGAGGGAGATGAGAATTGGTGAGATGGGACGGAAGAGATGAGTATGGATGGAATAACAGAGTAGAAGAGAGCCGAGAAGAGAGGAAAGGAGGCAATAAAAGAGACGAGAAGAAGAAGAGGAAAGACTGTGGAGGAGAACAAATGAGAAAGAGAGAGAAAGGAGGATTCCTTACACACTTGATCTGAAGATTTTACGTGTGAGAGATAGAGGAGGGAGGGGATCGCAAACGTCTCGCAATCAATCAAAAAAGGGGCTGAGAAGGGGAGAAAGAGACTGCTATCGCACTACACCGGAAGTGCGTTGCCTAGTAATATTCCCGTCTCTTTATTTCACATTCTCTCTCGTCGGTCAGGCAAATGGATGAATAGGGAAATAAATAGAAACCATGACGACGATATAACAATGTAGAGTCTACCTAGATACGTCCATCGATTTCCCACCTAGGGGAAGGGAACTACTTTCTTCATGTAAGACACAACAAGGTCAACTCTTTTTCTCAGCCCAAACCAAGAGTGTCCGAGTAGGAAATGAGAGAGGAAGAAGAGGGCAAAGGAGGGAAATTGAAATGGAGGAAAGGAATGGAGTCGAAGTGCCTTTCTCTCCTCTCCGTTTCCCTAGCCGTTCGAAGTGTTGCCAAAGTTTGCGCGCGCTTATTCATACTGAGAGAGGGAGAGAGTGGTATACAAGTTTGGCCAAAAAAGAAGCGTGCAAATAGTTGAGAAATCGAGGGTCGACCTTGATGAGATTGACTGAAGATGGAGAGGAGAACACGCAAATAAACAAGAACGAAGGGAAGTGGACAAGGGAGTTAGTCAAAACTCCCTCGATTGGACATGATTTCTCACGAGTTAGAGAAAAGAGTAGAGGAAGGTTGGCTAAAGGTAAGAAGGAATGTTCCATCATCTGACTCAGTCGCTGACCGTTTCAAGCATACGGAGAGAGAGAAATAGAGAGGAAGAGATACATGATCAAATGGGCGAAAAGAGCTGTGCTAGCGGTGCTTCTCGAGTAAATGAGAGGGGGGACGAGGGGGAAGGGGGAGAATGGGATTGAATCGACCAGAAGGGGGGATTATGGAGGTGTTGTTGAGGTGAGAAGAGCAGAGAAGAGAGAAAGAGGTGATTAAATTAGAGCGACGGGTGTTACCACAACAGCAGGGAATTGGACAGGAACGGAGATCGTTTGAGGAATTCCTTCCATTTCGTAAAGATCTCCGAAATCTCGCAACCGGAGTAGAATAGCTGCGAGTAGGTGAGCTGGGATTCCACGTAATATCCAGTGGATGTAAGATGAAGAGATGGATCGGAGAAAAGGAGGGAGACCAACTCGGATCTGAGAGTGAGAGGAAGGGAGAGTACACAAACAGTTTCTGTGTTACTCGAGTAGCACACAGAAAGAGAGGGAAAGGAGTAATCTGTGATTAGGGAAAGAAGAAGGGAACGATCAGCCTATCTCACGAGAGGAATGCTTTCTTTCTTCACTTTCTTTCTGCGGTCAGTGAATTCGAGACTGTATAGAATGAGTATGCATTGATCTCCGAGATTGATCGTGTATTTTCGCTAATCCTTAGGAAATTCAGGCAAAAAACGCTGCTGAAAAACAAAAGACAGCTGTTAGAAAGAAGAAGCAGAAAGAGAGATAGTGTGGGATGGGATGAGATGAAGAAAGGAGAAAGTAAAGACGAGACTGCAAAACATCCTCAATGGATTCCCATTCCACGAGGATTTTCCACGTTTATTGGAGGGGAAGGAGTGAGTGAAGGGGGATGTTGTTGTATAGATCAAGGATGGACAGTCAATGGCTGATTCGAGAGTAATTCGCATGATCACTCAAGGAAATTCTCTGATCACGTTCCCGATATATCTCCCGATCGTCCCTAGTAAATCAATCACTCTCGCATTGCATCTCCATTACCACATTCCCCATATCAAGAGAAAGAAGATTTCATCACATGCCATTTGATTCCTACTCCCCCGAAATGCCTTCCCCTCACTTCTCACTTTTCGAAAGTGTGTCCTATTCTCCCCGAGAATAGCTCCAGGCGAAAGATGATATGCTAGAGAGGAGGACTCGAGGCTAAGTCTGTGTAACCTTCCCGCTTTTTGTCGCCTGAGGGAGGATGAAGGCTGGAAGGACATTCTAGAAGGATCAGAAAATCATCAATCAACTCCTCCAACAACTTAGCAACAAAAGAAGTGATATTTGATCCCCTGCAATCCGTATCCATTCAACATTTCATAACAACTGATGAAAATAGGTATTCCTAATCCAGCTGCATGACTTGTTTACGTTGATAGCCCTCAACTTAGCCATCTAACGTTTCGCAACTACAGAACGACCCAACTTAGAGGGTAGGTGCCTGATTTCAGCGAGAATCGCGTACGTTTCAATTCCGAGTAAAGGGAAATCATACCGATGAAGGTAGAGCAGATGCTTCTTCGAGTAGAGAAGAGAGAGGTGATTGGAGAGAGGGTTGATCTGAGAAGGAGAAGAGGGAATCAGAAGGAGAGAAGAAGACTGATGAGTGAGAAGAAGAAAAAGAGAGAAGAGAATGATAGAGGAGGAGACACTCTGATCAGTGAGGGGAAGCAAAGAGAAAGCAGGGGAAGGTTAAGTAAGTGTTAGTAGTCATTGTTGGCACTCCTCCCCGTTCTCTCTCCACAATCAACCCGCCACTTTTATCTCAGCACTTTACAATGTTCTCTTCTGAAAATACTCGAGAAGAAGATAAAGCTCTTTGATCTGAGGTTTGCGAATGTTTACACACAATCAACACGGAATGATCTTTATCTCTCAGTACGAAGAAGAAGAAGAAGTACGAGGAACAACGACACAGCAGGGGAGAGTGAGGATCGGCACACCTAAGGAGAAGTGAGGGAGGAGAGAAGAGAGGGAGTGGAGTGATTGCATCTAATAGAGTCCCATCTCCTCGATCTCTTCAATCGGTGTGAAGATCGGACCTGCTGACCGCTTGCCAAATCGCATTCCTGAATGAAAGACCTCTTGAATTGAGAATCTCATCTATTGAGAACTCTTTTCACATCCTAACTTCGCATCAGGATTCATTCGAATCGCAAATTAGCATAATTTATTAATGATCCACAAATTCACTGTTCGTGAATTCTCTTATCACTCATCACATACTTTAAAATTGGCTTGGTCACTCTATCGTCACTCTATCCATTTCTTATGAAATTCTGTGCTTTCTGAAAATTGAACCTGACGCTTCATTGTGAGCTACCTTCATAACTTGCCCTTTCTAACACAAGTTAAATTCCCCACTTATTCTGGATGACCTGACATCACTTCCGCGTTGCAACCTTTGAATCTACGCGCAATAATACGTGGATTAAAATTGCTTTCATAAAGTTGAGCTGATTCGTTAATCACCACCTCTTCAATTGGAAATGAAATCTTTCCACTCAATGTACGTTCACCTGTTCTGTATGATGATCAACAGAGTGCCAGGGCTCTTCACTAGCAAAATATGGCAATTTTCAGTTCATATGCTTCGCTCATCCTAAAATGGCGATTCCCATTCTACTAGATACATGTACAAAACCCGCGTTAGAATTATTTTATGGCTATGCACCTCGATAGTTGCCATAGCTCACCCCATCTTCTTCAAATATTTGTCGAGTTGTTTTTTTAAATTTCTATTCAATACTCACCCTGGTGGCATCCGATGCACTGGCAGCATTCGAGGGTCATCTTCACTCCGCATACTCGTGCACACTGGGCTCTCGTGACTCGGGCGATCCTCTCTCCTCCGTAATCGACGACGTGAGCTGAGGAGGGAGAGAAGAGAGTGAGAAGGAAGGAGAGAAGGAGGAGAGAGATGAGAGATGAGTTCATCGTGGATGATGGAGACGTGGGGTTACCTGTAAGAGAGGAGCTGGGGATGATGATGCAATTGAGAGAACATGCATAAGTAAGTACACGTAAATTCAGTGAGCGAGTAATATCTAGGAAGAAACGTTTAGATTAATGGGAAGGCTACAGTATCTCAATTATGAGTGACACTTCATCGGCCCACTACTTCTCGAGAGAAATGAGTAAGTCTGCCAATTTGAGGCGAAGGCAGGTGAGTTTCTCGCTTATAAGGACCTGCTTTGCATTCGGGGAAACATTTGAGAGGTGGGAGGAGTGTCTGACACTCTCCATTTCACATTTCCTCTCGCTCTGTCTAGCCAGATCAAGGCTGAGGGGTGGAGAGAATCAGAAGGAGGAGGTCTACGTAACGAGTGTGCACACTGGTCGATCAGACAGAGTGAGTGATCACTGGGAAGAGAGAGTTAGAGTCAGAAAGGGATATAAAGCATGTGAAATCAGTGGAAAGGCCAAGAACAACGTCGTAATTCAGATGTCAGGTGGACCATGGGCATGCATAGACGTCGAAAAACTGCAAGCTTCCAACAACTGAGAGTAATTTACGACTGCGAGGCAACTTCTTGCTAGCCTAGACTCCATCAATGGCGTACGGTAGACAGGCAAAACCTCAAAGATTCATGCGCGGTAGACTACGAAAAACCGCTGGACAGACTGGATGAAGGGGTGGAGTCAGGTATCCTTCATATGGGATGGCTGAGGAGGAAGAGGTCTATAGTGAGAATACGAAGTATTGTTCTCCCCAATCAACATGCTATTTCGTCAGTCAGATTCACTGTAGTCGAGGGTGCTAATCGTTGTAGTCGAGAGGCTAGGAGACAATGGGGGAAGAGGTAGCAGGACACACGGTATTCAGGCTCCTCTCGGTTGAATGGATGGACACAGGAGGGAGGAATGAGGACAGGAGACTACACCCACTGACGCCCTCGGAGAGACGTCAGAGATGAGACTGAGAACAGGTGCAAGGCCCGTCGGAGAATGGTTCCAGAATGGAGCAGTTGGAATAGGAAGGAGGAAGCGGTGATGAGGTGGAAAGAACTCTACTATTCTCACCAACCATTGTCGTGGAAGAAGAAAACTGTAAAGGAATAGTGCAGTGAATGTTACGAGTGGGAGGGATTTGAGATAATGCCCAAACGTGGCAACCCTAGGATGGGTCAAGAGTCGTCTATGGTCGGACGTGCTGATGAGATGAATGAATTGCCAAGAAGATGGGTACAATGAGTGATGCATGCAGGAGTAGACAACTTGCGATTGCCCTTCCACCCTCAAGCAAGAGAGTCGAGTGGTGCACTATTGAGGATAATGTCAGTATTCATCTGAGTCAACTACTTCCTGTCATTCAAAACAAGGGAGTGAATAAGTCAGCATGCATTTTTGTATTTAGTATGATGCCAATGATGGGATTGAAACAGGTGCAAACCACCCTCACGAGGATTTAGAGTAGAAAACAGGAGTGATGTTATAAAAAATAGGTAGCCCACAAAATGATGATGAAAGAGATTCAGAAATATGCGCCACCCCCCAAGTTGCACCAGACTGAAAAGGAAGAATTGTAGATGATGAAGGGAGACCCATTGTATACTCCAGATAGAAAGAAGCTTGACCAGTAAATGGACTGTCGACAAACAGAGACATTTCGCACTCGAATGAAAGGATACGATAATAAAAATTAATGAATGTACAGGAATCGGAACGACTGCGAGAAGGAATGACTGTAGGTAGGAGCGCCATCTTTGATAGAACATGCGAAATATTTGTGCGAAGGACGCCTACTACGATAATGAGTTATGAAATCAAAAGACTGAGTATTGGAGAAAGTCAGAAGGTAATGAATCTCAGACGTGGGGGTTGGTGTATGAATGAGATACGAGCTCATAACGAGGTCATCACTCTTACTCTGCCGCATCATCATAAAGAGGGGCGGAGTGAGTGAGAGTAGTAAGCAGAATCTGCAGTGAGGGGGCTATTACGGGGAATGGAGTGAGGATACTAGAGTCTGAAGAGAAGCAAATCTGCATTAAACAAGCTCATGGATTACTACTTGGAAGAGATACTGAATGCGCAATTCGGCTGACTTGTTCTCCTACCTCTTTAAATCACAGAAACAAGGTATTGAGAGTGTGCGAATAATGTAAGCTATCTGTATCCAGCTTGGATTACAACATGAGATGGAAGAAGTTACTGGTATGGAAGAAGTCGTGAGCATAGACAATGAGAATCGGCCACATAGTGAGGGGAATAACATCGAAATGAAGGAGGAAATCTGGGCCGGAATCATAGATGCGATTACTGGTTTCTGATTCACTCACTCATCTGCAGAAACTGCCTACTTCTGCCTGTTTTCTGCCTTCAAACACTATGATTTGGAAGTTAATAATCGAGAAAGACGCCCATTTCAACATCTAAATGCGTGGTTGTTACCAAGGCAAAGACAGGTGTCTTATGCGTGAGTCTGAGATCATTTTCGCATTTGAAGGGCAGTACGAAAATGGAAATGGAGAGTGGGCGAGGTGGAATGGAATGAGTGGAAGAATGGGTGGGGGAAGTGTGGAATGGGAGTTCGTACGACTCCTTTGTTTAAAAAAGGCAGAGCTGTGTGAACTAGATCCAGTCTAGTTTTTGTGTTATTTTAGGAATATTTATTGTCTAAATTCGTGAATACGTAATGCAACAATAATAACAATAATGAAAAGGGAATTGCAGATACATGGATCCGTATTAGATAGTAATTAATCTACAGGAGAGGTTATCACTTCATTTTTTATATGAAAGAATTCGTGAATTCAACAATAATAACTGACTAGAATCTTTTGATGGGTAATTGCACAGAGTAGAGGGAATGTACGCAGGTGAGTTGATGGGGAGTGATGAATCTGAAATGGTAGTTAGTTACAAAACATCAGAGATCAATGCAATCTGAATTAGCAGGCATTCGTCACTCACCAGATTCTCGATTCAATGGGAGTGATGCCCATTCAGTTTTTCTTCCTTCTCGATCTTCTTCTTGTTCCTCTGCTCGAATTCCTCCCTGAGATCAAACATCATTATTCACCGTAATACCGAGAGAGAAATAGTAACGTGAGACTCAGAAATCATTAAATATATTTTAAATTTCTAACATTTCAATCACACATCATTGTGAAAAATCAAATTTGCGTCATTATATTTTTGCAATCAGCATGGAAGAAACTAATAATTCTTGAATCTGACCTTCGATCGAATATCCTCCTGATGATTTCCTCCGTCCTCATGTCACTCTTCGAGTCGATGAGAGTGAAGATTCCTCGTCTCTTCGGGGCAGCGAACGGGTCAACACCATTGACCTCGTGGTGAGGGACTCGAGATCCTTGAGCGACCACCTGCATTTGAACATATTTAAAAATTTCCCATTCAAACTAGTTATGCTGCACCTCATTCAAGTTTAGCTCTACTTTCACGGAAACAGGAAGTTTGAAGTTTCCGCGGCATAAAAATTTTAAAAAAATAGAAATGAATACCGAGATGTGGAACTGGTCGATCATCTCATCGGTGACATCGTAGGGAGCTCCAATGATAACCTGGTTGACGGGCTGGAAAGACAAAAGATGACATTCAAAAGAAATTCCTTTCAGCTTTCATAAATGTATTTGATTAAGACCTTCTCATTAGGAAGAAAATAGATTTTTTTATAGAGACCACAACAAAATAATATTAATAATGACATAAAAATCCCACCTTGTATGCAAGGACGGTGAGAACTCTCTCGTTGAGGTTCATCAGAGGATGATTCTGGCCCTTGTACGAGTTCACCATCTGAAAAGCTACTGTGTATAATTAGTTAATCACTCAGCAAACTTATTTATAATTTCCCTCTCTATCTGTATCTTGCCGTTCTACGAATTATTCATGCGCGTCGAACTTCACACATTCATCGTAAAACAAAGATTGAAATACTCTTTGAAGCTTGCAAAACACGGAAAGAGTGGGAATCCAAGGGAAAGCATCATGTCTTAAAGAATGAGTGGGAAGAATCCGAGTTATTTGTTGACACTGACTAGCAAAAATAACTCGCATAATGAAATGACGTGCTTTTTTATTTCTATGTTTGCCTGCAGTGAAGTAAAGTCAGTACTACGTGATGAACCTGAAGTTTGTCAACGATCTAAAACCATATCCTTAGACAAATATGTTGAAGAACTGACATGATCGGAGAGGATCCCGACGATTAGATAGTCTCCGAGTGCTCTCGCTTCTTCCAAGAAGGAGAGATGTCCGATGTGGAAGAGATCGAAGGCCCCAGATACGTACACAATCTGGAATTTTTATATTGTGTTCACTAATCATAATTATGAAGGAGTCTTAGTTTGCTTGAGTCAGAAAGCGCGCTCAAAACGATTCAAATTTTTGGAGACTACTTGTAAACTTCACACGCTGACCGTACCACCACACCACATTTCTCTCCTCTGACCCCTCGCTATTCGCCTAGAGAAATCTGATGAGTCACATCCGTTCCTCACTTCCTCCGCCTCGCTCCCCCCACTGACTTCTACCCGGCGTGTCCAGCACTTAGCCTGGCTACGACCGTCCTTCGTTCTCCCTCCAAATCAGTGGTGGCCACTCGTGTCCACCACTCCTCGCTCCCCTCACTCAGCCTTCTGGCCATCGGAGGGTGCAGAGAGAAGGAACAGCCCTTAGCCACGGATTGTTCAAGTATACGCATATATCATATATGCTGTTCCCCTCTCTGCCCCAGCGCATCCGACCCCATGTCGGTTAGTGAGGAGCACCTTTTGGAGACCACGCCAGAAGGCGGGGCGAGATTCGAGTGCATGGATAGTGGAGAAGATAGTGGTGGATAGAGGAGATAGTGGAACTATTTCTTTGGACGAGCCAATTATTTTCAATTATACGAACAACGATCGGGTCTTGAATTGATCGCAGAGAACGCTATCAGTCATACTACACCGCATTACTCTTCTTCCCTTCTCATTGTCTTCTCCCTTCTTTCGCCAATCCTTTGTTCGTCTCGAGACAAGAGATGAGAGCGATTCCTCTCTTCCTATCGGTATCTTCTTCCACGGATTCTACACGGCGTGTTCAAGATTTGATGGGACGTAAGAAGAGACAACTCTGGGATTCTTGCACCTTGATCAATCGAAACTGTCCGGAGCGCAGTCTCAATTAATCACTATCGAACTACCAGTCATTCAGTTGACTATTGCGCTTCTTCAGTTTAAATCCATGGATCTACGGTCTTCGATGCTCGATAGGGATCAATAATGAAGAAGGGTTGTGTGTCTCAGGCCAGAGAGCGTGCGCAAAAGATTCAAACCCGTGGTGAAGAATTGGAAACTGCTCAGGCTGACTGTACTACTACACCACACTTCCCTCCCTCGAACCGGCCACTTTTCGCCTATAGAAATCTGATGAGTCACTTCTGTTCCTCAGTTCCTCTGTCTCGCTCCCCCCACTGTCTTCTACCCGGCGTGTCCAGCACATAGGCCGTTTTCAATTGTTCAGTTTCAACTCTCAAGTCGGCAGAGACATTTGTATGTCTCTCTCCTCGCTCCCCTCACTGATCGTGTGGCCCTCGGAGGGTGCAAAGGGAAGAAACAGCCTAGGACTGTACACTCTACACGTGTACCCCGAGGCTGCTCCGACCTTTGCACCTAGGCCAGCCGACCCCACGGCGGCCAGTGAGGAGCACCTTTTGGAGACCACGCCAAAGGCGGGGCGAGGTACGAGTGCATTGATATGGGTGGAAACCCTTGTATTAAGAAGATCAATTGATAGATTCCTCGGAGTAGTCAAATGTGCAAATCGAATCGCTATCTCACTAGAATTTTATCGTATGTGCTCTGTTCCTATTCTGTCCAGTGGTATCTTCCCTTGCCATGCAACAATACACTACTTGGGGCACACAACCATCCGGTGTTATGAGTGAGAACAGAAAGGTCTGGAGGAAGGGAGAGGATAGGGGGAAGGACACTACTAGGAGGACAAGGTAACTTCGATACACATGGCATTCCTCTTCTTCCCTTTTCATTGTCCTCTTCCTCCTTCCACCCGATCGTTGTTCGCCCCAAGACAAGAGATGGGGTAGTGCTCATTCTCTCTTTCCCTCCCTCCTTCATCTCTCTGTTTATTAAGAGACCGGCTACGTAAGATCCCAGGATAGGCTGGACATGGCCATCTCAGATCCTGACCAAAACTGCTGTGGAGGTACCCCCATGGGTCCTGATCATCGTTTGGAACTTTATTTGATCAAAGATCAAAAACCCAAAAAGGGGCGGAACTTCAAACTTTAAAAAAGAAAAATTCGTATTAAAAAAACGGCGGCACCTAGGTCCAAAGTTAGTGTGGTTATATTAGGTACCCACCTAGGCCTTCAAAATACACTTTTGGCCGGTTCGAAATTTCGATCGCAAACTGGTTTTTCACTTTCGAAAATCCAGTTTTTAATTTGCATAAAATCTAAATAGAAAAAGTGCGCTCCCTTTTTTTCAATATGTTGTAGAGAATGAAATTCCCCATCGATTAAGCCTAGGAAGTCAAAAAATCTCGAGACCCATCATCGTCGTCCAGCGACCCGAAAGTGACGTCTGAAAAAAAAAGTTTTTTAACCTACCCATTATGGTGCTCATGTTGGAGAGCACATCGAGAGGTTCAACTTTTGTACACACACTTTATTATGAAACTCATTTTTGAGCAAGTTACGACCGCTCAGATGAGTGCATTTCACGAGGAATGAAAAAAATCGAAAAGTGCGCCCAGATTTTAAGCGCATGTTATAGAGCTCGGAATTCCGAACTCGCATGATTTTTTTCGATTTTTTCTGTGAAACCAATCCGCGTCATTCCTGGCATGGAGAGCGGTCAGGCGGAAAAAACTTGCTCATAACAAGTCGTATTTGTGCTCAAGTCGAAGAGCTCGTCGAGCTGATCAAACTTTGTGAATAACGTTTTTCACGAATCTCACTGTATAATCAGCTACGAGGGCTCAAACACGGAATTATTCTACATTATGGCTTTATTGTGCGAAAACTCATTGTAGACGTAGTCGTACAGTGCTTTTTGAGCGCTCGTGCCGGGTCAGGGAGGAAAATTCATGAAAAACGTTATTCACAAAGTTTGATCAGCTCGACGAGCACTTCGACATGAGCACAAATACGACTTGTTATGAGCAAGTTTTTTCCGCCCGACCGCTCTCCATGCCAGGAATGACGCGGATGGGTTTCACAGAAAAAATCGAAAAAAAATCATGCGAGTTCGGAATTCCGAGCTCAATGACATGCGCTTAAAATCTGGGCGCACTTTTCGATTTTTTTTCATTCCTCGTGAAATGCACTCATCTGAGCGGTCGTAACTTGCTCAAAAATGAGTTTCATAATAAAGTGTGTGTACAAAAGTTGAACCTCTCGATGTGCTCTCCAACATGAGCACCATAATGGGTAGGTTAAAAAACTTTTTTTTTTCAGACGTCACTTTCAGGTCGCTGGACGCCGATGATGGGTCTCGAGATTTTTTGCCTTCCTAGGCTTAATCGATGGGGAATTTCATTCTCTACAACATATTGAAAAACGGGAGCGCACTTTTTCGATTTAGATTTTATGCAAATTAAAAACTGGATTTTCGAAAGTGAAAAACCAGTTTGCGATCGAAATTTCGAACCGGCCAAAAGTGTATTTTGAAGGCCTAGGTGGGTACCTAATATCACCACACTAACTTTGGACCTAGGTGCCGCCGTTTTTTTAATACGAATTTTTCTTTTTTAAAGTTTGAAGCTCCGCCCCTTTTTGGGTTTTTGATCTTTGATCAAATAAAGTTCCAAACGATGATCAGGACCCATGGGGGTACCTCCACAGCAGTTTTGGTCAGGATCTGAGATGGCCATGTCCAGGCGTAACGGTCCAACCCTCGAATCTTACCTAGCCAGTCTCTTAATCGGCGTGCCCAGGTCTTTCCTTCAACTCTCCTCGTCTCTCATTATCGGAAATCCTTTTGCCAGAATGGAACAATGGAGTTATGTTCAAGGGTCGACTCCTCTCAGATCATTGTATCTCGCCCCGCCTCCGGGGTATCCAAAAATGGGGAGGTGCTCCTCACCGGACGCCGTGGGGGCGGCTGCGCGTGGGGCAGAGGAAAGAACAGCGGAAAATCCAGAGTAAGTATGCAATCCAATATGGGGGGAGGGGTTGCTGTTCCTTTCCTCCGCACCCGCCGAGGGCCACACGACCGGTGAGGGGAGCGAGGAGTGGGGACGATTGCCCTCCACTGGTTTGGACGAAGAGAGAAGGACAGTAAAAGGCGAGCCGCGTGCTGTACACGCCGGGTTGTAAATCGTAGAGGGAGGGAGGCAGAGGAAGAGAGTAACGGCTCTGACGCATCATCTTTCTTGAATCAGACAGAGGGGCTTGGAAGGAAGAAGAGGACAATGGGAGGGGTGGCATGTGATGTATTGGTGCTGTTATCAATCCATTCAACGTAGATCGTGAATGGAAATGATTCAATTGGAAAATACGCATTACAACGGCTGTGCATGATTTTTTTGCTACTATTTCAAAGGAGAAATTGAAGACGAAGGCGATTCTGTGAATAAGGTCTTCATCGATTAGAATCTCACCTTGTCTCCAGGCTTCGGCTTATTGCCCTGCGAGAATTCCTCGAGAGTTCTGCTTGAAGCGACGAGACGAGAGACGTCTGTCCATGGAGAGGCCGCGTCGTTGTTCTGGAAGGAGAAGAGAGAATAGACACACTCAGTGCATTTATTGAAAATTATCAAACAAATCATAATTTCTGTTGAGATAATTGGTTGTGGGTATTCATGGAATTCTATTAAAAATGATCTCTCAAGTGAAGGAAACCATAAAAAAACTTCTGGAGAAGTTGAAGAGGCTCAAAATGATTTATTTGAATATTTGAAAAAAATTAAAAATATAAAGTATATCTGACCGTGGCCAGAGTGCGAGCGTCGTCCTTGTGCTTCTCTATCCATTCATCGAGGCAGAAATGCGCACGAGAGAGAAGAAGCATTCGACCGACCTGCAATTTATGATTTGTCCATCGTAAAACGAACAAGTGACTCGATAATCACGTTGATACATGTGCAATCGAGCCGACTTCAGCACAACAATGATTGATAAGTTTTCCGTCATTTTTCATATCCAAAAATAATAAAAACTAGTCGAGGTATGCAATCACTCACCAAACTTCGAATTCTATCTTTAATTACTTTTTCAGACTACGTTTGAACGAAATTGTTCTTCCAGGGATAGTATGGATGATCCACCCACCACATCCGTAGTTGACACTCCTTCCGTCCTCTTGCACTCCCTGTATCTTCCCGCCCTCTTCACCTCCTCGTACGTGTCGTTACCATCGGAGGTGCGGGTGATGTCATCTGGAAATATATAAACAATGAATATTCTGAGATTACCCTGATTTAGTTAATTGGTGTTCCAATCAACATTTAAATCCAGAGCGATAACCTTCTGATTATCACGATAGTTTTTATTTAATTTAATTAAAAATATCTAGAGACAAAACCACTCTACACTACCCTCAATCAAACATTCACGCAACCCATCGCAACACTGACACCAATAAATATTTGACTATAAATCCCTATTCATCGCTCAACGAGACATTCTGGCGTCGGATCGACTCTGCCTTAAGGCGATCAAATGACGCACCATCTATCGAGTTTCATTTCACAATAAAATAAGCCATAAATTCAAATAGCCAATCAATTTTAAGCTTATCCTTCCTCGTTCACAGTTAAAAGTATTTATACTTATTTTCCAACGTACCTCCATGAACGCAGAAGTCGCAATTGTATCGGTCGAGCGTCTGGACGGTCGTGCAGTACGGAGCTCCCTCGACGACCTGCAGATAAGTAATGTTACTATTCTATTATATAATTATTACAATTACATTGTACTTATGCATTCTCCAATTATTTGATTGGCCTCTATACGATTAGTGACTTTAATTAAATAATTAATTAATCTCATTATATTTCTTTATTTGCATGGTCCCCGTAATCCCTCGATGGTCTCGCTATACGATTGTACCTCTCCCTCGTCACTCATTCCTTACTATCACTATCAGTGAGAAATGAGGACGACGGAATAAGCTTCGAGAAGAGAGGCAATAATCACGCCATGATAAGGGTTCCCAAGCGCGTGATTCCATGTTCTGATCACATTCCGAACACAACAATATTTCCTTGGGTCCAAAGGCCGAAGATCGAAAATTGTTTTCCTTGCAGAGCAAAGGTGGTCTTTGACCTCCTACTGTGATAACTCCCGCGGGTTTAATTCTCACCTCATCTACCCACTTGATCCCTCGGACCATCCGGTATCGCTCTTCTTCTGTGAAGACGGGAGGGCCCTTGTGGGTGCGGATCTGAGAAGAATATTGATTGAGTAACATCCAACAGCAATCACTTTTCACTTCCTACTAATTTGAAATAGCTAGCAAGGGAGGATGCAATTGCAATATTTTGTAGGAAATATTAATTACAGAAGTTTTTAAATAATCCACCAACCTCATCGTCAGTATGCACTCCAACGACGAGCTTCTTCCCGAAGGTCTTGGCCTGTCTCAGCTGATTCGCGTGCCCGTAGTGGACCATGTCGTAACTGGAAAGAAGGATTTATCAATTTCATTCAAAGTTCAACTTTTATAGTAAATCGAATAGCGATGCTGTTCAAATTGAGTTCAATGCAGCCCATAGTAATTCAAACGATCCTTTTTGAGTCTAAATGTTAATTTAAAATATTAATTCGGGCTGAAATCTGTCGAACATCAGCTTTACGTTGTTGAATGACTAGCAATGTTTTGTTTCAATCGTATTACTCAATAAATCTCGTCCTAAATTAAATCAAATAATTAATACTAACCATCCATCGGCCCAGACGCGCTCTGCCTTCTCCGCCATTTCGATCGAGAAGCTTACGGCACTAAAAAAGAAGGATAAACTGTCAATCGTGTGAATGAAAGCTCAATAAACCGTCAATTACACGCATCAAACCATAACGCGAAGGAAATCACGGCCGCATTTCGAAATGCTCACTGATTCGAGTTGTTTGACTTGAATTCGGTTGATAAAAGTGAGCAAACAATGGTAAAAGAGAGGTTTAACACGGGGAAAATGCTATTAAACTATGAGAAATGGGCAAAAGCGATCAAAAGTAAGCAAAAGTTGATAATGTGGAACGGAATTCAAAGTTGACTGAGCGGGAACACGTGAGAGCCGACTAGTTCCCAGTTATGTTGTTGGTTTAGGCGTCTACTTCATTTCTAATCAGTTAAAAATGGCCTATTTAAACTTCAAACCAGCGAAATGGTTCCGCTATGCACGAAAACAGTCGGTATTGAGGGATCGAGAGGGAACACGTGACACTAGTGAGGAAAGGACGCCAGCAGGGGGATAGAGAGGGATTAGTGGATGAGGAGAGAGAGACAGAGGTTGAGGGAGGGAGAGATGGGGTGGATAAGGAGAGAGGGAGGTAGGCTACATGAGAGAGGTCACTATGGCAGCAGTCACAGTAGATCGGTGCGTGAGATATACGGATGAAAATGTCAAGGATAAACTTCTCTCGAAGATTTTGTTGAGATTAGGAAGCAGTTAAAGTGATCTGTGCATGACAGTAAGCAACTCAACGAGTTGATCCTACAAAATTCCTCATTCTGACTACGGTAAACTAAAGTGTAGTTCCAAAGCTCTTTGATCACCTCCCAGTTAATCAATTGATCTCTTCTTACACTTCTTCGGAGCAATTGTTCATCTGTCTCTCTTCACGACTAATGATCTCTTCCCTTCCGATAGAGGTAGAGAGTGAGTGAACATGAGAGCGTGCCCTGGTGTATCCCTCGAGAATCAAGTTGATGAATGTCCTCTGCAGCTTCCACTCGCATCCCTCGACTTTTCACCAGCTCTTTTCACTCCTCGTCTCACTTCTCAAGGTTATTCTTCGACCTCTCCTTGTCTGTTCTCCATCTCATTCTTCTCTCTCAATTTCTCGTAGTCTATCGCAAAAGATCACTGATTGAGATAGCGATCAACTTATTATCTGCTTTCTCACTCCAATCGTGCTAATCTCGTAGTCATTTGTGTGAGAACAACTAGAGCATATCGAGAGAGTTGATCTTTGATCTTTGCAGAATGTCTATCTCAGCCTGGCTCGCCAATCCCGTCAAGGCAACGGAAGAAGTCGCCCCTGAGCAGGTGCACAACCACTTCGGCCCCCACACCACAAGCGACGAGGTAGAGTATCTAATTGCAACATTTGTCTTACTTTCCCTTCGAAAGTATTAGTGGAATTAGAGAACTGGACGGTTTTCGTTCACAGACTGGACTTTGTGGGTACAAATGTGCAATACTAAGACAATGATCACGGCAGATCGGGGCATGCAATGGGACCTTCACCCTCTTTCCTCCCATTCGACCCGCCTACGAGGAGATTTTTCGAAATCCGTATGGGTCAGTTCCACTTATTCTCTCCACTTTCTCTCCAGTTCGAGTATTCTCTCATCGAGAATGCTAGAGAAAAGAGAAATGGGAAGAGGGCAGTTCAAAAGAATCACAAAGAAAGAGGAAGGAAAAGAGCACTGAATAGATAATATCAACTTGAACTGAGAAGAGAAGAAGGGCTTTTTTCGAAGGCTTCTTCAGCTGGGCAAGTGACCTCCTATGCGAATCTCCTCTCCCTAATGACACGAAAACCACTTAAGATTACGTGATAGAGCTGTCACTCAACCGCCCTTACTTTTCACTGATATCACTTTTCACTTCCCTCTCCTTCTTGTTCTCTTTATATCGATATTCGCGCATTCTCCATTCTTCTCAATTTCGCAATACCTTCGAGAGAATATGGAAGGACACAGAGAGAAAGAATCGGTCTTGCAGAGAAGCTCTCCCTTTCGCCCTCTTCCTCCCCATCCTCAGAATGTATGCGAGGGATCTGCCCGCTCTCAAGCAAGAGGTACTGTATTTAGTGATATCATGAAACTAGAGTGTAGTCTCGATTTGTCGAGCGTAAGGGCGTGATTGCAGGGAAAGGACGTCTTCGTCCGTCCTTCCTGCATAAGGAAGAGGAAGACAGAGACAGAGGAGAAGGAGGAGGTGAAGGAGAAGAAGGAGAAGAAGGAGAAGAAGGAGAAGAAGGAGAAGAAGGAGAAGAAGATGGTTAGCACTTTAAAACTCGTCTGGCATTAATATTTCTCACTCGTCTCGTTGATTCCTTTTCTATTGAAAGAGAAATCAGTTTCACCCAATTTTTGTTTCGAGGAAAGCCTATTTTTCAAAAATACTTGCAAGAAGGGATCAAATTGTCTACGGCATTATTCTGAGGGCTCATTTAGCATCTCGAAATGGCTAATTACAGGATGAGAGGAAGCGCGAGGCCATCGCGATGCGGGCCAAGAGAGCCAAGATGGCTGCTGAGAAGGCAGAAGAGATGAAGGCCATATAATGGAGAGGAATGAGATGGAGAATGTGTTTTGTATCGTAGGTTTACTTTCATAACTTGAAATCTATCAAACATTTTTGTAACTTGTATGAATCGATTTGATTTGAAGATAAACAGAACTGATGAATCGCTTTTATCGTTGGACAGTGAGAAGAAAGCAATCAGTGGACAAAGTCCGCACTCACCCGATTAGTCCTCACAAGAGAGATGGTTGTAAATGGGCGAGTCAATCCTTCATGACTAGAATTGAATTGAGAAATAACGATGGAAGCTAATAAAGAACTTCTCCTGATCATCCTCTTCGTCTCACTTGTTCCCTCGCGTATACACTGCAAAAGAGTATAAGAAGTATGGAGACGCAGCTCGTAGTTTCTATTTCCCTCCTCATTGGCTTCAATCACTCACACATAGAGAGAAGAAGAGAGGCGCACGGAATGATATCTCGATGATCTATCTCTTTTGTCCAAAAAACAAAACTCGTTACTCGTTCTCAACCTTTCGATTCTTCTATTACTTATCTCGAGAAATGAACCCCGCAGATCTCTTCAAACTCGATGCTAATGGCAGATTCATAGGGTGCTACACTACAATCGATGCCCATCTCGAATACACAGCGTGTAGTCCGTGAGTCGTTTCTCGTACTTATCTGGCTATCTTTTAAATGCTTCTACTCACAGGAAGACCCCAGAATTATCGTTCAATTATCATGCTCAGGTACCTGCCCGAAATCACCTCCTTCCCAGACTACGTGCGAGAAATGTACATCCCCGATCGTAGAGAAACTGGCCCTTCCATTCCCATACTTGCAAGACTGACGAATTCGAGCTGGCCTCCGCCTCATCCTCTTCCATGGATTCCTCCACACCAGAATGAGGCCGAATCACCGAATCATGAATGCAATCCTATCCAGAGAATCATCTCCAGACAGGGCCAGCTTCACTCTCCAACGTCATCTCAATCAATCAGTGGAACTTCCTCAAGCTCGCACCAACACCTTCCTCCATCTGGATTGACGCACTCTCACTCGAATACTCCAAAGGCATCCGACTCTCAAAAGCGACGTCCAAATTGCTCAGTGGATACGAAGAGACAGATCCAACGAATGTTGGAGAGCATGAAGAAGAAACAACAGCAGGTGAGCTACTGTATTCTTATGTCCGAGAAGAAATCGAGTTAGAATCCAAAATCCAGTATTTTGAAGAGGGAATGTAATATCTAATCGCAGGGATCAGTTCAGCAGGCAAGGGGGATTTCCGGAGTGGAAATCCATCCCTCATTGGCGAGAATGATGAGAGGCGAAGAGCGGGGATCGACCAGAGTGAGCAACAATCTTTTGTTTGGGGGACTTTCGAGCAGGTATTGAGAGAATGTACGAGGTCCGATGAGTTCGAATTCATCTTCAATTCACGTGCTTTCTGTCCCATCAGTTTCTCAATCCTGGGAAGGCGATTATAATCACTGAGTGCGCGCAATTGATAAGCCGAGGGTTAGAAATCAGCTAGGGTCAGCAAATATACTGAGACAAGGGAACCTAAATTGTTTCAGTCCCGTGCGTCTTCCAGCAGGCATTGGAATGGAAGAAGAGAAGGAGATGAGTAGATGATGGTGCGAGATCGAGTCCATTGCACAGATTAATCCCATCCATTCAGGGCCTGCTCGACTACTCTCACTCATCTCTCCTCCTCTTCATGATTTGCACCACTGCTCCTATCTCGTCCTTCCCTCAGCTCCTCCCCATTCTCAATTGCCTCCATTCCATCCTATTCCTTTCAAAAATGTCTGAAATGAATCAGGCCTGAATAGACGTGGCTGTTCTTGTCTTTTCATTGCCCGGATCCACTACATTCTTGCCTCTTTCCCTCTCTTCTCTCCGCTGGAACATCATTTATCTCTCTCCGACCCATCCTTCTCTTCTAACATCAGTCTTCCTATCGTCATTCGTTCCCATTGTCAACCTTGCTTCATCCGTCCTATTCCCGTACCTAGCTCTGTTCAATGAAACGCCCTTCTCAATACCCCATAAGGAATCAGAGACCACAGACATTCATATCACTCTTTCTAAACTTGGATAAAGTACATGATTTGCACTGACTAATCTTTGAGATATTGCCCGAGGTATCCCAATCCTTCGCTATCTTGCTGAATTCACACCTTTTCTCTCATTCAATCTCCGTTAGTGCAGCCTTTCTGATTGTCCTTGAAATTGTACCCTGTTCACTACAACTAATAGTTTGATGCGATAGAGAGGGATGAATGGCCTGACCAACTGCTTATCAATTTCTCTCGTCAATGAGAAAGAGTGAGAGAGCATGGAGAATTGAGAGAGTTAGAGTAGAACGACGGTAAGGATGCGAGAGAGCCACAGTATCAGTAGGTGACTCTAACTCACGTCCCGCCCCATAAAGGGGATTCATTTTTGCTTCGATAGAGATTGTCAGATATTCCCCTTCGCATTCCTTCTCGTCTCTCTATCTCTTATCGACCTTCTCTCTTCTTCTCGTTTACTCTCTTACGTTGTCTCATCGTCAAGAAAACATTTATCATTGAGAGACCAACCTCTCTTACTGCTCCTCTTCTCTCAATGAAAATGTCCTATCCCTTCTCTTATTGCAGCAAAAAAACCCGAACTCGTTCCCCGTGAAAGATTGCTATCATTATACTCATTTCGCGCCCGCTCCCTTCCCCTTGTTAGCTTAATCAATCAATCTCTTCAGGCAATGTCTCCCAACCAACAATCGGTCCCTGTATCTGCTGGCTCCTTCGCGCAAGTGCTGTGAGTTTCTTTGTCTCATTTCTCTTTACTCGTCAAACACATTATATTTTTCTTTCTAGTTGTCAATCAAGTTGATTCATTGTTCCATTTTCTTTACAAGTTCAATTAATTGTAGGAACGCAATCCCGGGTGGCGTGCCCCTTCCACCGGGAACCGTCTCGTGGTCACAACTGTACGCGCAGTCGGGAGCAGCGCCCTTCAATCCTCCGGCGCCTTCCATCCAGCTCAACCCCAACAATGCCGGTATTGCCCCTCTGCCCCCTCCATCAGCCTATCCACTTCCGCTGTACACCCCAGCACAGGATCCTTTTTCCCTTGGCTCCCACCATGCCAACAACGGGGGGAATACCTCCTCGGACCGTGCTCTTCCCCTCGTAGCTGTTCCCATCCAGTCCATCCCCTCCAGTACCTCCTTGAACTTCGATGCATCACATGGCGTTGGTCCCTTTCTCTCTTCACTGGCCCTCACTATCAGCAACCCCTCGCTGCTACATCAGCAGGTGACCTACCACCCAATGGCTTCTTCCTCCATTCCCTCCATCCCAGTTGACTCATTGCCTGCTGGAAGTCATCATTCTCTTTCCCATTCGACGGCCTCCTCCAATCCCCAACCCATTGCCCATTCATTGATCCATTCTCCCCTCGGAAACTCCCTCACGGATTCTCCGATTGCCTCAACACTGGGACAAGCCATTGTGACTGCAGTCCAATCGGTGCCCAACGATGTTCTACAGAATAATCGGGTCACGAGCCGTCCTGCTGTACCTGTAGTCGAGTCCGGTCATGGTGATCGTCAAGATACTTCTCTGGTTCCTTTCCAGTCCAGTAAGGGCGATTCTGGCTCCCAGAGCTGCTCTCAGACTTCACCAAGTTCCCATCCTCCTCTGATGCGTGATTCCCCTCGCTCGGTAGCCACCGATGCAGTCCAGTCGAGTCCCTCATCAGGAGAAGAGGATCTGATTGCCCGCCCTCAACCCGCTAAGCGTACGAAGGGATCATCGAAGGCTGCCCAGAGTAGCTCTGGCTCCCAGAACGCCTCCATTGATCGCAGTGGAAGTCGTGCTCAAGCCGTGAGTGCTCCCCCTCAGCCCACAGTCAATCCCAAGCAGCCTTCTCCGGATTCCCAGCCACCCAACCCAGGAAGGGCCACTCACTCCCTCGGATCATCCTCGTCGAGGAACCAGCCAGTTCGTGCTGCTTCTGCTCCGAGTGCTCCCTCTGATCCCAATCCGGAGGACCTCCCTCAAAGAACCGCCCGAATTTCATATTCTGATATGATGAAGCACGTCAAGGAACTCCGGGAGAACGGGCTACCGATCTCGCCTTTGTCGCCCTTCTATCCCTCCCGGCTGCCCACGGACATGGACGTGGATATCGTCCTGACGCTCATGTCTCCCTCCCTCAGTCCCTCGCCAGATCTGAGCGAGAAAAAAGACTACGAGCTTCTCGCTCGCCTTTCTCCCCAGGTGTGGCAAGCCCCAGTGTTCACCATTCCACCGGCCACGACTGTCCTGACCGATCTCTTCGCGAGTGCCCGTAGAAGGATGCTGCAGGAGCAGAAGGAAAACATGGTGAGTAATCTCTCCAATTTACACACTCACTTGCTCTGTATCACTCATAAGAGAGCATGAGAAATTAAAAGAACGGCTATTACTGTAGATTGGTGAGAGGGAATCATTGAGTAGCTCTTCCTATTGGTTTCAATCCAGATTTAATACGTTCGGTAGCTTGGGTCTAACCAGTTCAGTCTGAAACCTATCTGAACAAAACTGGTAATTATGTAAACATTTCAAAAGTGAGAGAGCATGTGGAATGACGAGACCGTGCAGCGTGATAAACCATCTGCTTCTTGCAGGCGTCGACATCTCGTTCGGTTCCTTCTACCTCTCTCGGCTGCAGCCCGTCATCGATCGACTCCCCTTCCTCTGCTTCGAAGAGAAACATCGAGGCAAGTTGTTTAATTGAGGTTCACTCCTGCCGATATTTCATTTTCGGAAAAGCTGTGTGATTGCACATCATTTCTTCGATGGAATACCAAAAATGGTCATCATTTTAGGCGATCAACAGTGATTCTCGAGACGAGCAGAAGCCTAAAAGGCAGAGAACCGACGCCAACGGCGTCTTCCATTAGCTGGTGATGTCTTCAATTCCATTAGATGGTGATGTGTTCTGTCGTAGGTTCTTACCCGAGTCTCTCTCTTGTTCTTCCCACATATTCTACAACCCATTCAACTTATCGTTTGATCGTTGAGTTGTGACCCCTTTGACCATTTCTTCTAGTGTGCTCTTATCTCGATTATAATATGTGATTTCTTGAATTATATAAAGATATGAATATTTCTCAGTTCCTTCCTCTTTTTCTTTGGAAAAAAGCGATGATGAAGTTTGTTTTTGTAAACTAGAGATGGGATGTATTCGAAGGTATTGAATCTATTTGAACAGATGGAGAGACTAAAATGTCCTCCGAAATTCCATGACTCACGTTGAATTAATAGAAAACAGACGGGATCCGCGCCCACGTTGATCACGTGTGTAATCATCATATCCACTACTCACTGGCAACTGTCTGATTGATTAGAGAGATGTATTATGTAGAAAGAAAGCCCATTCGATCAGACCGTTTGCAAATGACGAATGATCGATTCACTGATAATTCTTGTCTCTGTGTTATTCACTAATAATTCTTGTTGAATTTCACAGCCAGTAGATTTATTTTTAATTTAAGGTACTAGTTTTCAAAAGCTGTCATCCATGCGAATCGAGGAAAGCAGAAATTATCAGTGACAATCAGATTATGCACGGACAAAATAATCGTCCGACTTCTGACGAGACAATTATCGAAACATCCAGCTTCCGGCTCGATAACTTCAGTATCTAAATGCGGAGGTGTCCCTGATCTATCCCGTCACTCCCCGCCCTTGTTCATGCAAGCACGCGTTCCTCCCTTCTGTTTAGCCAGCTGTCGTCCTCTACAGCATATAACTTCGTCTGGCTCCCCTCTCATCATCATCCCCATCTTCTTCTTCTTCCTTTCTAACGATGAAGATCGTCCTAGTCTGCCTTCTCGTGGCTACACTCTCCTTCGGTCATCGTCATGGCCCGAAGGGACCTCGCGGTTCCAGAGGACCCTGTCCCACTGGTCCCACCTCTCTTCCTCCCGTTACTGAGGAGCCTGCAGCCGGAACCACTGAGGAATCTGGAGTTGAGAAGCGTCAGGCTGGATTTGGTGGAGGATTCGGAGGCTTCGGAGGTGGATTTGGAGGTCGTGGAGGCTTCGGAGGAAGGGGTGGACCCCGTGGTTCGAAGAGACCCTGCCCTACTGGTCCTACTACTGAAGTTCCCATCACTGAGGAGCCTGTTGCTGGTACCACTGAGGAATCTGGAGTTGAGAAGCGTCACGCTGGATTCGGTGGAGGATTCGGAGGTGGATTTGGAGGACGTGGAGGCTTCGGAGGAAGGGGTGGACCCCGTGGTTCAAAGAGACCCTGTCCTACTGGTCCTACTACTGAGGTTCCCATGACTGAGGAGCCTGTTGCTGGTACCACTGAGGAATCTGGGGTTGAGAAGCGTCACGCTGGATTCGGTGGAGGATTCGGAGGCTTCGGAGGAGGATTTGGAGGTCGTGGAGGCTTCGGAGGAAGGGGTGGACCCCGTGGTTCGAAGAGACCCTGCCCTACTGGTCCTACTACTGAAGTTCCCATCACTGAGGAGCCTGTTGCTGGTACCACTGAGGAATCTGGAGTTGAGAAGCGTCACGCTGGATTCGGTGGAGGATTCGGAGGATTCGGAGGTGGATTTGGAGGACGTGGAGGCTTCGGAGGAAGGGGTGGACCCCGTGGTTCGAAGAGACCCTGTCCTACTGGTCCTACTACTGAGGTTCCCATGACTGAGGAGCCTGTTGGTGGTACCACTGAGGAATCTGGAGTTGAGAAGCGTTTTGCCGGTTTTGAGGCTCTTAAGGAGTTCTTCGGTAAGTTCGGAAAGAAGAAGTGTCATGGATCGAGCTCTCCTGCTCCCGTTGAAGGAACGACGCCCATTCCTACCACTGCAGGATTGTAATCGTCATCGTTTTGTACTCCCTGAATGATAAAGATGTTTGAACTGTGAACGGCTTCGCCTTGCATATCAAACAAGTTTAAATATATCAAATCTTAATAGAATATCATTTTTGAAAGCAATTCCCTAAGAAATTGATTGAAAAACTAAAAATCGAGGGTTTTTGAATAAGTAAAAGAACTCAACAATTAGCCGTAACCGGGGAATGGGCTGCAATACTAACCGAAGCTTTGTGCATTACGATTCATGATGGAAATACGCAATTTTGCTATTTTCCCTTCTTTTCATCTTTTTTATCGGAAGATTCCCTATCACTGAGAAAAGTAAGTAAGCAAAAAGATGCAAATTCATTGTTTTCAGCAATTCTTTCGGGCGACTGTTTCTCGGCACGAAAATACCGTAGTAGATGGTTGTCAGGGGTGCACACTTGTGATTTACCTCTTCATTTCTTTTCATTTCTTATTTTTCAATTCTTGATTTTTGCTTTTTCCCGACGCAGAATTTCCCTCATTATGTTGATTGCCTCTGTGCACCGTTGGGTCCCACAGCGGGACTTCATGATGCCATTCAATTCACCTCACCCTTTCCACACTTTCATTCATCGATGTATTACTCGAATTTATCGCACATTCTATTAAAATTACAAAATATGGGGTTGGTCCCTCGTTCCGTAACTTGGGGTGGAATTCAAGGGAAATAGGAAGAGAGGGTCAACAACAGCAAAAAAGTGAAGGGATGAATGGGAGTTACGGTAACAGATGGATGTGAGAGGAGTCTCTAATGGGGTGAAGAAGGGAGGGAGAAGGAAGGCAACCCTCTAGAGAGGCGAGTGCGAAAACAAGACATGCAATCGATAATGTGGAGGAGGTAGATCACTCTTGAATTTCAACAGGGGGAATCAAGGGGATATGGGAGAAGGGGCATTCGACTCCTCACTATCAATCACATCGCGAACAACTCTCGGGAGTACAAAGAACGTGGAACTGTCGGGACAGAAAGGAGATGAAGCCTTGAACACAAAGGAAAGCGCGAGAGGGGGAAATGATCACTGAGAAAAGAAGAGAAGGAGGAGATCGAGGTTGAAAGTTGAAAAGAAGGAGGGAGGGGGATGATAGATCAAGAAGAGAGGAAGAAGGAAGGGAGGATGGTAGATGGCGTCGTCCTCTCACCACGTCATGTCAGCATGGGAGGGGCAGAAGTTCTGGAATGAGACTCTTTAGAATATCGAGAACGTGTCGGAACTCAAGAAAATGAACACTACTACAAGCTTATGATGAACTGCGCGAAATGAATCCATTGTATCACTGCATGAGAGCAGAAAGGCGATCCCAGGTATTTCTTTACGTCCTTTGATCTACTTCTTAAGTATTCCCTTGATCAACCGCACTTCCCCTTCTTATCGTACTTCCTTCTCAATTCGAGTCATTTTCTCCTTCGCCTCAAGAAGTTCCTTCTTCAGAAGGGCGATCTTCTTTGCTCTTCTCTTATCCTTCTTCTCCGCTTTCTTCTCGAGAAGCCAGATCTGGAATCGAGTGAGGTCTTCCTTTCTTTGAACAATCACGATACCTAGGAGCATTATTTCGACCCTTTTCCGAATTGTTTTAGTAGTTAGGAGGATGTATTCTGGTTATAGGCTTAATCTATCTCTGCATCAATCATCTTTCCATACATCAATTTCCTTGATCTTCCGATTTCCCACCACGATTTCTTAAGCACCACTGGCTAATTATCGAAATAATCAAAAATCATTCTCACTCTCAAACTTTACGCAAAACACTAGAAAAGCTAATGAATAGGCATACTACGTCACAGGTCTTGAGATCGTATTCAAACTGCTGTGACTCATCTCTGGTTGAGTGATGAATAGGAAAACAGAAAAGAGAAGTAAGGAGCTAGAGTCGTGAGGCGAGATCGATTGGCGCAAACCAACTACCTATGATTGCTCATGGGTGAAGGTTTCAATTAGGATATTCATTTTGGAAAAAGTTTGCTTGGATGGGTCATTTTCTCGATCGATAACCTCATCAACACACTTACCTTGATTCGGGAGAAGATTCCCTTCTTCTTGGGAGTCCCGATCGAGGAGACGACCTCCGTACTCTCTACGACGATCTCGTCGTCTGTCGATGGAGCCACTCGATGGTTCCTGTCCAGAGGAGCCTTCACATTCGCATTGTCCTCAGCCTGATGATTTGATCAGTTATCTTCAGAAGAGAGAATGATTCATCAATTTAAGAACTACTCATTTTCTTCTGATCACAAAGTTGGAGTGTACAAGGGGGAACAGTTTCAAAACAACCCCTCTATTTGATACCTATTCGTTAGTCTTCGAAAGGAGAGGCGGAAAGGAACAAAGGTGGTAGAATCTGACCACATAAGCAACGATCATTCCGAATCCTTCCATGGGGCGTTGGGTTGACGAATCTCTGAGGAGTGTTTCAATGTCTTTCTCTCTCGAGAGGACGAAATGCCCGCCCCCTGAAAGGCGCAGCACCCTCTCCGTTCCCACGCCCTCACGCTGGTCAGAGTAAACGAGAGAGTGTGGGAAAGGAAGAGAGTGCGCGGCTGTTTTTACTCCAGTGTCCGCGAGTCAACAGTCATCAACAGTTCACCCCGTCAAAACAAGCGTCCGATCTGCAATTTGCTACCCGCTCCCGGGCTCGAGTTGAACCACTTGTTATAACTAGATCAAATGATGAACTGCTTCACCACCTTGCCAAATTAAGAGCACGAAATGAGTGGGATTTCATGAACTGACCTGACCACTTGTCGATTGTAGCATTTCCATGCCATTTCTCCCGATTGAACTTCAGATTGATCTTTGATCTATCATAAATCGGATTGAATCAAAAAAATAAGACCCGTTACCCATTCGAACATCAAAGACGGAAGTCCGCTCGGCAAAGAGTTGGAAAGGGCACAAAGTGTTTGTTAAGGAACCATTTTATTAGTTAACAGAGGGAGAGAGAAAACCCACAACCGAGTTTGAATACAGAGGAATGGGTGAATCATGAGGGAGTGTCTCATCAGAAAAAAAGGTGATTGGAGGTACGGGAGGGGAGTACGGTACTCCGATAAAGCTGTCAGGCGGAATACTTGAGGTTTACAGAAACTGAGTCGAGAAAGAGAATTGATGAATTTCTCTTCGTTCCCCATGCGCATTCGGAAGATGGAGAGCGAGAGAGCGTGGGGAATGATGAGAGTGGGAGAGGAAGGGTCTAGAACAACATCTCCATAGGGTAGCTAGCGTAGTCATCCTCTTCCTCCTCCTCCTCCTCTTCATCCTCCTCCTTCTCGAGAAGAGCCGTCTGCTGGTTGTGCTCCACGAGGCGATTGTTGTAATAGTGGCACTCGAGCATCTGGAAAGATCAAAGATCGGAAGAGAAGCGTAAATCAGGAAGAGGTTATCAAAGAAAATCATCATTTTCGTTATCAAAGAAAGAATAAATTGGACCCCAACTATCAATTTGAAGGACTTAATTTGGAATCCCTTTTCTACTAATCAATTGATTTCGATCTTCTTGAATGAGAAGATTAACTCTGCTGGTTTCTATTAAGATCGAATGGAATTTCAAAAGATCAATTATCTCTCACCTCATCGTTGGGGACGGTCTCGACTCCGTTCTCTCCTCTGAAGCAGTTGAGACGTGCGGATCTCTTCTGGATCCAGTGAGTGAATCGAGAGAGACGACGACCGATGCGAGCCTGCGATCGATCGATTGGTTGAGTGATTCATCCTCATTCGGTCTCTCCAGTGGCTATTCCTCTCTAATTTCGACATCGGTTTCTCAAATTTCTAGTTCTGGTACAAATCGGTATTCGATGAATCTGTTACTGTATCCTTGTTGGAAGAAAGTCTACTAACCTTGAGGGACATGTCGACTACTCCGACGGGGCGACTGGGTCTCCAGATGTGAGGTCTCGTAGGCAGATCCACGGGATGCGACTGAGGAAAGGAGAGGGTTCCGATGTGAGGAAAGTCGAAGTAGGTTATGTACTTGGGCTTGGTATCAGCCATTGGAAAGGGGAAGGCAACCTCGGTAGAGGAAGAAAGTCGATGTGTGAGGGGAGAGATGGGAGAGATGAGAGAGAAGTGAGGGGGAGAAAGAAAAATACAGTGTCTGATCTACGATTTCCGGGCAAAGACACTTTTCGATAACATGGCATATTAGGAAAGTACTATTTTTAGGACAGGAAAATTGTCGAGAAGCTGACAATGATCCTCTATACGTCCATACCTAGTCCATTCAAGAGTGAAGCAAGTAAACAAGGGTCGCTCTTATTGAGAATGAGACAGTGACGAGCCCTCCTTTCTTTTCTCGTCATTCATGGGAAACCACTTGCTTTCTTGGCTAATGAATGGGACCAGGCAGAGTCATTGTTTACTGAAGTTTCAAAAGTTGCTAGAGCTTGAGCGCGTTGATTTACGATTTTTAGCGCGTTGATTTACGATTTTTTTTGAGCGCGTTGATGATCTAGAGGGTACCGAATAGTTCGTCTACGAGGGGCTAAGATCAATAATTCACTCACGATGTAGACGAACTCGTCGGAGGCGTCGACCTCCTCCAATCCGCAGTCGTCGTCTTCCACGCGTCTGATGCAGTTGACGACGTTGACGATGCGCTGTCTCATCGTCTTCTTCTCCTTCTTCTCCTCCTCTCTCTCGACGACTCTCAACGGGATCATCTGCTCGGGAAGTGCTGCCATGATCTACCTGAGATGGAATATCGATTGGATGAGAGGAGGAGGAGGGGAATCTGAGAAGGAAAAAGGGGATTTATGTATGCTGTTTCAGGCGTGATCTACCCCTGAATAAGGCATCGATCGTATGGGTTTAAAAGGGGCTTAGGAGGAAGAGAAGCTTCATGCATGATCTACTCCCGAGGATGCATAACGGTGGATGGGAGGCGTTCTCTATCCTGGTAACGAATATTTCATTATCTACCCCAAACGAAAACCTCTATTGATCTACCCCGAGAGAGAATATCGATTGATGGGAGGAGGAAAGAGGGAGGGTTGGAAGGAGATGTGTGGGCTGTTTCTGCCATTGGAATGGGCTTGCGCAGGTCCCTCCCTCCCTCTCTCTTCTTCTATCCCTCCATAGATGGGTAACGACCACAAAAAGGGCAGGGAGGGCTCTGGCTTCGGATGAGAAAGAGCATGTAGATCAAGGAGAGTATTTCGAAATTGTTTCTCTCTTCCTTCCTTCCTTTCTTCTCCTCATCTCCTTCTGTTCTCCCTCACTCTGCCATTCAAGCAACTAACTTCTATTCAAATTCCCACAGTTTCAATGAGGAGGAGTCACCTCCATTCAGAAGGAAGATTCTCTCTCTATCCCTCATTCTCTCTTCCTCCTTCCTTCTGTACTACTCCGTACCATTCTCTCTCTCCCCAATCCGATTCCTTCTCAGGATGGGCTCTTCCCCTTCGAGACTTCGACGCATGGACACCCATGAACGCGAGATAAGAAGATCTAGGAACTTCCATGATCTCCCCACGGTTAGTACAGCTTACAATAACTAGTCATCACAATGATCAAGGCCCTTTTGAATCCCTCTTCCCTTTGCGAGAAAGAGCTGTAATCAGAAAGGAAGATGCCGATCAATTTCTATCTTGATCTTTGATCTTTGCAGGTGTGGAACTTGGCCTCTTTCCATCTGGGTGGGGTACGCATTTTTGCCATTATTTTTCGATTCTTCGATTCTTAGTGCAAAAGGGACTCGCAAAGGGAAGTAAAAACGCAAGAAAGAATGCTGCAATTGACACTGTCTAATCCTCCCTCACCACAGGGCAGCTGCGTGCCGTGTCCTCCCGACGCAACCCCGTCCAAGAGTGCGCTCAAACAGGTAAAATGGCACTCATTTTCATTATCATGACCAGAAAAATGACAAAATCAATCGTAAAAAGGGGACCTGTTAGTTGGCGGGCATCGTGGATTGCGTGAATGTCTTTGATCTTCGCATCGACCCTCTCCTCTATTCGGGCCCTTGTGATTGCTTACCGATTCTAATGGGGGTTGTTTTTGTTGATGCCCCATCTCTTCTTTCTACCGTAGCTCAGCCACCCCTGTTGTTGTTGACTGATTCCTCAAGATTCCTTTGTTTCAGACCCCTCCCGACAACAGTGGAGACGGAGTGCCCGCGGCAACGAAGACTGTGGTACGTGGTTGAACAACATGCTCCTCATTCCATACTTTTCGCCCCTCCCTTTGACGGGATAGAAATAATAGGAGAAAGTTCTTAGAAAGAAGTGCTTCGGACACTGAACAAGTTGTTCCTGAGGTGGGGATCAAAGACGAATCCGGTGATCAAAGATCAGTCAAGGGATCAGAAATCGATTTCCAGAAGTGGTCCGCAGACGTCAAAGAAGCAGCCAAGTGAAGAACAAAGTAGCAGTCTCCCTTCCGCCTTCTCCCTTGTCAATTACGCAACCTACCCCCTCCTACTCTGATAGATCTACAGTAATCTTGACAACCTCATTCCAATCACACACTCAAAGTCATTCCTCGATTCAATCAATTCTCATTAGTTAATCTCATTAGATACATTTGTAGATTCAGCGATTTCGAAACGATAAATTCAATTTACATATCCCTCGTCCTCAAAGTTTACATCTACTAGCCCTGTCCATTTCCCACGTTAGCCCCAACCACCCGTGTGAATTGACCACCGTTAGAATACGACCTTTCTGGGGCGTAGGGGAGTAAACAACTATCTTTTGGTTCTTTCTAGTGACTTTCCAGATCAAAGATCGATTAATTGATCGACTTCCCATAGAATTACTACTCATGCACCACTGGGGAGTGGGAATAAATAAATACTATCAAAGACACATACGGTTTACGGCATCATTCTTCTTCGTCGATCGCTTCTCTTGTCGATGTACGTCCTTCTATGCTTGCCACGACGAATTCTCTGAAAATCTTCCTTCCAAGTGCCATCAACAGCTATTCTGGGAAAGAGACAATGATGAATGGAACGAGCTGGACCATCACAACTCGTCACATAACATCTAAGATCAGTGAGTTCCCCTCTCCCGATCTATTTTTGTCCTTTCTCCGGTGATAAAAGCCACTGTTCGCGTCATTCTCTCACATGAGCATCATGATCCTTCGCGGATTGTTCCCTTATCCTCTCCTCCTTTCCCCTTCTCAATATCTCAAACGTTTTGATCGATACCTTTCCACTTAACTCGAACCATCTTTCCTCCTCCATTCCTCCTCCTCCTTTTTTCGCCTCATCTCCTTCTCTCCTTTTCTGTTCACGTGGGGGCGGAGAGAGATCATCACTGCCTCCTTCCATTCGCTACTCCTTTCCTTCCCCCCTTCACTCCCTTCCCCTCTGCTGATCTACCATGGACACTCTACCCAAAACCCGCGAAGAGGTTTGTTACTTGCTTTTAGTTTAGTTTATTAGTATTGGTAGCTTGCTGGCAGGTGTCTCTCTAGCATGCAACCCCGTTCTCGGTTTGGTCGAGTTCCCACTCAATTTCAATTCGAACCGGAAACGGTTGTCGTGTCTTCTCTATCACTCCGCTAGATCAAAAAAGGGAATAGCGAGGAGAAGAGAGAGAGAGAGGAGCTGCAATTAGAAAGTTTGACAGATCGTTCGTTCCTAACGTGAGAGAGAGAGAGAGAGAGAGGGAACAATGGGATTTGGCGTGATGCAAGAGAGAGAAGGAAGGGGAAAAGCATGTAAGGCCAAATTTATTGCCGTGCCGTGTGCTGATTATATCCAATGCAGCTTGAGTCAGAGATCGTAGATCAAGGAGCGATTATCGATTTCTGCCTATTGAACCGCTTATCGCTTTCAGCAAACTTCATTGTGCAATGTGATGGCACTAGTGCTATAATGGTACTTGAGGCAGCAATAAATCGCTTTGTCGATTCAGAGATGAAAGATCGCTCCTGGATCAGCTTTCTAATTATCTGAGGAATCGAGTACAAGGCAGGGGGGGATAATTAATTACGTGCGCTTCAGTTTCGGCGGATACCGTTTCCCTGCCTCGAAAGAGGGATACGGTATCGCATCGCCTGTTTACCGTAATCTATTCAATTTTGCTCAGTGTTTTCGTAGCTACCGTATTCCTTTCGTGACCGTAATCCTACCGTAACCCGTTCTTCCCGCTCCAGGAGTCTCCCGAGGACCTGAAGGTCGCCGTCATTCTGACGATCGTCAACGTTCTCAACGAAGTGGAACACGTAAGTCACTCTCTTCATTTCCCACACTCTCTCGTCTTCTCTGATCGACGAGTGATCCTTGTCCTACTGCTTTCCTGGCATTGCTGACTTGCAAGGGTGCGTGGGAAACGAAGAGATGGGTACACTCTAAATTCCGCTGTCGCTCTCACTTTCTCTGACAAGTTCTAGTTCATAGGAAGAGGAGAGAGGGTGATCAGTGTTCAAGCATGTGAGTAAGAGAGCCTGTCCAATTAGTCAATTTCTCCCCTCCATTCCTTCTCTCTCTTCCTCTTCTCGAATCACTCGAGACCACTTCCTCTTCCCATCTAAACTACATTACCACTTACAAGTTAATGTGAATCTCTCCTCTCCTCACACCCTCTTGCGCTGTCTCATCTCTACGTGCATTCGCTAAACCATATTTTTAGATTGTCCCTGACGAGAAAGTTGAGCCTCCCGTCGAGCCGAGAAAGAAGAAGGAGTACGATCCCAAGGAGTTCGAGGTATTACTTCACTAGTCAGAGAAAGCATGGCGAATACAGAGAATCAGACGTCAGCAGTCAATTCAGGAACCATTTCCCTTCATCGACGATATGTCGTACAGCGAGGAGAAGGAGATGAAACGACTTCTCGGAGGGTTCATCAACTATCCTTCGAGAAAGGTATTGTTGTCAATCCAATGAAAGATTATTCGAATCAGCTAGCAAATTTAAGAGATTTTTGAAAATCTCTTCAGAGCGTTGCTTTTCGCATGAGGGATTTTTTTCTGGGCTGATCTTTACCGTAATCCCTTCGCTGAAGATTTTACAGTAATTGGTTCACTGAATTTGGTCTTACTTTGGTTTCGAAAAGTAAAAAAAGTGAGCTACCGTACTCCATCAATTTCCAGTTTTCGCGTTCCTTTCTCAATCTGTTCCGCAAATGCTCGAAAATAAGATAACTTCTCTCACAAAATTTCCAGTTTTTGAATTGCATCAGTCTCTCAATGCATCATTTTCACATTATTCGAAAAAAATGATACCGTTTCCGCCCTTCCGCTTCCCTTTCTTGGAGAAGTGATATATCTCTAATTTACCTCACTCCCGACAGTGATGAACTAGTGTTCATGAAGAGATTGAGAACTGTCTCACTCTCTTCACGCTACAAACTCTATCGTTGCATCAGAGTGAAATGTCGTTGAATGGACTGAGTGAGGGATATCTCTCTGCTTCTCTCTTTTCTCCATGCACTCTCGAAGTTAAACTGACAATGATTTGAATGGACGTTGACATCTCTGGTTTCATTCATCTCTCACTCTCTCCAATCCCCACACTCTCTCCATCTCAGGTCACCTTCTCCTCTCCTCTCGAGTTCTGCTTCGAGTTCATTCCTCCTCCTCCTCCCAATATACTCCAGAGAACTCTGGTTAGTCATCATTATCACAATACACTTTCACAATGACTTCTCATCCCTCGGGAATGGGTTTCATTCACACTTTCTCCATTCACATCCCCTTCGACACAATGCAACTCCATTCATCCTTTCTTTGGGCCTCCCTCCTTCAACCAATTCCACGCGTGCTCCACAGAAACCCTGAGATTGCAGTTTCAGAGCTTCATCCGCAAGGTGGGACGACTCATGTGCATTACGGAGTCAGATGATGAGGAGTACTATCTGGAGGAGGAGGAGCCGATACTTGATTACAAGGACTACAGAAGATACGGAATTAGGGAGTAGACTCCCTCCATTCATCTCCCCCTCCTCATGAACCTTCCGATTTCTGGTCTCTCTTTGAACTGTCCTTACTTCCCCTTTTACATTGTCAATAACAACATCAAATACTGCATTGTGGAGAGTAGAGTCCCCCCACTTCTTCTATTCACTCACCAATCATGAGTCTCCTTTGTTAGTCCCCCTCCTCTTTCCCTGTCTTCTCTTCATCAGATGATACATAAGGGAGTAGAGAGAACAATTCACCCCAGTCATCTCGAGAAATTTTTCATTCTCCAATTTTTGTAGTTCACTCATCCTCGCTCCTCTCCCGTCATCAATAACACCGGATAGGGTAGAGCCCATCCTCCTAACTTTCATCTCCTCCAATACAACCTATTACACCTCACAAGTGGATGACGAACAGTAGATCATCTCTCGATCAACTCGTTCTGTCCAACCCTCTAATCTCATTTCCCTTCTCATCATTACAGATCCTCCTTCCGTTTATTCACTCCCTCCTTGTCCTCTCCTTCTCCTTCTCCTTCTCTTTCTCTTCTCCTTCTGTTTGCAGTAGTATATTCAATGCTTGTCGTTTCACTCCGTCAAGGGATAATCCACAACCGTTTGTGACTATGGTAGATCAGCACCTCCACTCACTCCCTTCTCTTCTATTGAACCCCCTATTGCTCCTTCCATCCCCTTTCATCCCCCGCTCCCTATACTCTTTCCCTCTCGTCTCAATCAAGAGAATTACGGTAGAGTATGGAATGGTAGATCAGCCTCCCCATTCCCGAACCAACTTTTTACTTCCCCGTTTAATTTTTTACCCCTTCATTTCCATTTCTCTTCCTGTTTCCTACACCATCCCTCCCCTTCTCCCCTAGCCTGAACCCTGGGACTACTGTGGATTAAGGCTTGGTAGATCAGCACCCTTCTTCACCCTTCTAATCATTATCATTCTCTCTTCCAGCTCCCCCTATGCTCTATTCCTTTCTTTAACTTTTTCTCTTTTCCTTACCCATCTCCATACTCCATATTTCTATAGGTAGCTTCTATTCATTGTCTCGAACCCCTCCGACATGTTTCCTCCTCATCCCATTCAGATAGTTCCATCTCTTGTCTCTATCGTAACGGTATTTCATTAGGAGACTTCTCCAAATTTCACCATTTAGCAAATCTACCCATTTTCTTGCTATATTTTGCTCGTATTTATTAGAAATTCAAAATGTAGTGTAGCCCAGATTATTGTAGATCCCCTATGCCTAGTCCCCTTTCCGATGTCCACTTCCAATAACCCCTCCCATCTTCTTCATCTTCCTTTTCCACGCATGTGGTGCAACTCACACATCGTGTCGTTTATTTTATTACCCTTTTTCTACATTCATTCCTATTCATTTTCTCCCCAGCTGCATCATTCAATAGGAACTCAAGATCGCCATATCTGACCATCTGTTAACCACCCCCTTCTCTCTTCTCGAGGCAGGATTACGGTAGATACTGTAGTTCTCATTCCCTTCATTATTCGATTACTTCCTCATGTACTCTGTCTTCATCCATGCTTCCATCTCTTTCTCCCTTCTTCCTCCCCTTCTCCCCCCCTCACCTTCCCTCCCTTCCCTGCCGTCAACACCTCTTCTGTCTCTCTCTCCTTTCTCCTCCCTTTCCCCGGGTGCCCCTCGGTGTCAGGATAGAAAGGGGGAGAGAAGAGAGGGGGGAGGGAGTAGAGGAGATAGAAGGAGGAGGGTTACGGTACATGCACTTTACTCCCTCTTTAGATTTTTCTGATCCATCTGCCCTCACATTTCTCTGTACATTCGCAGAAGTGAAAACCTACTGTAATACAGGTTTCTGTAGACCCCCCTCCCCACCCCTCTCTCTCTCTCTCTCTCTCTCTCTCTCTCTCTCTCTCTCTCTCTCTCCCTCTTTTCATTCCATGCTTCTTCCTCGAAGCAAGTATTTCGAGAGCTTCACTTGAGTAGTGTCGAAGACTGCACAACAAATGGCTCTCTTCGGAGGATACAGTAGCCTCTACAGTATTTTTGAACCAGATCCACCACAGCCAAATCTGCACCAAAGTTCCCTGTAGTCATTTTAGCGACGTAGCTTTAATCACCTTGTTCAATACTTGGTCCCTATAGTTCTCCCTTCCTCTTCTCTAGTTCTCCCGTTTTAGTGCACTCCAAAACATCCATTGAAGACCCATTCTGTACAATAGCGAGCAAGCTCTGTCTCACTGCACATGTTCTCTCGATCTGTCCACTGTCGAGAGAGCATTTGTATTGGAATGAGTCAGATGATTGCTAATAGAAGCACCTTCCTGCCTACCATTCCGTACCATTCCCAATTGCCTATTTCCCTATCCCATAATACATTTACGATGATTATTAATATTGACTTATCATACATTGAGTGAATACATAGCGAATGCGATAAATGAAACTGTAACTAGAACAGTTTCCCACTACAAGAAATCAGGGACATACATACTTGAGAAAATAGTCTCTCTCAATTCCACTCTCTGTCTCGATTGCAGAACAGAAGAGATGAAGAGTAGATTTGGGAAGACTTGGGGGAGATGCGGGGATGATATACAGAAAGGATAAAGATATCAGATGAATAAAGATACTAGATAATGAATAAAGATAATAAAGATACTATATATTAAAGCAAAGCGAAGCAAAACAAAGCGAAGCAAAGCGACCACTAGTCTCTCTCCATTCTCCTCATTTTTCCGCTTGTCAAATAGGAAGTCAACATGGGATTTGGAGAGAATTAGATCAAGTAGCGAAACTAGTGGGGAGGATTAGTCAGACCTAGATTGTCTCCAGATAGATCACTTCCTCAAATACCTGGATGTATACTAGTTGGAGAGGGGAGAAAATGCACCAACTCCTGAAGCTGAATCAAGATCTATGATGAGAATGGAGCGTCCCTATGAGAAGAAACCAACGGTGGAATTCAAGAAGACAGATCAAGCTTAGCTTCAGGAGATCGGCATTGTTAAAGCACATGCAAAAGAAGATAATACTGAAAAAATGAAAAGCAGCAAGCGGGTAAAGCGAAGGGGAGGAATACAAGAGTAGCATGCAATCGATTGGTGGTCAATGGTAGAGGATGGGGGGTACGGTAGCATGCAATCGATTGGGGGTCGATGGTAGAGGATGTGGTACGGTAGCATGCAATCGATTGGTGGTCAATGGAAGAGGATGGGGTACGGTATCATGCAATCGATTGGTGGTCAATGGAAGAGGATGGGGTACGGTATCATGCAATCGATTGGTGGTCAATGGAAGAGGATGGGGTACGGTATCATGCAATCGATTTGTGGTCAATGGAAGAGGATGGGGTACGGTAGCATGCAATCAATGGGGGGGTGAATTGAAGAGGATGGGTTACGGTAGTATGCAATCGATTGGGGCTCAGGTGAGATTACTAAACACACAGAACACTGATCGCTCCGGGAATCGGTTCGAGAGAGGAGCGGGTTACTGTAGGAATGGATGGGGTCAAAGATCACAAGATGAGTAAGGGCAGATCTGTTTAGATAAATCAAAAGGAGAGAGAGAGAAAGATCTTGTGATCGGATGAGTGGAGTAGGGTATCAATGAAAGGGGGAGAAGGAGAAGGGAAGGGGAAGGGAAGAGAGAAGGGGAAGGGAAGGGGAAGGGAAGAGAGAAGGGAAGGGGTGCAGCTACCGTAACCTGTGACTCTCTCAGTATCCCTTGAACTGGTCGGGCTTAAGCCAGTACTGATCCTCGTCCTCCTCCTTCTTCTTCTCCTGGGGGCAATCCTCGTCGCCCTGAAGAGAGAAGGTTAATCAAAAGATCAAAAGGAGTTGCTGAATTAGCTCTAGAAACAAATACCCACCTCATATTCCTTAGCTTTCTCATCCTTCTTCACTTCCCTCTCCTTCTTCGCTCTCTTCTCGGCCTTCTTGGCATTGACTGCCTCGTCCACGCGTCTCTGAAGGGAATACATTTATGAGACAAATTTTCGTAAATGGAAGACAACAAATCGATGAGGCCGATTCTCTCACCTTGGTCTCCTCGTCGACTGCCTCCTTGGCAACCTTGTACTTCTCAGCCTCCACAGCCTTCTTCTCGGAGTCCTTCTGCTCCTGAACAGAAGGGATTAGTATGACGTAATCAGATGAGGAGAAGCCGGGTTGGAACCAGCCGCTCACCTTCTCCTCCTTCTCCTTCTCCTCCTCTGCCTTCTTCTCCTCCTTCTCGGCCTCCTCCGGCTTCTCCTTGAGCTTCTGAAAAGTAGTTGTTATTAGATGATTTTCCATCCATAATGAGATTCTGACCTTGGCCGCCTCCTTAGCTTCCTTCTTTGCCCTCTTCTCGGCCTCCTTCTTAGCCTTCTTCTCCTCCTCCTTGGCTTTCTTCTCTGCTGCCTTCGCAGCACGAGCAGCAGCTCTCTCGGGTCCTCTGAGACGAGTGAAGGTGTCGCGCACCCGGTTCTGCAATTGAATTGAATTAATTATTTAACTAGTTTTTATTGTTATCTCCTGAAGTCCCCGCTCCCTTCTTCAAATCGTTTCCCTTCGGAAGGAATTCCTGGTCTTCCCTCAAGGGGTTCGTGTCAAGCTGCGGCTTGTTTTCATTCAATTAGTGCAAAAGGGCGCCGCTCTCGAATTAGTAGTGCACTCTACTCTGCCAATCCCCGGATCTCTACCTGACCAGAAGCGAGATTGAGTCGAAAATCGAGAGAGTTAGAGGAGAAGCTTCTCATGGATACGATACTTCACAGCTTTGAGGAGCGAGAGAGCAAGGGAGATGAAGAGAGTCGAAGAAAGAATCCTCACCGCAAAACGACGGAGGAATCCAGGGCGGTTCTCGTAACGAGAGTGACGAACATCTCCATTGGGGATCGGAGTGATCTGGAAATATTTCGTGTGATTACGGTATATCGATCGATTGACTACTGTAGAAGGTTTGATCTATTACGGTGAATCACTACTGTAAATGACTCATCCCTTCTCAAGCTACCGTAATCCACCGTATCTCACCTCATCTCCCGTGGTCTTCTTCGGTCCACAGAAGGGGGAGGCGGCACAGTTCTCTCTGGCGGTCTTCCTCACGTCAGAAACGATCGCCTTCATGGCGGCAATCGATTCAGCTGACGTCTGAAATCAAAGACCATTATCTTAGTTTCGACCACTCTCTCTCCCCCTCCAACCGTCTCTCTACATCTCTCCTCAGAGGCGAGAGACTATGGAGATTGGAGAGAGACCAGACGGCGAAGAGCGAGAGATTATGGGAAAGTGAGAGAGTGGAAATAGATACCTCTTCATGGACAATGCTCAGAGCACGACGAGGGGCTGGCTCCGTGGGCTTCATCTCGGGGACGGGGAAAGAGAGAAGAGGAGTGCTCTCAGGCACCTGAGCCGGGGGAGCCGTCGGGTAGCGACGCTAGAAGGGGCACTCGTTAGCTTATTGATCCCACTACTTGAGATCGAGCAAGAGAGGCCCGCCTCTCTCTCTCTCTTTTCTTACGCTGATTTACTACGGAAAGGAGAGACAGAGTAAGATCCATAACTGCGGGAAGGATTCCCCACCTGACGATCCTGCACGTAAGGACCGACGGCATCTTTAGGAGGAAGAGGAGCCAGAGCCTGCTCCATTACCTCGTTCAGCTGACTGCAGGCGGAATCGAGAGCAGACGGAGGCTGGGGAGTAGCCTCGAGTGCCTGAGCGGCCTGCGCCTGAGACTCCACCAGAGCTGCAGCTCGCTCTCTCTCCGCACGCATCTCATGCATCGTGCGAGCCTGACCGCCCAGACGAGACGGGAAGGGCTGGAAGAATTACGGTATCGATCGAGAGAATGGAGGACTGATGGAACCAGAGAGGAACAGAATAGCAAAAATAGGGGGGATTATAGAAGAATGAGACCCTCACGTCAAACTGCGAAGGATGGTGGAGGCCGAAACCGAATCTCTCGTACATCTGATCGTGAGAGAGGACGGCGTCGGGAGGAGAAGAATAGAAGAGTCTCTGGCGAGCAGCACGAGCGGCCTCCTCTTCCGGAGTAGGAACTACCGGACATCGAGGAATGGGACGGATCTGAAGGGAGGAGAGGGTAGAGGGAGGATGACAGGTATCGTCCGATAGGGAAGAAGAGAGGGAGAGAGAGATGAGGAGGCAGAATAAATGAGATGAGAAAGGCGCTAACGTCAATCAATAATTAGAATGATTCATCTCGAGAAGCGGGACGAGTTTAGCGGCACTCGCCCAATTTCTAGTAGGTGAGGATTCAAGATAGACGCAGAATCAGAAAGGTGAGAAAAAGGGAAAAAAGTGAGAAAGGAGGAGGTGACAATGAATTGACTTACCGGCATAGTCGGGACCGGGCGAGTCGGAGCCAGAATATCGGGCTGCCACATGAGAGGGGCTGCCACACGCCGCTGCCTCGTAATCTCCGCCTCGGGTCCGAAGACTGCGAATGAATCCCACTCAGGACGAGGAATCGGAGCAGGCTCATCGCGAGGAGCCTGAAATGGGGAGGTCGAGAAAGAGAGAGAGAGACAGGGGATGCATTACCTGGTCGAGAGAGGGCTCCTCTTGGTGGATCAGCTCCTGGCGAGTATCCGCATGAGAGGCAGCATCCGCAGCCGCGCCCTCGCGGTCGACGACGCCATCCAGAGGGACGGGGTTGTGCGCCTGAGAAGAGAGAGTGGAAAGTGGAGATGACATCCAAATAGAGCCAACCTGCTGGAGAGCTGGATCCACCAGAGCGAGAGCCTCCTGGCGAGCGGACGCAGTCGCGACGAAAATAGGCGCATGACGGTCGGAGTTGCGAGTCTGAAGGGGAACAAGGAAATGGAAGGGGATGATTAGAGGAGCACCGACCATGTCGAGAGAGGCCTCCTCCTGAGGGAACAGCTGGCGAGCAGCAGAACCAGAGGACGCAGCCGAAGCAGCAGCACCCTGGAGGCCCGCTGCGGGAGTCTGAAGGAGACGGTGAGAGATGGGAAGGGAGAGAGAGGACATGAGTGATGGGCAGTACCTGGTCGGGCTCCACCTGAGCGACAACCTCTTGTCTTGCAGCCGTACGCGCGGCTTCCGCATCCGCGCCCTGGCGGTCGATCGCGCCGTAATTACGGAAGGGACTGCGACGCTTAAGAATATCATTCAAAAATGGAAGACGACCGAAAATGATTCATCAGAAATAGAGACTCGAGACTGAAGAGGAGAAAGAGAGAAACGAAATCCTATTCTGTCGATCGAATATCGATTAATTGATTACACCATCGACCAGACTGGCTACTGTCAATTGTTTACAGCCGATTCGGCTACTGTATCGATCGAAACGGTACAGTATTTGCCGGATTGGCTACTGTTTCGATCGATTAGGTACAGTATTCGCCGGATTGGCTACTGTATCTACCGGAATATTGATCAAATGAAACATCCAATCGGCATGGGAATGGGAGATAGAGAAGGTAAAGAATCAGAAAGGATGAGAAGAAGAGAGAGAGAGGGAGGAAAGGGACGATGAGAAATCGATCAATCGATAATCTCGATGATTCATCGAATAATTATGAAAGTCGTCGAGAGTATACGATGGATTCCTTGAATTCCGGGGAAATTCGCGATCAAAGAGAGATTAGTCGCGCTCTTCTAATCATTAATCCTTGATCTCTATCACAGTGCTGTAGAAGAGAGGTCTTCACTTCGCTCTCTACCAATCGACAATGCAATGAATCACCTCATGATTCTTCAGAATTATCGATTGAGCCCTTGCTCGGAGTGACTCACGTAGTCAGTCTCCCACTTCCCTAGGAAGCTTCCTTCTCCATCAACAACTCTCGAGTAGATGGGGGCCTTCCCTTGCCTGCCACCGTCCTCTCAATCGCTCGATAAATCGATACCATCTGGTATGAGTCATTCTTGATTGGACCGGCGTTGGTACGATCAATAACAAGCCCTGGTAGGTCAATTTAGCAGCTCTGGGACTCGATGCCATGCAGTACGCTCGTAAAGCGTCCTTATGAGTGCTCTCGAGGGCAGTTTTTGCCTCCGCTCACTCTTCACACCTCCTCCCTCATCTCTGTCTCTACACTTCAAAAGGGGGTGGAGGACTCTACCCTTCAGAAGAGAAGAAGCGTCCCTATTAGGCTGCGTTGAGGACCATTGATTGTTACCAGGCGCCCATCTCAACCTACAGACTGCCTATCGACCCTGGGAGAGTATGGAGGAGGACTAACGATGGTGCCAGTGTCGAACTCCTCATCCGAGGAGAGGAGCGCCGCCTTCTCTTCCGTCTTGGAAGTCTTCTTCCAGTCAGACATCGTTGGTTGATCGGTGTTGATCGAAGTTGAGTTTCCTGAAAAGAGAGACTCGATCAGAGGAGGAGGCAGTGGTTGAGGGATGGAATGATAGTGAGGAGAGAGGGGAAGGAGGAGCCGCGGGGGAGAGAGGGGTGGCCACGCCCCCTCTACGGGTGATTGGTGGGGGGAAAGAAGGGTAGAGAAGAAGATGGAAAGAGAGAATTGAAAAAGAGAGAGTTAGACGGTAAAAGGAAAGTTAGGAGAGCGGGTCAGGAGTCAAACTGAGGGCGGTAATTTCAAACGATCGTTTGAATCAGGAGACAGTTTGAATGGAGGGAAGAGAGAAGGAAGAAGAGAGAAGTTTCAATAGGAGAAGTACCACCCATGGCAAAAACAGTCTTTCGGATGCATTGAATGAGCTCTCCCTGAGACCGCTTTCGAATGTCCACTCATGATCCTTCTGATCTCACCCGACTGTGGCCCAATACCCATTACGAAGAAGGCAAGGGGTATACACACGTCTGTTTATCGGCAAATCTCCTGAATACAACAGCACCGCGGATGGAAGAGCGATGGGGGTCATGTGAACAGAGAGAAGAGATGATAAAAGCTAATGAATCTCGATTATCGGAATTGTATACAATCTAGATCTGAATCGAGATTGAGGGAGAATAATGAGAAGCAAAAGACAAACTCAACAGAGATTTGAAAAGGACTGAGAAGGGAGTGGGTAAACTAGGAAACATTGAGTGAGTGAATTACTAACAATCCATAAGGGAGACTGGGGCATGAACTTCAGATCAAGTCGAAATAATCTCACGAGAGAACGGGGACACGGTTTGTTGGGGGTTGGAGACCATGCTACACAACAAACCATGAGTTGACTACGTGGGGTGGTGAAAGGAGAGCCAGGGAGTTTACGATAAAGACACGACTGCGCAACATGAGGTTGGCTAGTGTGAAATATTGGAAAAGACAGAGACGGGAGTTCGATTACAATTAAGAGAAAGGTGAGGGGGTAGTAAGAAGACTAGGAAGCTCTACGTGATCGATCGAGATTACAAAAGGAGTTGAATAGGGATTGATCAGAGGGAAGGGGTCGAGAACGAGAGGAGGAGGAAGAAGGGAAGGAGAAGGGGCTCACGAATCCTTCTTCACTCCGAAGGGAAGCGCCCTCAGTAGGGGTGGAAGTAGCGCTTGGGGATGGGATTGCCCATCCAGAAGTGACGGTGTCTCTGCAATTACTAAGTAACGATCAATAATCGCCTATCATTCTTCCTTCAAGAGAGAGATCAAGGAAAGCAATGAATAGCTAACCATATCATCTTCGTCTCCATCGTCTCCGATGTGGAACTCGGCATAACGGATGAGCATGGGATTGGGAGGGAAGCGAGGCTCGGCGTATCTGAGGTCGTGCGAATCCGGCCAGTACACAGATCCGTACGGGCTGAGACGGAGCGAACGAGTCTGAAGATCAGGGGATTATCCATTGATTTTGGATTCTTCTCATTTTGCATGCATTTGATGGACTTGTTACCCTTTTCAATTTGTTCCTGACATTCATGAGATCTAGTGGAATGGGAAGATCACCAGATGAGCCTCGGTAACACCGATGAAGGGGATATGGCTTGCGGAGCCGCCAGCGACGGGAATGTCGGGATCCTCCTTCTTCTCCTCCTCCTCAACGACCTCCTCCTCCTTCTCCTTCTTCACCTGTAAAGATCAACGATCATTGTTTTGTTTCTCTCACTCGCTTCTCCTCCCTAAACATATGGTCACCAGAAAGGGCCGAAAGTGAATGGAGTGAGTTTACCCAGTCAGTCATTGTTTCTATTCATCTGGATCAGTGTCAAAGACGCCGATTCCCATATGGGGCGACCACAATTGGAGGAGTAGAAAGGGAGAGTACAAAGGGAGAAGTAAGGAAATACTAACACAGCAGCCACAGCAGAAGAGATTGATGGCCGATTTGGCCACAGTCTTGGCTCTCTTCCAGAGAGAAGGAGACTGGTTGGGTGGAGTGGAGCGGGACTGAATGGAGATGGTTACAATCGAGATGGATGAGATGGTGAAACGTTAGAGATAGACTGAAGAGCTGTTCTCATCTCGAGGGGAGGGTAGGAAGGGGAGACTTACCGATGGTCCGTATCCGTCCGCGTAGAAGTTGACGGGAGGCTGCTCGTCGTCGTCCATCTCTCTCAGCAGAGATTGAGTAGAACGGTTGTCAGACATGACTGATTCTGGAAAGCACCAACTCAATTAGTGAGAGGAGGCTCAATGGGAGTCAATGAATCACAGAGAGGGGGAGGGGCAAGGTGCGAGGAGGAGGAGAAAGGGATACGGTAGATTGACATGTGATACAGGGGTATTGTTGGCCCTACCTAATTCACTCTCTCCCTGGCAGTCAGAGAGGGTGAGAGAGCGTGCGGATAGAGAGGGTCACTCAACTCTTGATTAGAGAGAGAGGAGAGAGAGGTGGATGGTATTTCAAGTTAACAGATGTGTTAGAAACGGGTGATCATATCAACACGGATTGATGAGTAATCCGAGTAAAAGAGGAAGGAAGGGAAGAGCGACGGTGCAGGGACCCACGGGACCCTCGAATGTTGCTCCGCCGACTTGTTGCCCCTTCTCGCTTAATACGGACCCACGAGCAACAACTAAGGATGAGGCTTGAGACTAGCTGGTCAGAGAAGCGAGTTAGCATGCGAATCGGAGAGACTCTACCTCTCCTTCCCTCCACCGACACATTGAAAACACATAGCTAAAAAGGGAGGAAAACAGCGAGTGTTTATCTGTCACCGTCGAAAAACATGGATATCTGCGCGTTGCAGATGTTGACCCGTGACCAATTCTGCAGCGATTCTGCAGTTCTTGCAGCAAGATCGATTGAAAGACCGTTCAAAATGAAGATACCGTGATGAATCAATTTCATCACTCAAATTGTTTGAATCCTCCCAGCCCCCCAATGCATCCCTCCAACATCCCTTTTTTGCGCCTGTATCTGCCTCCTCCCTAGCACTTCCCAGCACAGTTTCTGATGAGTCAGTGATGCAATGGAGGCGAATAGGATGGGAGAAGAGAAGAGGGAGAAGATACAAGGGAGGAGAAGAGGGAGAGAGGGAGGAAGGGGTAGGTCAAAGGGGAGAGAGAAAGACCAAGAAAGGAGATGGGCGGTAGGTAAAAATGACTAATCAAAGGTGATGGTGGGTCTACAGAGGTAGGTCAAAGGTTGGGTGGTATGGGATGTGAAGTACACGACAAGGGAATGGTAGGTCAAGGGGGCAAATCTGGAGAGACGGCGGCTACTCGCTTAGTGTCAGCTAACGCAAATGGAAAACATGAGTTGACGATTTTCGACCTATCCTTTCTAGAAGAATAACAGAGGGAAGGAAGGGTCGGCCCTCTTTGGGTTCGAATGCACTTCTTTCTTAGAAAGGGCATCGAAATTAGGCCGAGAATTGAAATGACAGCCTTATGCCTTCTGATTATCATAAAAATCGGCTGGGTTATCACTTTGAGATACCCGATGCTTCCTCATTCCATTCCATCCTTTCATGCATCCTTCCACCTCCTTCTCCTTTCATTCCCCCTCTCGGCTTCATACCTTGTCCCAAGAACGTCTCGCTTTTGACTGCCAGCAATGTAAGGAATTGACATGCAAAAAGGAGTATTGTAGCCTTCCCTCCTCCTTCCCCTTCTCTCTACCTAGTCAATGAGAAGCGAAAGAGTGGATGAATAGACGAAACCCCGCTTATTGTTCATAAAAAGACCCGAGATTGTAGTCGTACTCTCCTCCCTTGGCTCCATATCCATATCGACTTCTACCTTCCCTTCTCATTAGCCCTTCCCCTCCTCCTCCCATAAATGGTCTGACTCCTTTCCGTTTCACGTAGTACTCCCAGTTAGGTATACGGAGAGAGAAGAGAGGTTGCTGGGTAGAGCTGAGCTCATTCTATTCACGCGCTTATCTCCTCTAGATTCCATTATTCGTCTCATCTCGTCTGATTCGCTTCACATTTAGATGTCCGAGCTCCAGCGTTTGGTCAAGGCATTGGGAGCTCTTACTCTTCTTCTCGCTTTCTTCATAATCGTATTCACGCACGCTGTCGCCATCAATGCAGGTATGACCATTCTTTCCCTTTTAGTCTGCACCAAACAATGATTGATGATAGTCTCATAGTCCCATCAGCCACCATTTCGTACCACTTGCACCTTGAGGCAATCACTCTCATTCAATCACATAGGCTGGGTTCGCCGCCTTCGCGAGTCGAATGAGGCTCCAGTCGATATGCCATGCGGCAATTACTCTCATCTTCCTTCTCCTCCCTTTCTTCCAGAGGACTCATCGAAGGTCATCGTCCCTCTCCTCATCATTGTCGGACTGGCAGGAACCGTCTGGTGGTGCATCCACTTCTGGTCGGTCTCCTCCTCTCTCTCACTCTCTCCTTTCCCCACACTCTCTAGTAAAACCGATCAATAGAGTGTAGGCAGAGATGACGTGTCTCTTACGGTTCCACAAGGGGTCCGTGATATCATGAGCATCAAAAAAGGCTTTTCGTAAAACATACTACATTTCCTCACCTCCCTACCTGCCCACGCATGCCTTACTAGAATGTATTTCACCGTTTAGGCCGAAACCATGAAAGAAATAGCTCCATTCCTACTTCAAACGATCCCCATTGCCCGATGCATGTTGTACACGACTCGGGGTCGAGTCTTGAGTTATCATGGATGCCATCCCCTTCATGATTCCCTTTGCAGTCCCGAACAACTCGAGGACACGGAGGACCAGGAGTACGAGATCCTCTGAGTGATGCACTCCAACTTCCACGATGTGACGTCATCACCCTCCCCTTCTACTCCACTTACCGTAACCCATCTCCTTCCTTATCTGTTAACCCCCATACTTTCGCGATGAAGTACTTGTACTATTCAGCCGGGCCCATGTGCACTTTGCAGCTGTGGTACCAGACACGGGTTGGAAGAGAAAGGAGAAGTTACAGGGAGAGGGACCCATTCATAGGCAGTTCATCTGCTCTGACTATCTAGAGTGCATGGGGATCGGAGAGGGTCTTTCATCATCTATTCGAGGGAGGGAGAAACAAGGGCCTATTCAGAAGCGGTCGTCTCTCTTAATCCACCATCTATACCTCCCTCTAATTGGTAGAGTGGGCGAAAATTCGGAGTGTCTTTCACAATCTCTTCAAAGGGGATGATACAGGCAGAGGAGAGGCCCACTTTGAAGCAGTCTCTTCCATCTCTCTGATCTCTCCACATCGCTGATTGGGTAGAGTGGAAGGGAAGGGCTGAGAGTGTTTCCTTCTAGCTTCTCCTCTGAGTGAAGATACAGGGAGAGCGGAGGGAGGCACTATTGTCTATTTTGACCCCTATTCACTGCTCATCCACTCGTGACTTCGACAACTGTTGATAGAGAAGTCCCTCGGTAATGGGAGAAGGTAATTGAGAAGGGGACCAACTTAGGTGTCATCGAGACAATTGACACTGATTAGAGATCCGATGACATCAGGATGGACCATAATCGGTTATTGGATACCCCTCTCTCTCTCTCTCTCTCGACCATATTAGTCTCTCTCTCTCCCTATCAGGGGGAGGAAGTTGGAAAGGAGAGGGACCTGGCACTTCTCACCACCGAGTCCCACTACAAATTCCCGAAAATATCCCGCTTCTTTCACGCTAATTGCCCGTTCGTACTTAGAGGTCTCATGAGGATAGTCTGAAAGAGTCTATTCACTCTTCATCCATCTCCCTTACTTCTTCTATCTCAGAGAAGACTACCCGAGAGTCATAAGCCCCATTCATATCAGCGTTGAAAGAGAACGAGAATCTCCCAAACAATGGAAGGAAGAGAGAGAGGAGGGAGATGAGGATGTATCGATCGAGAAGAAGAGATGAGTCAGTGGGAGAGATATCGATAATGAATATGGAGAACAGTTTTTTTCTTCTCCTTCTTAACATTCAATGCAATTTCAACTCTGCATGTGAACCC
>LS495404.1:693212-707500 GCA_900490845.1 Pristionchus japonicus
CCCTCCCCAATACCGTAATCCGAGAGTCTCTCTGCCCGAGTGAGAGAAGCGAGAGTGAGACAAGAGACATGAATGGAATTCGCGAAATTTATCAATCCTCAAAAATTAGTGACATGTAGTGTATCTAGCACGCGAATGGAGAAGGGAAGGAACGAATTAGGGTGTGGGGAATGAAGAGAAGCGCGGTTTGAAGTGCACGAAGAGAAGATGAGAGGGAGTGGGAAAGAAAGAGAGATAGGGAGAATCATACTGATTGGGAGAAAACGAGAGAGTTGATCTACCAGGATGGAGATACCAATGAATAGTACAATGCACACTGTGATGCCTTGAAGAGAGAAGAGAGAAGGGAGAAGGGTCGAATGATGAAATGGGATGGTCAGCAAAAGACCAAGAAGCAATAAAGTTGAGAATGGAAGAAGAGGAGGAGAGATTGTAAGGTCAACGCAGGGCAAAAATTATGGACGGAAAGGGGAAATGTCAGAAAGGGGAAATGAGGGTGGGATTCTAGAGGGAGGTCCGTCTCTCACCATTCCACCTTAATGGGCTGAGAAAACGAGAGAACGATTGAATGGAGAGAATCACAGAGAAGGGCAGATTAGTCGAAGTTGGTGAAGAATCCGTTGTCGTATGCCTCGAAAGCTCGATCGGGTGCGGGGATGCGATAGATGTCGTTCGGGTCTCCCTGAATGAAGAAGAGATGTACCCGGTGACATTAAAGAGGGTGTCGCAGTCTAGGTAGACGGGTATGCCCACGAATAATAGACAGAAGACATGTATCCGATGATGAGTAATTCTCCCAGTGATTCTGGCGAGTAAAGAAGGGAATTCAAGCTTCACCTCAGGTTTGGGCGCCTCCGGGTGCTTCCATGGGTTTTCCTTCGTCGGAATGGGAACGGACTTGGAGACCAGCTTGATCTTCGGCTTCGGTATCGGAATACCGGGCGGCCAGTTGGCAGGGTCGACTCCCGGAGGGTAGACCTCAAAATTGTGGTGTTGTTTTTTGCTTTCTTTTCGTTTGTTTGTTAGTTGTTGTTGTTGTTGTTGTTGTTGTTGTTCCCTGGGGACATCTATTGTCCGATACTCACCTCCACTTCATGAACGGGAATGGGGTAGAAGGGACGAGGAGGAACGGGAGGCTTCTTGGGAAGGGCCACTTGGTCGGGAGTAGGGCGGTACTCCTCAAAGGGGGGAGTTGAATGGAGAGAGTGGATTGATCGTATTTGACACACGTGCTTTCTAGCTGTTCCATCAATAGAAAAGACAAAAGGGACGAAAACTCACAAAGTTGGAGACCATCCGGACGTCCTTCCGCCAGGGATTCATCTGGAATTTTACAAGGAATGAAGAAGATTTGAGTGAACGGCGGATGAAAGGAGAAGACGTACCCTCCAGAGCCAGTACTTGAACTTGGCCCATCTCACTTTATCGAGAAAGTCGTGACTGACCGTATCCTCGTACTGCAAATACTCAATCATTCTCGCAAGACTTTCCTCGAACTGCTTAGACAACAATGGTCAAGTGATCAATTACTCACTCCAAACGTGTAGAAGGTCCATGGCAGTGGCACATGCTGGTTTTCGTAATACCAGTCAGAAGTCATGTTCGAAGAGGGGAAGATGAGGTGCTAGAATATAAGAGAAAATGGATGGGATGTGGAATTGGAAGGAGGAAAGATGGTCGCAAGCGTGGGAAAATTTGTTGATTGATAATCGCGAGAATCGCAATCCGAACAAGGGGATTGGCCCTTTACTGCTTGGAACAAAGAAGGATTAAGAATGGAGAGAATCAGACTGGATCTGCTCTAGAAATTTCATACGCATGTAGAGGTCCCGAAGCACGAGTTCAACACGGTTCCATCACCATAGTAATAATGGAGTGGAGAGAAGGGGTGATTACTGGATGGGTATCCTATTCGAGAGAGGGGAGCGTCTCCTCAATTAAGATGCGTGAGTCGAACCCCTCCGGTCTCATCTGCTCTACCTTCCCTCCCCACTCTCTCCATCCCCACACTTTCTCGTCCTTCCGCTCTCTGCCGAGTAGAGAGAACGGGGGACCAATCGTAATGATGCATTGAGACTCGAAACCGTAATTCGTTGAAAAGATCAAAGATGACGTGAAAAGAAAGCTGAATCTGAGATTGCGTGTTAATAAATCAGCCAGGTACGCAATGAAATTCCCCTTATTTTGTCTGTCAGTCGCCTATTATTCTTCTCGTTGCATTCGTAGAAGAACACGGGGAGATTGAAGCGTATCTACCCTCATCTCATTGACCGATCCGCAGAATTCAGACGAGACGAAAAACATCGAGAAACAGAGAAGCTGTATCGCACGTTGGGGGCAACTATTACAACGCGAGAGTCCAGAGGCAGATTACGGTTGAAGGGGACACTGGTTCATAGGGAATAGTAACGGGGTTCAAGGGGAACAATAGGTGAAAATCGGGAGAAGAGGGCTACGAAAAGTAACCTAATCGGGAGAGTCAATGAGTTGTCACAGGGTAATAGGCCAGATGGAGTATTACTACTCTCGCAACAACAAAGAAGAAGGAGAAACTGATCGACAACTGATCGATGGAACGGGAAAAAAGTATAGGGAGGAATTATGAACTACTGTTAAGAAGGGGAAATAGAAAGGTCTTTAAGTTCGGAAGAATAAAGCATGGATGGGAAGGTGAATATGCAAGGGGGGGAGGAGATCAAAAGAGAAAAGAAAGAAAGTAGAACGGGGAGAAGAGGGAGGGGAGAGATACGGTAGGCCCTGAGGGAACTCGGGCGAGAGGAGAAAGAAGAGAAGGAAGGTAAGACAGTCGAGAGTCTTCAGAGAAGAAGCTGATTATCTTCTTCCAAAGGTGTTCAAGGAAATTCAAGGAAATTCAAAGTCTGTGAAGAAAAGGATAGGGTTACAAAGAAACGAGAGAGATCGTGATGGAGACTTGATTGACCCCTTATACTCCTCCACCTCCAGAGATGAGAAGTAAGCATAAACACAAATGCAATGCGAGGAAGAACAATGAGAAGGGACACGTGGGGAGAAGGTAACAGCGGGCTGATAAATTCTTCTCGAGGAGGGGGGAATCGTTTAGATAACAGTCTCCCTCTCCACTCCCGTCTCTCCCGATGCTTCAGTCTCCTCCTCCCAAGAAGTATCGGAATCTCTCTCCGGCTGCAGATCGGCGTCTTCTTGGAACAACTGGCGACGTCTCTGCAAGGGTTACTATGATTTATTTGGTGGGAGACACCTAATAAAGGAAAGAAATCGTCAAGCAATACGAATCGATACAGCCAAAAAAAAGAAAAGGGAGTTCATGAAAAGAAAGCGCACCGTTTGCTCTGAATCTCCACTCGGTTGTCCCAGATTGGAGTGTCTGTAGCTGAACACGACAAGGGGAGTTGTCGATGGATCACGCACTCGAGATGGAGCTGGAGGAGAAACAGGAGGTGGAGGAGGAGCATGGAAGATGGGCTGAATGCATGTTTTTGATTGACAGACTGTGTGTCTCCTAACTCTTCCTAAATCGTTCCCTTACTAGCGTGTAGCATCGTTTTTGCTGTTGACCATTATGGAGGAGGGATGGGGAGGGAGAGAAAGGGAAGAGAGGTAAACACTGACCCGAGGGCGAGGAGCCTCCGCCATCTCAATGTACTCTGGTTCCACGAGATGCGATCGCTGCAATTGAATATTTGTTTAAGATGATAAGTTTCAAGCAGATTATGGATGGAAGAAACTACTGACCCGAGAGCGAGAAGGAGCAGGTACTCCCAGATATTCGGGAGAGTCGTCTCGGTCTCTGGCAACCGAATCCTGTGAATAAATCTAAATTACTACTTATCTTACAAATTCTTCTTCAAAGAAAGCTTCTTTTCGAACCGCATCAATACATCGATCCAGATCTTTCTAGGTAGAGGAATTGAACGACTTACCACAATCGGCTGATAAGGATGAAGTCCCAGAGAGCCATTAGACTGACGTGCCTGCAAAGGCTCTGATTTGTTACCAAGTACAACACATTGAGAGGGCATTGCTTCAGTTTGAGTACCTGCACTCTCGTCTCGCGAGACCTTGCTTCGATTGCCCGAACGTACGATGGGGTTCTTCTCTCCATGGTGACGTATGGATTCTCGTCACGAGCCTGAAATACTATTCTCATTAGGGATCCCTGAACCTCTACCCCACCCCTCTTTCATAGAAATGTAAGAACAACAACCCATCTCATTGAATGTTCCCTTTCCCGCCCTTTTTGAATGGAGAGGTGCAGACTCAACCCCGCCCTTCCTCACCTGATGTCGACCAGAAGAGCGAATCGGAGTCGATGTTCTCGGCATGCGAAGTTGGACACGCCGCCCGCCGTGCTGGAAGGAAGTGTACCCCAAGACTGAAGATTTCCCCCATACCTGTCCATACTGCGAGGAGGAAGTTCCATCTCTTCTCGGACGTCGTCCTCTCTCGTGCTGTGATGATCCCATTGGAGATGATTAGCTCATCCTGAATAGTCACGCCCACCTGCTCGTATGGAGGAGGATCAATCGGATAACGAGGCAGTCCAGCGAACGTGAGATCGTGATTGAAGATTGCCTGTGACGGGAACCAATCAATAGATTAACGTCTCTTCCTCTTACCTGAGTAGGAAGAGGAAGAGAACGACGAGTGATATCTCCATTCAGCATTGTCTCTTCCTGTGCAGGCTGAGTATGAGCAGGAAGAGAAGCTGCTCGGAGCCGGTCATACTGTGATGATTAGTAATGATTACTATACTGAAAAGTTGAATGAATAGGCAGGAAGAACATTGACACTAGTTTTCTGTTTTGAATGACTGTTTTTCTCTCCTATTCAAGTCGGGAGGAAGAAGAGAAAGGGACTGCAACATGTGTTCACTCTCGCCCATTGGTCAAGGAGCAGAGAACATCCATTGGAGTCATAATGAGTCTCACCTCTTGCTGCATTACAAAGGGAGGAGGGGCAGGCAGATCGTCAATCACTTCCCCAGTCTCGTCCGTATGCGAATCTTCGTAGGTGGACGATTGAGGGTAGGTGGAAGGTCCCTGTAAAAGGTTAATTCAATTTGATTAAAAAAGGTGATGTGATGAAAGAATATACCTGATAGAATAAACTGCGTTGTAGTTCGTAGTTGTCCTCGAGCTGACGTCTTTGAATGGCAAGAAGACGGTCAGAGAGAGTCTCGCGGCCCTGCAAGGTAGGCTACAGTGATGAAATGATAAAGAGACCCAGAGTGACCCCTCCTGGTGCCATTCAAATCATGTCAACGCCACCCATTAACACCCTCCCGAGCAAACAATTATTGGCGTCCCCTCTCTTACCATAACCGGGGGAGAAGCAGAGGAAAGGCTCTCTTCCACCTCTCTCGCTTCTCCTCTTCTCTCTTCTTCTCTCTGGTGGAGGACCGCATTGAAAAAGAGACGATCACTATCGTTCCAGTTCGATGGAGAGTAGAACTCGGGCATGTACTGAGAGGAAGAACGAAGAGGAGGAGGAGGAGGAGGAATCGATCCCACAGAAGGAAGATAAGGATGAGTGGACCATTGTCCAGAGGAGAGGGCTGTGTCCTGAAGAAAGAAGGATCCTTTCAATCGAGAGGGGACTAATTGGCAAAGTAATGAATGAAGTGTCAAAATCTCTCACCCGACGTCTCGTTAGAGGTGAAGGCGCTCGGCCGATTCTCGTTCCTTCCATGTCGATAACAGTTTCGGAACGACGAGTAGACTGAGAGCGACGTCCTCTCGGGCTACGGGATCTCAAAGGGCTCACCTGCAATGAATGACAATTGAAGATAAGTTAGGAACTGCCACTGTCACATCATCCAATAACCCTCTCATTTCCGCTTCGAAAGGGATATTTGGTGATCAAAATCTCGTACCGAACGTGTAGGTGGAGGTGTAGGCGGTAGGAGGCGTCTCGCTGTTCTCCCTGATCCTTCCATTTCCACGACCGTTTCGTGACATTGAGGACGTCGACCTTTCGATTCACGGGATCTCGACGGCTTCACCTATGCCATAAAAGATAAATCAAGAGATTGAAAAAAAAACAGACAGAGGGAACAGAGCAGTCGAAAGCAGATTATAAACCAGACTAATCACTACTCACGGCCATCACTGGAAGATGCGGGTATTCCTTCTCTGGACTTCCATTCGGAAGTCTCACCTGAACGACATTCGACCTGAATGAGGAAGTTAGACCACTTAAAGTATGCCCCAAAAGGATAGCGTTGTTCATACCCATTAATGTTGTCCGTCTCGAAGGAAGAACAAGGCATTCCTCCAAGACAATGCTGCCCTCCGTAAGTAGATGCCACTCCATTGCAGCGGGAACAGAAGTTCGTCAGAATGGAATTTATCTGCATTGAGCTATTGAAAATGAGATAAACAATTATTGTTACAGTAATCTAAAGGAATACCGTATCCCTCTCCTTTCCCTTCCTCTCTTTCTCTCTCTCTCTCTTCCTCCTTCTCTCCTACCCTACTCTCCCAGAATTCCATTAGTTGAATCAGAGGAGAGCCGAGAGATGAACTGGATCTCTCCTTTCCTTATTATATCGTGTTATATCTGACACCCGAGAGACCACATCGATTCAATAGACGGCGATCACAACTGGGCATCACCCATTCTCGCCTTTGTTTGAGAGAAGAGAGCGCAGCTGCGCATTTCTCTCTACTCACAAACCCAAACTTGAAAGAGAAGTACAGTATTCCCTCTCTCCCTCTCCCTTCTCCTCCCTCACCTATTCCCAGCCACTCCTCCCTCCTCTTCTCTACATATCCATCCCAACTCCCCTTCTCCTCTTCCCTCCTTCTCAATCTCTTCTTCCTTTTCAGCTTCCTCCCCTCTTCCCTTCCACTCTCTCACCTACAGCAACTCCTCTACATCTCCCTTCCCCCATCTCACTATCCTTCTCTTCTTCTACACCTCCCTCTGATCCCTCCAGACCCTTCCTCTCTTCCCTGACTCTCTTCCCTCTCCTCCACTCTCTCCTCTTTACCAGTACTAACTCTTAAATACCATCCACGCCTCTGAATAGGAAGGAAGAGAGGATAGAAAAGAAGAGACCTATGGAGTCTCAAAAGACCTCCATTGAAAACGATTGACAAAGACACTGAAGGAGAACCATGCTTTTCTGTAAACTTCATTTTCTGGCTGAGACTTCTTCATTTTGATCTACCCTACCTCATGGAACTGAACGACCCCAGTGATAAGTACTGACCGGCTGAGAGACCGGCTGAGGCTCGTCGGGAGGAAGCACCACATCTGTACGAGGAGGTAGAAGAGGCGTGGGTTGCGTACTGACGAAGGTGGTAGTGGTCGGAGAAGGGCCCTCGGTCGAAAGTGGAAGGTACTCATCATGCTGAAAAGTCCATTGTATTATCAACGCCCTAGAGCTTCTCGCCCGCTCCTCATCCAACTATGTTCACCCCATGTCCTCTATCCCTCCGAAATTGACCGTACAAATCTCCACTCGATCTACCGTACCCCTGACTACACTCTACCGTAACCCCTCTCACCTGGTGGATGATGGGTCGATCTCGAACTCTTCTTCCTCTCGGTGATCCATCTCTTCTGTTGCGGAACGGGAGCCATCGTCGAAATCGCTTCCGTAGCTTCTTCAGGATCATTCCCTGTAGTTGTTCACTTGACTACAATGAGAGAAGGGGATGACAGTTAGTGGAATGGGAGAAGAACAGAAGGGCCAACTCTTTCTCTCCTCCCTCCCTCACAGTCTCCTCCCATCCTTTATCTGCCCTTTTTCCACCAATCGTAAACCCTCCGCATCTCCTCATCTTCCATATTCGCTTGCCTCTGCCATTTGCCCTTTGGAAGAGAGAGAGAAGGATCGAATGTGATTGGGAACGGATGAGAGAAGAGAGAAGAGAGAGAAGGGTAGGTCATCTATCGGCATGGGGGAAAGATTCTCCTCGTCAGTGAGAGATCGTGAAAGATGGGGAGAGTCACTGATCACCTCGTGTACTACCATCTCACGGCTCTCTCGCATTGTCCGATCGTAGTTGAAGCTGCAAATGAGTTATTGATGGGAACAGTCCATCTCTTCTTTCAAGACCTTCTGTCGCTGAGACAGAACGATTGAACTCAGGTGAACAGAGGAAAGACTCACTCTTGATCGAAGAAAGCGAATAGACTGAAACAGAAGAAGAGGAGGAAGCCGACCACAAAGGCAATCCCCGCCACTCGGAATGTAACCACAGGCATTGTCTCTGGGAAGATCATTAGTGTTAGACACAATCGAGTGAGAGAGGACTCCCAGGAAAGGCCTCCCTTTCTCCGAACACAATTAGTATGCTAAGCAGCACTTTTCATTCATAGTCTAACGTGCGAACGAGAGAGAACGCGATGAATGGAGTCACAGACTGTCGCTATGTTTCGCTCCTCTAAATAGATGAAACAGACAATGAGAAGGGGTCTCATGTGAATAGCCTTTGTGAATGTATTGACGCCCGATCGGAGGGAACCTCTTTCAAAACACCGTCTGTTGATCCGGAGTAGTGTGAAATTCATCGCAAATTCATCTCCCCCTTACTATTCCTCAAACTACCGTAATCACACCACTCAGTATACGAGCTCGATACGGTAACTCACTGATATTGTAGAGTAGCTTGTAGGTGAAGAAACAGCCGACCGAGAAGGAGACAATAGAAGAGAGGAAAAGAAGAATTGCGCGATGTTTCCTCAGTGCCAGGTAAAGGCCAGGGAACATCATTCCGACTCTATAGAGGGAGAAGCGAGATACTCAATTGAAAGTGGGAGATGGAATGAATTCGACGGGATTCTGCTTATCAAGGAGAAGTTTACTTCCTGTAAGCTATAGCCAACCCCGCATTGATACGGATTTCGGAAATTGCATGGAAACGAAAAAAGCCGACTCTCAACCTCAAATGCGGTATTTGATCTTGAAGAAGGAAAACTCACCATTCTAAATTATTTGTGAAAAGGACGACTCCGATTTCTCCTACAACCTCTGCACTTCAATTTTGTCTCGCTGCTATAGAAACTCTTCTTACCAGACCGAATCGGTAGTTGCTTGAAAGAACGTCATCCCTGACAGAGGAAATCAACCTCATTTCCGAGATCGAGAACTGAAATTATTGATTCATTAGGAAGAGCGAAGGGAAGAAATCGGAATGGGGCTGTTTGTGGATGGGAAAGGAATGGATGTGTGATGGTAAGAGACGCAGTGATGTTTACATGGATTGGACCTCCCTCCAACCGATCAATGGTGTTGCGTCACTTTTATCTCCTTTGAAGGTCTGTGTGATGAAGATTGAGATTTGTTCTTGATTGAATGTTGCTGTAGCTGCGAAGGTTTCCAAGTTAAACCAGAGCAAGGACGATCTTCTAACAGAACCCCCTAGTTAGTTATGATCACAGAACGTAGATCCGCACAAAAACTTCAGTGTGGTTGTATGACTTTTTTCAGAAATATCAGTCCAGAAAGATACGACTGTCTTTTGATCGCGTTTGAGCAATTTCCATCGAAATATATATAAAAGGATTTTTTTCTATTTCTTCTTCAATTTAGAAAAAAATCTTTACTTTTATCAACTGACTAAATAGTTTCATAATTTCGGAACTAGCTTATTGTTTCCCTTTTCAATAACTAAAGAACTAATTATCAAATAAATTATTTATCTGTTTCTCTACGACTCATTTTTACCTTTTCCGCTTCCCATGCACTACGGCATACAATAAGCGAATTCGATGGCTGGATTGATTCGATTCGATTTATTTTGTGTGTTGATAATCCGTTACGGCACTTAATTCAATACATTATTTTTAAAACAGGCATGAATTCGAATTCTTATTATTAAAGTTACAAAGTCTCGCTTTGTCAGATGTCTGACCTATGATGTGCGCTCCGTGGACCTTCGGTAGTTTCAATGAGCATTTGACGGCTCTGAGGACCGGTTCTATGTTCACTTGGTTGACAATGCATTTTAGGCTTTATATGTTTCTCTTTTCGTCATTTTTATATGGTCATGGAAGGAGAAAACAGAGTGTAATGTGTGGCCGAGCAACTGAGGCGTGGAAACTGATGCGCGTTGAACAATCGTGGTCATAAGCACGGTTCCATACCTCGACCGAGTCGAGTCTGTTTGTATCAAACTATGTTCCTTTCGGCAAAATAGTATTGGGTTCACGCTCTTGCACGTAATTTCGTTTTGTATAGTCTAATTTCTAATCTGATAACTATCACGTTGATTTCAGGTTGATTGCTCGTCTTCTTCCTCCCGTGACACCCTATCGATCGAGAGGACGCGCACTCTATTAGGTCAATTGGCTCTCTCTCTCTCTCTCTCTCTCTCTCTCTCTCTCTCTCTCTCTCTCTCTCTCTCTCTCTCTCTCTCTCTTCAAATGCAGAGTGAGTCCCTTTCAGAAGCCCACTATTCGAGAGTGACTGCCTACCTCCTCCCTTACTCGAGTACTTCTTGTGTTCAATAGTACGAGTAGTATTATCTACAAAAATAATAAAGAATGGAGAGGAATGCAAGTTCATGGAAGTTCTCTGACTACTTCCTTTGAAATTCGATTAATTTCCTTGTCTCACATAAGGTTCATTATCACCATGTTCTCCCACTGGCGTTAAAAGATCATTCACAAGTGTGGCTTGTTGTAAGGTAGTTTACTTCTATCTAATATTGAAATGATTGCTGGTTTGTTGCTTAATTAACTTTGAATCTTGCTTCTATAGCTGTAATACCGAGTGTAGTCTTTGATAGTTTCGAGTTATGCTGGAATGATTAGTGGAGCTATCAGTCGCTTGATTGCAGTATTCACTCGTGTGAGCTGCTCCGCTTCACGAAGGATATTGCCGTTGACGTCGAGAGAATCAAGAGGATCTTCTACGTCGTCGATGAATCGCCGCATGAGAAGAAGGAAAGGTACGAGGGATTCCTTTTCATTAACTTGTATAGACATTGCTTGCTCAACTGTATCATTAGCAAGTTCTCTCAAGAACCACAACGCACGAGAAAACCGCGACGCATCACCGCTAAAATTTAATTTTATAGCAAACTTTTGGTTTTTATTTTGCATAAACATAAAAGCATAACATCTCTTCGCCTTGGGCATACTCTCAATTCTCGATTTTCGCAAAATTATAATAAATGAATGAGCAATATCGCCTTAAAGTTTAGTAGGGAGCAAGCAGTCGCTTTGCGTTGTAATTCCAACTATGCAAAAGCGAATGATATGGGCAAAGGTTAGTTAAATCAGAGAGAGTTGTGATAGCTTTATGCACATTCTTGCTGAACAAACTTAGTGTTTGACACACATTTAAAAATCGCATGTGAAATATCACTTCCTTTTCGAGTGAAAGATAGAGTAGCACGCGAGTCAATATAAGGGAACGTTGCATTTCCTGAATATTTTTGAATTCTGCTGATAAGTGTTGTATTAGAGTGATTAACAAATATAGTTCGAACATCTACAAGATAAAAAATTGATGCATAAATCACATTTACGAATTTGGCAAGCTAAATACTAATTGCTTCGCGAGTGATGCGCAAGTAGTCTCAAGAAAGATGTTGCCTTTCTTGAATATTTGGGAATTCTACTCATAAGTGTTATATCAGAGTGATTAACAAATATAGTTCGAACATCTTCAAGATAAAAAATTGATGCATACATCACATTTACGAATTTGGCAAGCTAAATACTATTTGCTTCACGAGTGATGCGCAAGTAGTCTCTCGAAAGACGTTGCCGTTCTTGAATGTTTGGGAATTCTACTGATAGGCGTTATATCAGAGTGATTAACAAATATAGTTCGAACTTCTACAAGATAAAAAATTAACGCATAAATCACATTTTCGAATTTTATAACCTCAAAACTATTTCCTTCGTGAGTGATGCGCAAGTAGTCTCTCGAAAGACGTTGCCGTTCTTGAATGTTTGGGAATTCTACTGATAGGCGTTATATCAGAGTGATTAACAAATATAGTTCGAACTTCTACAAGATAAAAAATTAACGCATAAATCACAATTTCGAATTTTATAACCTCAAAACTATTTGCTTCGTGAGTGATGCGCAAGTAGCCTTAAGAAAAACGTCGCCGTTCTTGAATATTTAGGAATTCTACTGATAAGTGCTATATCAGAGTGATTAACAAATATAGTTCGAACATCTACAAGATAAAAAATTGATGCATAAATCACATTTACGAATTTGGCAATCTAAATACTATTTGCTTCACGAGTGATGCTCAAGTAGTCTCAAGAAAGACGTTGCCGTTCTTGAATATTTTTGAATTCTGCTGAGAAGTGTTGTATTAGAGTGATTAAGAAATATAGTTAGAACATCTACAAGATAAAAAATTGATGCATAAATCACATTTACGAATTTGGCAAGCTAAATACTATTTGCTTCACGAGTGATGCGCAAGTAGCCTTAAGAAAAACGTTGCCGTTCTTGAATATTTGGGAATGATACATCAGAATTGTATCAGAATGATACACCGCATCGAATAGGGCTTCTGATTCAGAGATTTATGGCTCTCGTATTTTTCCAATGTGCAACTTCCTTTTGCGAAACAGCGAATTTGATTGACAGCCGCAACACGTGACTCACGCGTCGCGTGCGAGCAATTTCTGGGACAAGAACATAAATCAAACTTTGATAATATCCTACCACATTTGACGATAACATTTTGAATAGCTGAATATTGGAAACTTAAGATAAACACATAGTTGACGCAAAAACAACTTGTGTTGCTGTTCACAATTTGTTGAGCTGATTTTGAGGGTGCAACATCTAGATGTGACGTTTTGGATGGTAAAGGCACAACTTCTACAATATTTAGTTACAAATGTTGTCTTTATAAATTCCAATTGCAGGTTGAGCCGTCGTACTTCATTCGTCGTGAGATCACTCGTTCTTGGTTGGGTGGACAGCATGGATTGGAGTGGTTGCAGTCGTATTCCGTGTTGAGGGACAGCAAATTGTAAATCTTCCTCGATTCGACTTGCGATGATGGAGAGAAGATTATCGATCACATGTGAGATTAAATGAAAATAATGGATGCGTAGGTAGTACGGGTTCTGCGACTGAGCTCCTTGTTCAACTCGATAGGGTATATTGCTTTCTGGAAGGACATTAAACCAGAGCGACACTAAGGACGAGAACGACAGTGCTCCATGTTTGAAATTAGAGTTGTGGAAGGTTACAGTTGTGGAGGTTTGAGGTGATTTATTAACCAGATTGATTGGTGTACGTTTGTTAAATAACTACGAGATGGGCCCGTTTGCGACAAATGAAGCTGCTTTAAGCAATATATTAATGTGTTCATGAGCTTACACGTCATTTCGTTTTGCATAGTTTCATTTCTAATCTGATAATAATCAGGGTGCTTACAGGCTGATTGCTTCTTCTTCCTCCCATCACACTCTATCGATCGAGAGGACGCGCACTCTATTAGGTCAATTGGCTCTCTCTCTCTCTCTCTCTCTCTCTCTCTCTCTCTCTCTCTCCGAATGCAGAGTGAGTCCCTCTCAATAGCCCCAATAGCTCGATAGTGACGGCCTACCTTCTCCCTTACTCGAGTTCTACTTGTATTGAATAGTACGAGTGGTATTACCTTCAAAAATAATAAAGAATGGAGAGGAATGCAAGTTCAAGCAAGTTCTCTGGGTACTTCTTTTGAAATTCGACTGATTTGCCTGTATCCCATAAGGTTCATTGTCAACATGTTCTCCCACTGGGGTTAAAAGATCCTTCTCAAGTTTGGCTTGTTGTTTGTAATGCAGCTTACTTCTACCAAATATTGTAATGATTGCTGGTTTGTTGCTTAATTAAGTTTGAATCTTGCTTCTATAGCTGTATTACCGAGTGTAGTCTTTGATAGTTTCAAGTTGTGCTGAAAGGATTAGTGGAGCTGTCAGTCGCTTGATTGCAGTCTTCACTCGTGTGAGCTGCTCCGTTTCACGAAGGATATTGCCGTTGACGTCGAGAAAATCCAGAGACTCGTCTACGTCGTCGACGAATCGCCGAATGAGAAGAAGGAAAGGTAGGAGGGATTCATTTTCATTAACTTGTATAGATATTGCTTGCTTAACTCTATCATTAGCAAGCTCTTTCAAGAACCGCAACGTACGAGAAAACCGCGACGCATCACCACTAAAATTTAATTTTATAGCAAACATTTGGTTTTTATTAAGCAAAAACATGAAAGCATGACATCTCTTCGCCTTGCTCATATTCTCAGATCTCGATTTTCGCAAAATGATCATTAATGAATGAGCAATATCGCCTTAAAGTTTAGTAGGGAGCA
>LS495404.1:736825-750519 GCA_900490845.1 Pristionchus japonicus
CCCCCCGCCGATCGGCTTAATTCTTTCCAAATCATCAAAGGCCCCCGCTTCCAGGGCTGGCCTGCAGTCTGCCCCACTTAAATTTTTTCGATTAATTTTACCTATGGTCCTTCTCGCTTCTTATCGCATCCTCCCCTCTTGCATACATATAGTGCCGAGGCAACTAGCCACGCACCTCCCTCTCCCTATCCCTCTCCGGTCGAAATGACCAATTGCATCGCCATCAACGTGGACGCCGAGAAGAGAAGCAAGGGCCGCCCTCGCAAGTCGCCGCTTCTTCCCGTCGGAGTGATTCCCATCAAGAAAGGACGATTAAGGCCCCGCAAACATACTAACGCCCTCGCCGTCGTCCTTCGTCAGACTGCAGCGACAGCAGTCGACGACAACGCAGTTCCCGCAGCTGCAGCTGCACGAGCCGACGAGAGCTTCGATCGCGCAGCGGCTAGAGAATGGATGCGTGGAATGCGTGGAGAAGCCCCTAGACTGGTTCCAGTAAAGGCAAGTGACTTTTCTCTGCAAGTACCTTTGTAATTTTTTGAGAGCTTAGCTAATTAAATTCTATTCTAGGAGGCGAAGAAGATCGTCATCACTGCGGTCGATATGAGAGAAAAGACGTGTATGGACTTCAGTCTACTCGATACATGCAGTATGGGCAGTTTTATGCGGGTGAGCAATTGTTATGCTCAAGTGGGGAGATTTTTGCTTTGGCCAAATAGTTATAAAAAATTAGTCTAAAGATTGGTCTAACTTTATCTTGCTGTTTTCAGCTCTACTGCAAAACAAACGAGCTCGACCTTGAACGGACAAGATTCTCCTTCGAAGGGCTGTATCTCAACGACGACCACACGGCCGATTATCTGGAGATGGGAGTGAGGGAGAGGGGATACGAGGTTGCGGTATACACCCACCAAGTGTGTAGGGGGCTGCACGGAGAGCCCGAGCCGTGTGTATACTGAGTCTCTCACCTCTCTTCCGTTTCTACCGATACTCGCCTCCCTCGCAGCAACAGAATCCACCTTTTTTTAAGTTATCGTAATCCATTCAAATAAATGTTTATTGTAATCTCAAGTGAATGGGGAATCCACACGCCATTGGGCAGAGAGAATGCTGAAAAAAAGGTAACTTCTAACGTGAGATCAGATCTGAGAGATTAAGAGGATTAGTATACGGTAGTTGGGGCGGTTGGAACTTCTTATTGTTGCAAGAATTTTATTGACCGTTGGCAGTCCTTTGTTGATTGGCCATGTCTTCCTTGTGATCTTCCTTCCCTCTAGAAGGGATCGGGGCATGGGAATAGAGACGATGGCGAGGTTCCAAGGTTATCGTCTTACGAAATAGAGAACAGCCAGAAAATAGTAAGATGCAAGAAGAATACATGGAGGAGTGGATAGAAAGAGAATCAGAGAGTTGGCACCAAGAACACTCAGCCTTCGATAAAGCCAGTTTATTATATGTATTCCGATATGGAGAATGTCATTCAAAAAAACAACAAAAACAGAGAAATAGAAGAAGGAGAAGAGGGTGGAAGGCGGCTGTGAGGGAAATGGAAGGGGTTGGCTACGCAGAGATCTTCACACCACGATCTCGATGATAGTCTTCGGGGGACGGGCCTGCAAACCAAAAGACGAACATCAGACTCTCAGCTATAAATATGTGTCTGTTTACCGAGATATTGGAAGTGGCTGACTCAGGTCTTTCGCTTACGTCTCCACGCTTAGAAGAAGATCTCTTAGACTTAGCGAAGATAGTCGACTGAATTGGTTACTATTATTAGCCCCGACAACCAAATCTTGCTCACCGGGCCGACAGGACTGAGAAAAGGAGCGGTTTCCTTCAATTCTCTCCAGCACAGAAAACGTAAACAACAGCATCCTCTGAGGCCATCACTCTGCTGCAAGTGCGAAAAAAATAATAGTCTGTGAATATTCTCTAATTTACCTCTTCGATGAGATTAGAAACGTCTCCTGGACTTGATTGATTGGGTGACAGATCCTCAAAGATCGTGGTGGGATCTCGTGGCGATGAAGAGGCAGGCTGCAATCATCATCGTCAAATGGAGAAATGAAGAAATCGATGACTTTCTTGACTTTCTTAGGCTTAGGTTTTTTTATAGAGACTCAAAATTTATGCGTATTCATCTAGAAACTGCGTTCTCACCAGTCTGTCTCCTTGCGTATCGATCGAGACTAGAAGAGAGCGATAGGATGAATAGGAAGGGAGAGGCCGCTTTAATTGACACTGTTCCATCTCAAAGACAACTCGAAATACCTTCACAGGGGGAGAAGGAGGTGTTGTTCCTCTGGAATCGGTCGACACGGGAGTGAGAGACGGACGATCAATGGCCTGAGAGAGAATCGTCACAAGGGGGAATCAGAAGTGCTTCTCACCTGTTGATTCAGTGGCGGAGTAACATCATCCATGTTCGAGAGTGCAGAGTCAACGGACTTGGGGCGAAGGACATTCTTCAGCTGCAATAAACGATATTTCGACGCTCTCCGTTGAGATCTAACCAGGCCGGGAGGAATAGGCTGGCGAGATCGTGGAGTGAAAAGAGGACTCGACTGTAAAACACACGCCTTGATTGCATTGTCTGCTGCTTCACCCATTCAAATACCTGAGCAGACTGCGAGGCCTGCTTGACTCTGGATAACATCCTTGTTCCCATCTTCGGAGACTTCTTTCTCGTGGAACGGGAGGGAACTGGCAAGGGCTGAAATGGTTGTTATTGTTGCAGTGATCTCTCTTAGCACCAGTGCGCAACCAATAACAGTCCCCTCTCTTGCCTGTCTCTCTTCGTGAGAAGTGGAAGGAGTTTCGTCGATCTTTTCTTGTGTCGAGATAAACGAACGGTCCTGAGTAGTCGATTTCTCACTCATTCTAATCCTTGTCTTACCTGTTGGGATACAGACAATTCGGGGCTGTTTTCCACGTTGTGAGGAGTAGAAGAGGAGGGATCGACAGGGAGAGGGGGAAGAGGAGGGGCAAGGATATGAAACAAAAACGAATTCGGAAATGTTTTATGAAGGTCTAAATTCGACACTACAAACATGTGAAGGACGAGAGTAACACTCCCGATTTCAGAAATAACTCACTGGATCGCATAAATCGACCTCTCTTCCGGCGATTGTCATTATAGTATGTGACCACGGTTCGTCGTAGTCTCCTTCGGGTGTATGAAGAGAGACCGGACTCGATTGCAGTGAGGGAAGCCCCTGAGTTGAAGGAGGAGACACCTGAAGAGTGTTGTTTCACTTCCTTTGCGCAAATCACTGTAAGTCGGGGAGGAATATATAACCAACCATTATCTGGTACATAGACCCTATCATTCGCAATAAATGCACTGCTCTAGCGTGAGTCAGTTATACCCACTTCACCGTAGTTACCTTGACGGATTCCGTTGATCGAGCTCCCGTCATCGTTTGTACTCTCCTGCCGTCCCATTGTCGACAACAACGAAGCAGAGCTCCCAGAACCATGGTCAGTTAGGGCTAACCTCAGTACTCTAGAATGGTGAAGATAGGAATGAACTTATTTCCTTCCCCACTCTTTCCCCTCCTCCTCTATGCCATTCTCAGCCCATCAAACGGTCATTTCCCTCATCTTCCATGGTCGGATTCCCTTGCGCGTTGCCATTTAGAGACAATTTTGAGGACTGATTGGAATGAGACTGGGAACGGTTGGGATTGGGAAGGAAGAATAGAAGAGAGAGATAGAAGATAAGAGGGCAATCTCGATATTGTATCAGGTCTCATTATTCGAAATGAGAGTGAGGAGAAGTAATGAGTTGTTACGCAACGGTCTTGCAACTCTCTCGCATCTGTGACAATAACAGAACATAGAAAAGTGGGAATGTCTCACGCATATTGATACTCTTAACTAGATATCTCAATGGTAGCCTACAATGATGGGCCTGAGAAGTCACCAATCGGTTAAGACAGTCTTCGAGTGGAGGCTGAAACAACAAGGGAAGATTTCTGAATGAGGGATGTTTATGGATGGGAAAGGAATGGGCGTGAGATCTGAGAGTCGAAATCATGTTTACAGTGAAGGGTCCTTTCTCTGTTCCATTGTTCTTGTAGCACTGTCTTCCTTCCCCATGACATGGGTTCCATTCCTATTATTGTAATCAAAGGCGATTTCAACAAATAAAAATACATAATCTGATCGCTACGAAGCAAATCTTTTTATTTTCGGTTCTCACATCCAGCTACAGAAAATGAGAAAGTTCGATTGCTGTACTGAGTCGATCCATCTCCTTCCTTCTAGAAAACTGATAACTGCATAGATGTGCAGAGGATGATGGCTCAATCGACGAATTCGAGATGACGCCATCAGTAGATAGTGGGTGGAGGACACTTCCGCCACTGCTTCTCCCGTCTTCCGATAAAGATCCGAGTTACGCTGACGAAGTTCACCTGATATTTCAGGTTGAAGATGCAAGGAATTATGAGAAAACCATGTTAAACGGTTATTTAAACACATATGTTATGTTTAGCTGTGTCAGCAATCCGTTCCGATAAATAATGGTCAACCAAATAAATTATTTTAACAAACAAAGTACGTAATCGAATATTTATCAACTGGTTTTCAAATTCCCGCCTGGTCGAAAATCTGACCTATGATGCACTGGCATTGGAAAATACCGTAGTAAAAATTAGTAAATGACGGCTCTGAGATCCGGATTTTTCCTAGCAGTTGATTTGTAATGCAAATTAAACTAATGATAACCACTGTTTTCGTTACCTTTTTCACGGTAAAGAATAGAGAATAGAGCCTTGTATGTTTTATGGAACATTTGCGCAAAACCCTGATGTGTGTTCAATTCCTGATGCGATAACAGTGGTTCTACCACTTCATAACAAGCCTGTTCGTGAAAACCTTCGTTTCTTGAAGCAAACTCGTCTTGTGTTCACACTCGTGCACACAATTTGGTCGTGCATCGTGTCGCTTATAAGGTGCTAACAATCACAGGTTCACTGCTCTCCCTCTCCCTCTATTACACCTCTCGATCGAGAGGACGCGCACACTACTAGGTCACTCGTCTCTCTCCCTACCCAAGGCAACCTCCAAATGCAGAGTGAGTCCCTCTTATTATCCATCCCTCTAATCGATACTGATTGGCGTCATTATCAGGAGACCACGACTGAATCAGTTTCAATCGTGTTTCAGTTTTAAATTGGTAGAAATAACATCGAACTGGGCAAATCACGGTCGAAAGCGTTAGTTGTTTCGCGATTAATAATTATTAACCCGTCAGGTTCCCTGTCCGAACCTCCTCCACAATGCGCGGATTGCGGGACGGAAGATCCATCATGGGCGTCACTCAACAGAGGAGTTCTTGTCTGTACCGACTGTTGTTTCGTCCATAGAAATCTCGGTAAGTCGGACTATATTTACGCTTGTTAGTTATAAATCGCCTCTTGACTGGCCTGTTCGGTATTTGCCTGTACTTGCCTATTTTGATAAAGTAATAGGTAAATGAAGCGACACAAATTATGCATTGACGATTTGTCTATTCATAAGTGAATAACGTTAATAATTAAATAAATTGCAGGTCGATATATCAGTCAAATCAAGTCTCTGAAGAAGAGTCACTGGGAGACGGGTCAGCTTGATCTAATCAAGCTTCTCCATCGATCGGGATCCAATAGAATATGGGAGCACGCTCTCACTCAGCCACAGTTCATGAACTCTGTGAAGAAGCCCATTCCGAGGTTTGTTTTATTGTCCTTATTTTTATATTTGAATATGTAAGGGAAGCGTGAACTAGTGCTACTGGGTCGATCAAGCTAAGGGAGAATGAGTTATATATATTTAATAATGCAAACAATACCGAATCGACTGATTATTGGTTTGCCTCGAGGATACGTTTTATATCTAATAATAAAAGTTTAGTATTTACTTTTTCAATAGTTTGTATGACTAATTTTGATCCCTACTACTCTCAGCGATCCTGTCTTTCCAACGAAAGAAGCGTTCATCAAGTCAAAGTATGTGGACCAGGCCTACACAATCCGACAGGGAAAGGTTTGTTAGAGAAACAAAATCATGTTTTTTTTAATTATTTTTAAATAATATGAAAAGTGAGTATCTAGTCAAATTTTCAACGAATGCATATCACTTTGCTGATTCTAATTTATTTTAGGATTTTCTGGATTAAATTGTGTAATTGAAGCGTAACAGTGAATACTCCCAGGACGAAGATCCAGTGAACGTGGAGGATCTCAATCGTCAACTGTGGAGCTGCGTCAGAGCACCGCACGTCGATACTACACTACGGTTGGTATTTGTTCATTCTTCTTTACGTAAAGCCGATTATCTTTCCATTCTCGAACTTTATTAGTGGTTTATAATTCATTTACATTTTAAGTTTTGTAAGTATTTTTAAATCAATATCCTATTCAGTCTCCTCGTCCTCGGGGCGGATCCGAACTACTTCGATCCTGAGAGACACAACACTCCCCTGCACGTGGCTGCCAAGGAGGGACAACTACTGCAGGTAATTCATCCTATTCTCCCTGGTCAAAGGAAGGTAAGGGGTTTCCATAATAATGCAGGATGCTTGGATAAATATCCTCTACGATCCTTCTTTTCCATTTTTGTTTTGTAAATACAGCAACATTTATTTAAATATCGAAACAATCAGCGGAGAATGGGCCACCAAACATCCGTTTGTTTCTCAGTGCTCTCAGTTATTCACCTTACCGATCCCTTTCGTGTCATCGGTATTCTTCTTATGGGACTGAAACTAGATATCCAATTTTTGAATAAGAGAACGAATCGTAAAATATCGAATCTACGAATGCAAAGAGTAACTAACATCAGCGGGGGCATTATTGTTGCTGTCAATTCCGCCGTGCAGATGAGTGCATCCCGGTTGTGAGCAAGATGGTACGCGAGGGTCTCTTCCCTAAATTGTTCTGAATGAGTATGCATAATAATAATAATGATATTATTAGTTTGTTCCAGTTACTAACTAAAGTTAGAATTAATTTCTCTTTCATTTTTACTATGACTAAAAGCGAAAACAAACGTCGGCTTCACGAGAGGCGAACTGAGGGCGATTGTTGCTGAAATCGTAGAAGGAGGAATCGAAGATTGTCTGGCGGCAATGGGTTCTCTGAAGCACGAGGAGTGGATAGCTGATTGAATTCATTTAAATGTCATTCATTTGAGAAAAATATGTCAGTACCTGATGTGGCATCACAGTCGTCATGGTGATTTCGACGCGGACCTGAATAGATTCAAGTGTTTTCAATATAATATAAATATAAATTCAATATATCACATTAATATAAGCTGATAGAATCAGCTTAATTATGTACCTGATAACGAGGATCCATTGTGATTTTGAGAGTGATTGAATTTCTAAAAACGTTTTTATGTTAGCATCTTTTTTTAATATTGCCAATCAGGATCGGAATCACGTGGGAAAGTGTTAGTGAACAAATTTCAGAGGAAAAATCAATGAGAAAGTAAAGATAGGAAGAAAGGAAGAGCAGAACAGGCACTTATCAAATGTTGCACGTGAAATGATCCATAAACACCGAGAAAATGGGATAAGGACACTTTTCGCAATCTTATGTACAGGAATATGAAAAACGATAACAAAACAAGAATATGAAAATAAATAGGTAATTAAAAATATTATTCCCTTCAGGTCGAGCTTCTTTGCATCTATGGAGCAACTCCAGTAGTGAAGAATCTCGCAGGACAATCTCCTTCTCAAGTTGCGAAGAGTGAGGGACATGTAAGTTATTACTCCCTCATTATGGTAATGTTTACGCACGACAGAAGATGATGCTTCTGCTTGATTAGAGAGATAGATACGTACCAAGGCGAATATTGATTATTAAAGCAGTAGAGCCCAACGAGAACACTTTTCAGTACGAACTCGGATACCGTCTCACCGAACTGAGCTTCGAAATAACCAACAAGCTCTCACTGTATTTGAGTGGAAAGAAGCCCGACCACCAGAAGAATCAAAACTTCCTCATTCCTGATTTAGTTGGTATGTTTTTGTATTTGAAAATAGAAAATCAAATGAATTTAATGAGTTATTGATTTTATCAGGAAAGGATCGCGAAGAGCTCAAGTCCATTCGTACGGATCTTCAACGTCTTCCCAATGAACAATTCGAGAAGATCGCTCAAGATGTATACGATGAGGTGATTCATCACTTTCTTTTTCTGTAGTTGACTCCGTGATTCCTTTCTCTACATATATCTTTAAAGGTGAATATTTTTGTTAACATTGATACTAAATAATTAAAACAATAAATTCAGGTGGATCGTCGCGAGACAGCGGCCGCATGGGAGTCGTCAAGGGAGAAAGAAGCCAAGCATCTGGCCAGTGAACAGTGTGTCGCCGTCTTTCTACCTGTCAGTATATTTAAATATGCAAGATCCGATCCAAATATTCATACAACCATTTATTAATTCAGTTGAACCAGTCGATGCCCGCCATGCGCAACCAGCAACGACAGAAGCTCGCCAAGTATTCCGCCCGTCAACTCGCCTGCCTTATCATCGACATTTTGAAGGAGTCGAAGAGAAGGTCAGAGGGATGACTGTCTCATTCTCTCCTTTCGTCACACTCCCTAATTTTGTCTGACGGAAGAGATTATAAAAACGAAGAGAACGTTTGACCACTTGGAGGAACGAGAAGGGGAAAGGTTACAAAAACAGAAAGCGAGCACAGGCTGTCACTCATCCGTGTATAGGACACCTGCGCGCTCATTCATTCCTTTCGATCTTCTTCTTTTTGTACTTGATCATTCTTATTAGTCTTGCTATTCCACGTGTTCTCTCTCACATGTTGTAACCTGGTTAGAGCGAAGAAGAAACTGGTCGCTTTAGGTTCCTCGGACTCGAACCTTCCATTGACGAATCGGACGGACTGGACAAGAAGATGTTCGCTTCAACTAATGAGTCAGTTTTTGACAATTATTAATACTTATTTTAGACATTAATAAAGTTAAACATCATGAGAATCATCTATGATTAAGGTTCAATCGCACCTTCAACTCCAGCAGAGACTACGATGAGGTGGCTGAATATCGTGCGAGATCCAGTGGAGGACGGTTTGTTATTTTTCATTCTCCAGTCAAACTAAAATACATTACTTTTTTGTTTAAAACGAGATCCCTTACAGAGATAACCCCTCAGGCACGTCTCCATAGAGTAAAAACCCTCTGGCCCGTATCCACAGAATAAACCCTCTGGCCCGTCTCCATAGAGTAAAACCCTCTGGCCCGTCTCTGCAGAGATTAAAGACAGTATCATGCATCTTTCATAAAACACGTGTTATACTTGCAGTGGATCCTCACAAGTGGGTACAAACGGCATCGTTCGTGCCTCGATGGGATCTCTCAAATCGGGTGAACTTCTCGACAAGGATCTGTCTCGTCTTCCTTCTGACGACGTCCTCGAGATGAGGGAAAGAATCACTGATTGCGAGGCTGCCATTCAGATGCTCATGAGCACGAATAACACACTCAATAAGTGGGTGTTCTTTTTCTGCCAAATGCAGATTATTAGCCTAATTGAAGTTAATCGATGAATCATTGAAGGAAGATCCTCTCAATGCAGTCAACGATCGATCGAAACTCAGCCGACTACAGAGATCTCCAACATGAATGCATGAGACTCAACGAGTCAATGAATACCCTCAACATGTCTAAGAGGTACATTTCCGAACTGCATGCATATTTGAATGTTCAATTATTTCAAATTTAAATTCAGGATGCCCTCTCCTGCGATTCCCTCCTCATCTGTAATGACTGCATCGACCATCTCGATGATCAACAACAGTGAGCGAAAGATGTCCCGTCCCTCTGTGTTAGGTATCCAATTCACTCAATAATAAAAATTAAGCTACAAACCCAAAATAAAATAGTCCATTCTCGATTTTTCCTGATTTTTTAAAATATAGTTTGATACATTTTGCAACAAATAAAAGCACAAAATTAACAAAGCCATTTATTAAAAGATAGATCATCTTCAAACCCAGATTGAGCACTTCAAACGTAATTAAATATTTAGTATTTTTTCAGATCACAATCGAATTCTCCCATCTCGATAACTCTATCCTCATTAGAATCCATATGGACGAACCTGCACTTTTTTATGGCTTAGATGAATAACGACAGTAGAGAACAATTTCGATGAGCATTTGACCGTTCTGACCATGCACTCTTCCAAATATCTCTTCTTCACAGTATTATGCTCTTTACACTTGGGCAAAACACTCTAGGCACTCGTGGTGCGCCTAGTGGTGTACTGCATCGGCCGGGAGTCGAACCCGAGAGGGAGCAGAGAGCTGTGCTTGCTAGACCAGCCTCTTACCGACTGCGCCAAACAGTAATGTTGGCACCCGCTCTCCAAAAATAGCTTTTGTCCCTAGCCCAATTCTCGTCGGAAAACTACCGTACTCTTGCGCAATCAAGTTTTTCCAGGAGGGAGTATAAGGAACTGCGGGAGATTTGCGAAAATTTGCCATTTCAGTTTGCGATTCCCGGCCGATTTTGCTTTTGCGCTATTTCTGTTATGATCATGATACTGTGTCTTGTCCTTGTCGAGGAAGTTCCATTCATAAGAAAGCGTCGGCCCTCTTCTACGCACCGCATCACTGCGCAGAGAATGATATTACGCGCATCAAAAAAGAAAAAAAATGAGTCATTCGAAAATTAATAGGATGCACAATGAAGAGAAATCACTTTTGTCTAAGACTCGACGTTGCATTATCACGATACAAGATCGATTGGGTATTTTTCATAGACCATCTCCCTTTCAGAGACATCCATCGACAGTCGCTACTCTCGTCGCGGCACCAGTGGAATGGTCACTTCTCCAACTCCCACTCTGAAGAGTCTCCCACCTTCTGGAAGAATGTCCGTCGACCACGTCAGGGAGCGAGAGGACGAGAGAATGTCCATCCATCCGAGTCAGATGCTCAACAACTCCTTCCGCATCGGAGAAGTGTTCTCGGAGCCTGGTACGTGCTTTGTCGTAATCACGAAATTGTTTCTATTCAGCATATTGAACAAAAAACCTTACAAAAGTTATATCTTCGAAAATCTTCATCCAAATCAATTACAGGATTCCCAGACAATCTGATCCGCGAGACGGAGTGTCTTACTACTGCCATTCGCCAGCTTCTCTCTGATGCTCAGAAGGGACTGCTCGCGAGTGTGGCTGAGAAGCACGCCTATAATGTTAGTTGTTGTATTCAAATATTTATAATTGAATAAATACTCCTTGTTATCTAATCAATTCCAGATCGGTTCTCTCATCTCTCACATCATCGAGCTCATTCCATCCGATCTCCGTTCTCAATCCATCACTGAGACTGTGGATGCACTCGCCTCTGCCACTGCTCTTCTATCGGCCAAATGCAACTCTCCTCAACTCGATTCAGAGGAGACCTGCCATGCTGCCTACAATGTGGCTAAGGCAGCCAAGTCTCTGCTCGTGGCTGTGCATGACTAAGCTTTGATACTTACACCTTCGATTTATTTTGCATTGTTCCCAATTTAAACAGTTTATTTCCATTCTAATTATACTAATGCAGAAAGATGACTTGACTTTCGAGAAATCCCTATATCTCTATTATTATCATTCTATTGAGTGGTAGACTACAGCTTCAGAGTAGATTACGCAGCTCTCCCATTTGTCGATTGCCCCACACCTCAATGTTGCACAGTATTTATGATATTGCATATATTTTTAAGGTCATCATCGCTTAGTTCAATCTCACACTCTGCACACACTTATCCCACACCGAATATCGCACCGAACTCAGCCATAATATTAATAATATCACTAAGCAAGATTGCTTTTTCTGCTCAGCTGACATTATGCGACTACTGGTCACATACAATGCCTAGATTAAAGCTACGATTATTGTAAGTACACTGATAAAGTAATATATTCGATGTGATCATGCCGATCTTTATGGTTCTACCTATCTTTCTCTGATCGTCTCGATTAAATTCCGCTGCTTGATAATTGACAAATCAATTACCTCGAGTCTCGGTGAGTTCAGCACCGCATTTTTTATTAATTGCATATGAAAATCGCTATTACAGACATTCTGAAGCTGCACTATACATATTACATAATTTCTAATGAAATAGGATACCATCCAGTTAAGCAGTAAATCTGAATGCGTAAATAACGATCCACTGCCCCGTTCTCTTTGGCACCCATCTCAATACACTCATTATTCCGCTGCTTGATAATTGACAAATCAATTACCATGAGTCTCGGTGAGTTCAGCATCGCATTTTTTAATAATTCCATATGAAAATCGCTATTACAGACATTCTGAAGCTGCACTATACATATTACATAATTTCTAATGAAATAGGATACCATTCAGTTAAACAGTAAATCTGAATGCGTAAATAACGATCCACTGCCCCGCTCTCTTTGGCACCCATCTCAATACTCTCATTATTCCGCTGCTTGATAATTGACAAATCAATTACCATGAGTCTCGGTGAGTTCAGCATCGCATTTTTTTATTAATTCCATATGGAAATCGCTATTACAGACATTCTGAAGCTGCACTATACATATTACATAATTTCTAATGAAATAGGATACCATCCAGTTAAGCAGTAAATCTGAATGCGTAAATAACGATCCACTGCCCCGTTCTCTTTGGCACCCATCTCAATACTCTCATTATTCCGCTGCTTGATAATTGACAAATCAATTACCATGAGTCTCGGTGAGTTCAGCATCGCATTTTTTTATTAATTCCATATGGAAATCGCTATTACAGACATTCTGAAGCTGCACTATACATATTACATAATTTCTAATGAAATAGGATACCATTCAGTTAAACAGTAAATCTGAATGCGTAAATAACGATCCACTGCCTCGCTCTCTTTGGCACCCATTTCGATACACTCATTATTCCGCAGCTTGATAATTGACAAATCCGCTGCTTGATAATTGACAAATCAATTACCTTGAGTCTCTGTGAGTTCAGCATCGCATTTTTCATTAATTTCAAATGAAAATCGCTATTACAGACATTCTGAAGCTGCACAATACACATCATATAATTTATTATTGAAATAAGATACAGTTCTTTCGAATAGTGAATGTGAAGGCATAAATAACGATCCACTGCCCCACTTCCCTTGACACCCAATTCGATACACTCATTTTTCACAAATTCCAGACAACTTGATCCTCTAGAGCGCCGCTATTCACTTGGTCTGACTCCACTCAGTTCATATAATCTCTAGTTTTGTCTGACATTCGGAAGAGCACGCAGACAAGAGAGAGGAAATCATTACTGCCGCTTTATTTCACTACGACCATTTATCAGCTGATTCGCAGAAGAAAGGATTAGATGTGTAGGAGAGAAACACTCTTATAATCTGAGTTATGGTGGCACATGAGTCAAGGAGGAGTCTGTGTTTCATTCAAATCAATTAAAATATATTTCATTGCGGACAACTTCACTGGAGGCCGTTCTTAAAGGAGGTTTCTCACCTTCGAAGGTTCCATAAAGAGGAAGGAGGCCGTTCTTAAAGGAGGTTTCTCACCTTCGAAGGTTCCATAAAGAGGAAGGAGGCCGTTCTTAAAGGAGGATTCTCACCTTCGAATGTTCCAAAAAGAGGAAGGAGGCCGTTCTTAAAGGAGGATTCTCACCTTCGAAGGTTCCATAAAGAG
>LS495404.1:751818-903573 GCA_900490845.1 Pristionchus japonicus
CCGTGCTTAAAGGAGGATTCTTACCTTCTAAGGTTCCATAAAGAGGAAGGAGGCCGTGCTTAAAGGAGGATTCTCCCCTCCTAAGGTTACAGAAGAGGAAGGAGGCCGTGCTTAAAGGAGGATTCTCCCCTCCTAAGGTTACAGAAGAGGAAGGAGGCCGTGCTTAAAGGAGGATTCTCCCCTCCTAAGGTTACAGAAGAGGAAGGAGGCCGTGGTCAAAGGAGGATTCTCCCCTCCTAAGATTACAAAAAAGGTAATACACCTAATACATAATTTGTTTATTATCCAAAAGTGCTTCCCTGACACTCTTGTCAATATTGCTTCTCTTCATCCTTCCGTGTTTCTCTCTTCTTCTCCTCTCATAATGGCCCTGCTTCCATCTGACAGCACAAGACAAAGAGGGTGGACTGATCCCCTCCAGGGATTACTCTCTCCCTCTCTCTTCCTCTCTCCAATCTTTTGTCGATTACGAGTTGGGCTTAAGGACACCACGGGTCTCGAGTGTGGTCGAATTCACTAAGACTCCATAACTCTCCCCTCTTCTCTTCTCTCTCGACCCAATCTAATCGGGAGGCTCGTTTCCCCCTTCAGTGCACCTATCCATCCCATATCTCCTCCTCCTCCTCTTCTTCCAAATTGACCCTCTCTTCAAGATATTGCAATTGTGTGAGGATCCTTCCTACACAGCACTTTATTTCGTGCGACTGAGCAATAGCTACAAAAATGCAGCCGAGAATGTAAATGGTGAGCTTTTATTCATGGTTTGCCTGACTTCGTTTCGTTTCAGGTCTGGCTAATTCTAGTTCTTCTTTCTTCATTACTGCTCTCAGTCAGCGCTAGTCCTGATGAATATCGATTGCTGAGCGATTTGAGGTAATTCAAACAATTGTCCCTTTCTAATGTTACGTATTCAACCATTGAGCCTTAATTACATTGTCTTTTGAGTAATAACTCAATCAATTTTGGTGTTCAGGCACAATTACGATCCATATGAGCGACCAGTTGCGAATTCGAGCGATCCACTGCAAGTATCCATCAAATTATACCTTCAACAGATTCTTGATGTGGTTAGTTGTTCTTTTTTATTGTTTTTATTCAACTAATTATTTAACAACGCGTTCCAGGACGAGAAGAACCAAGTGATCACTCTCGTTGCGTGGATTGAATACGTGAGTGCTTCATGTTGCTTTTGAAAGCCACATTTCGAACAACGATTTGATTTGTATGATTGACTCTTTTTTCGCAAGTACTCCGGATTGATGAAAGATGAATTTCTTTGATTACTCGAAATGTCAGACGTGGAGCGACTACAAGCTGAAGTGGGATCCATCTGAGTACGGAGGCATCAGAGACATTCGAATACCAGGAACGGCCAACGCTATCTGGAAACCGGATGTCCTGCTCTACAACAGGTCAGTGATGAAACGTGCCAAAATTATCAGTAAACAGTTGTCCTCTATTCGAAGCGTTTGGGTTCCACTTCATTCGCAAACGCATCTCCCAGAGGACGCAACTTTTCACGTTTCGGCCCTCGTTCTATTTTGTTGACCACAACTTTTCCCTTGCGCAATCTAGAAAGAGAATGAGTCAACGAAGAATAAGTAAGAAACAGAAGAAGAATCAGTGATGGAACAAAATGACTTCCTTGAGGCTTTTTTACATGTGGTCCTTCTCGAGTCACTGCTTAAAATCAACACATCTTGGGTGCATCACTGCCAAAGAGTGCGACACCATAAAATTACTACCTGATTGTATCTCCTCAGTGCCGACGAGAACTTCGACTCTACTTACCCAGTCAATTACGTCGTCTCGCACACTGGGGATGTACTTCATGTGAGTCAAATTGAATTACCCATCCTTTCGAAACTCCATTTTGTACATCATTTGCGGATCCTGTTCTATGTTTTTCTTTACATAAAGATTTTATTTTGACTACTATTTAGCATATAAATATCTTACTCACAGGTCCCACCAGGCATCATGAAGCTTTCGTGCAAGATAGATATCACTTGGTTTCCATTCGACGATCAGATTTGTCATCTCAAGGTTGGTTTTGTTTTCTATTTATAGAATTGTCTGCGTATGCAGCGTTAATAGCGATAGATCATACTTCATCGAATCAGTTTGATCATTGATATCTTCGTCTAGTTCGGTTCGTGGACGTACAGTGGAAGCTTCATCGATCTTCGAATCAGTCCTCCCAATGAAACCATTAGCTATGAAATAGAGGGAATGGATCGGCAGTACTTTGTACCTAATGGAGAGTGGAATCTACTAGGTGAGACATCTATCAAAACTGTGCACTATTGTCACTGCTATAAAAATATCGAAAAATAATGTCAGAGAATATCAAATCATTCTTTTCAGCCGTTCCTGCCAAGAACGAGACGAAGATCTTCGATGGGGAGCCATATCCAGCAGTATTCTTCTTCCTCATCATCCAGAGACGAACACTCTACTATGGTCTCAATCTGATCATTCCCTCCCTTCTCATCTCGCTCATGACTGTGCTCGGATTCACGCTTCCTCCTGATGCAGGAGAGAAGATTACACTTGGTAGGTCATTCTTGCACCTCTCTACTTCTTCGGACGTTCCATTTAATCGGAAGGTTCTCTCAAGTCCGTCATCCTAAAATATGCTCAGGAGACAAGTAGAGAATATGTCCTTCCAGAGATCACAATCCTTCTCTCGGTCTGTTTCTTCTTGAGTATGGTGGCTGACATGACACCACCGACGTCCGAAGCTGTTCCTTTGATTGGTTCGTTTCGACTAAGCTCTCATTCTTTTTTAAATACAACTTTCCCAGAAGTTCGCATAAAAGGAGCGAAACTATGCAGTTGAAGTTCTTGAAAAGATTGAGACTTGGTAATTATAAGTACTATCCATTACCAGGTGCTTTCTTCTCCTGTTGTATGCTGGTCGTCTCTGCCTCTGTCGTCTTTACTGTCCTCGTACTCAATCTACACAATCGGAAGCCAGAGACTCATGAGATGAGCCCCATGGTAGTCATAATAGTTTTTAAAAGGGGGAATCCGGTGTGGATGGCCAAAAATTGAACAAATTATGTCAAAATGCTCTTGTGAAACAAAGATTTTGGATTCAAAGACAATTAAATGTAATTTATGTTCTCGATGTGACACTTTATTCCTTCTAGCTCCGTCAATGCCTCCTCATCTGGCTTCCCTGGTTCTTGATGATGCGACGACCAGGAACAACAGTCTTCTCCAGGCAGAACTTCAAGATGATGAGAGCTCAAGAGGTGGGAACTGCAATCTTTCTTCGTTTCCGATTTGGAGAGTATCAATAATTTCTTCAGGAATCTCGAAAGCTGACCGCACAAATCACAACAGCCCGACAGAGCGATCGAAACCAATCTGCGGATTCACTAGGCCTGTTGAGAAGCGTTCGAGTAGAGAAGACGAGCGGATTCCATTCGCCGCCTGAGCCACCAGAGTACAGCATGCATAATGGTAAGCAAATTACATTCTCAAAACCTGATTATATTTGCATAAGAAACTATAATATTTTAATGAGGTCTACTGTTATGTTGATTCAGGTTCGTACTGCACGCACACTGGAGTAGTCACTACGACACACAACTGCATGAAGAAAGTGAATCCCGCGAAGGTCCATCAGTCTCTCGCCCTTCCTTCCATCAAATCACCCATGGACTCATCTGATTCGGACAATTCTGGTGAGATCATCAAGTAATTGCAGCTGATTATCAATCACACAAGACATCAGATTCGGTACTTGTACAACTTCTTTAAAGAGTTTCTTATATTAAATGCACACAATGTATGTTCCAGGCGGTCTCATGTCCGAGATGAATCGATGTATGCAGAAGGCGTGTGTTGAGTTGAAGAACATCTCAGTGCAGTTGGGAACAATGAGGAAGAGAATGGAGGAAGATGAGAGGGTAAGGGAATTATGATAAGCTCTTGTCATTTATCATTCCAAATCTCGGAGTTAGACGAACATGAATTTGACGATGTTTCCAGACTAATGAGTTCTTCCTTGTCTGTAGTCAATGCATTCATCTTGTCTAGACAATAGGGAATACATCGAATAAAGAAAACAACCGCAATTAACAGTAGGGCTTGCACGGCCATTCAGGTTCATTGATTATTTTCTCAATCTAATGTTCAAAGAAAAGTGATTAAAAGTAATACGAAAGTAAAAAAGTAAAGAAAGTGAATGTGAAGAGGAAGAAGGAAAAAGTAAAAAAAGTTGAAAGTAATTAAAAAATCGAACAAGCTGGTTTTCTTGAATACGATTTTTAAATATTTTAGGACGAGCAAGCGGAAAACGACTGGAAGTTCGCAGCGATGGTCGTCGATCGAATGTGTCTCATCACTTTCACTATATTCATCGTCGTTTCCACTTGTGGAATCATGTTCTCATCTCCGCATTTGATTGCTTAGTGTATTGACTGAATAAATTATAATTTATGAACAGTGTTGAGCTCGATCTAAATCAAGCTTCCTTTGGAGGGGAGAAACCGGATCGACCGAGAGCGAAAAGGCTTTGTGATCGAAGGATATTGAACCCCCGCTGCGTTTGATCGGCCACTCTTTGTTCGATATTGGATCATGTTATTACTCCTCAAGTAATTTCTCTCAATGCACAATCGTGAGTAGTACTAGTAGTCAAGAGATTGAAAAATCATCTCCATATTCCTCTCCAATACGAATATTTGCCTCGCACATTTCATAGTACTAGTATACGACTCACTTCTCGTAATTAATCCTTCTTGCTGAGGGAGAGAAATCTGAGATTCAATGGGAGAGAAAAGAGAAGGAGGAGGAATACATTTTATTGCCTGCTTTCGCCACAATCAGAGTTCGTGCAGCGAAGAGTTAGCCACAACAGCTCCTTTTACGACTGGTCTGAGACTTGAGAGATCCGCTTCTCCTTTTTGGACTTATTTGCAGCGAGTAAACTGATGAAGCATCCGCCCCTAGAGTATCAGCCACGAATCAACACAGATTATCTCCCCGAGGACTTCTCTCCGCGGACCTTCATTTGCATACTCATCATCTTCAATCGGGCGGTCGTTCCCGTCTAATTGACAGATTCAATGCTTCTCTCCCGCAGTTCCCTCTATTCATCCCCCTCTTCCTGCTCTCTGTTCCTTCCCATTCTTCTCTCATCTCCGCGTCTCGGAACTAATCCACAAATCCGTAATACTATTACAGCATGGAGGCAATGCATTCTCACACTGTTTCTTTGTTCTCGTCTTTTTTCTTACTGTGTCATGAAATGCAAGGGAAGAGAGTGAGACCTAACCAGCACTTATCCCTCTGCCCCAACTCCTTTCGAGGCTCTTCCAAATCGCATCTGTCTCCGACTTCTCCCCTCTGAATATGCAATCATTCCCTGATTATTCTGCATCTTCCGACTTCTCCTCCCTTCCATCTCCTCCATTTTATAATCCTCCCATCTCTTCTCGTTTTCTCCTCATCACGAGGGGATAAATTATCTGAATGAGTCCTTCCAATTTGGCATGCATTAGTAGTCCTTCCTTCGCACATCGCGTCGTTTTTTTAGTTAAGAAACTGAGCAGCCATTGTTTCTCTTGTTTGATATTCATGTGGTTCGCAGAATTTTCTTCTCTCAATTCTCACGAACGCCAAATCATATTCTTCCGCAAATCCCCGGGGTGAGAACTCCTCGAAATGCGCGAAATCCATCGTCCTTGTTTTCACTATTTTTCATGGGCTACCACATCTTTCAAGAGCTTGTTGGCACCGAAATATTTGATTTCGTTACGTAATGGGGTAGTTTACACGGTTTGAACAGCAGTAGTATCCGGTTGGGCTCTGATTCGCCACGCGTGTCACTTCCCTTCTTCCCTCCACCTTTCACGTCGTTTCCGGTTCCTGTCACTTCCCTTTTCTGCAACTTTCTCTGATCTTGACTATCCGTGACAGATCCAGACTATCTCTGAGAGATGATTTCCCTTGTGAAAGATACTCTATCCCTCCTTTCCAGTTCTGACATGTATTCAGGGAAGGTCTTCCATCTCCTTTTTGTAGCCACTCCAGTCCTTCCCTTGAGAGATCTATTCTCGCTATCATAAACAGTCGTTTTTCGGTGCTTATCCAGCAGAAAATATCCCGCTATTGAGATAGCTTTCAGAGAATTTTCCTAGCTTCCTTTGTTAGAATCTCTTGTTGATATCTAGAATCTTCTTCAATCGGCGATCTTTTCATCCATCTCGTCACGACTCTCTTCTCGTTCATCACTTTTTCCGATTTTCGCTGAAGATTTTGCTTCTTTTTGAAGGTAACCATCAATTACGAGCAGAATCTCTACAAACGATACGAAATCGCCAGTTCTTTCACAGCTAAACGCTTTTCTCTGCTAAATTTTCATACATGAGCCGTATCTAGCTAATTGGATACCGATGCTTCCCTTAATCGCATTTTCAATTTTCATAATTCTGTCAAAAAATGAGAGAACATGCAAACTGGAGATGCGGCGACCATTGCTCTTTCCTGTCTAATCCCTTGTATATCACGAGAGTCCCATCCCCTCCGATTAGAATCTCCTTCTCTTCTCTCTTCCTCCTCCCGATCCGCCTAATCTCAATACAAATGATGATGAGTGCCTCCTCTTTGACCATCTGACCTCTTGCATGACGGGAGGGAGAGAGAGGGTGTGAAGAGACTAGTTAGGGAACGGCTTCCTCTTCCTATGCATGACTTCTCTCTCGGACCCTCTCCGATGTTATCCCACTACTTCCTTCACTCTAGTCTTTAGTTATCTACAAACCTATCGTATTTGTCAATCCCACCTGCACATTCCTTCAATGGATGCAATTCTACACATACCGCATCTTGAGTTATTATTCTTTCCGCTCCACAAAAGATCCCTGCAGTATTATTCGAGACCTCCAGATTCGTATCACTTCATTTATCATTCTCCTAACACTTCACGATCCCCTCCAGAGAGTAATGTTATTGGTATCTCCGTTTCTAACGATCTATAGCAGTTTAGATAAACTGAAGAGTGTTTAGTAAGCAGAGAATGGGAGGAAGGCAATCCCTCCAGACCACCCAATCATCGCCCGTATCCTATCTCTTCCCCACTCGTCTATCACTCGTCTTCTAACCCATACTGCCCTCATCTCTCCTTCGTCCTCTCAAGGGAGTCATCCACTGACTTCATCATCTCCTCTTCTCCTCTTTGCCCCCACTTCGCATTCGTCGTCCGGTCACTCGAAGTGCCATGAGGAAGTTTGTCCTTCTTTGTTGCATCTTTTGTTCTTTTTTTCACGCAACGACACCGCATCTTACCTTTTAGGAAGCAGGTGCACCGGAAACGCCTTTCAAGACGGACTTGATACATCTGTCCCCTTCTTGCACAATGTTCTATCGTTGTTTCAAACCCAATAGGAAGCATGATGAATTGAAAGACCAAGAACAATCTAGTCTCTGTTTCCCTATGATCGCAGTCTTCCTGTGTATTATCCACCTCAGCCTCCCTCTTCTTCCCTCTCTCAATGTCTCCTTTCCCTCTCCCTCTCTGCAGTCTCATATTAATGGATGGGAGTTCCTCTAATGAGTCTGTCTGCTTTCCTTTCTCTATTTTCATTGAGCGGCTTGTAGCTCCCTCTCTAGTTCCCCGTTCTTTCTTCCTCTCTGACTGCTGAGAGATCATGGGGGAATGGAGAGAGTCTCCTCGCCTTGTATTTGTCCTGCCACACCGCGAGCTCTGCTCAATTTCAGTCTCGTGTAATGGAGTGAGCAGTCGAAATACAATGCTTGCATCTCTCTCTCTCTCTCGTTCCCCGATCTCACTTACTGACCACTCTTGATGTCACTCCTCTCTGTTGTTCTCGACTTCTCAAATTCACTCTTTCTGACTGCTAGAGATCATCATTTGTTACCAGTAGTTGACAGATTAAGTGTGATATGAAATTGGGATATATATCCTCCTCTCCATTCCTCATAGTGTCACACTTAGACTGCCTGCAGAGAGATAGATGATGAGAGAAGAGAGACTCCCTCCTCCTCCTTCTCCCCTCTCCTATCTGCACTTCTCCGGGATTTCCTCTCCTCATCCGATTTTGTGGCATCGCGCGACCGTGTGACTTCTCCCGCTCCACACAACTTTTGACATGGGAAGGCAAACCAATCTCCTTCTTCTTCTCCCTCCGAGAATCCCTGCTCAACTTGTGAGAAATGTGTTTTGACTGTGCTTATTGCAAGTCCACTCCATCATTGTTTCATCTTCAAGAGGGAATCTCCACCTAACACCCTCTGTTCGAGACTGGACGGAGAGAAGAGAGGGGAGGGGAGAAGTCGCATATTCTTTGACTGATGGCAGCTACCCGTCGTCCGTTTCATCTCATATTTCTCGCATTGTGAGCAGAGATTTCATCCCTCTGACCACTCATGCGAAACTTTCGCTCCACCCGCCACCGCAAACTTCTTCATACGCATGATCATAACCTAGGGGGAGTTTTGTTCTCATTCTATTTATCCCTTTAAGCCTTTAGGTGGCGAGCTCAAAATTAAAAGATCATTTCTTCGAAAAAGTGACTCATTTCGAGCAGAATTGGGGCCTGGATGTAGGTAATAAAAGACGAGAGCCTGCCCTCGAAGGGTAATTATCATCCCGCCTCCCTTCCTGACTTGCCTATTCAATTCAATTCTCGCACCTTCTGTTCCTCCCTCTCAATCGAGGAGTTGTTCTGGCGCTACCCTCTAGACTTGACTTGCTTTGAGTGCTTTCACATCTTCTTGCCAAAGTCTGAGAGGATGAGTTGTCTTCTGAAACCTCGTTCTTCCTCAAATCCTACACATGTGTTTTTGTCTAGGTATTTTGTTTCATGACTCGAGATGTTCTCGTGCACTGATATGTATCTGTGGTGTCACTCTCAGTATTTTTATGAGATCATGCTCAGCATTCTGGCTGTGGTACGCACTCCATCTCTATTTCTTCTCTTATTCTCAATCCGATGTTTCTTTTCCTTTTTCGCTCCAATTTTTCGAGGATTCGTGTCATTTTTCCTTACTTCGACAAATTATTGTATGTGCTCATCGAATTCCATTCAGAGAGATGTCCGTCCTTCGGACTTCATCTCCCCTCCTCCTCCTCGTCCTGTTATTGAGGAACGCCCTCACTTACTCCGAAAAGTGCCCAGCCGTCTGTAATTGCACAGGTGAGAAGGAGAAGACGAGTTGTTTGCGCGAGCTTCTGTTGCTCAACAAGGAACCGAGGGCTTCTTTCGCTAAAAAATGGGGCGTTTTGACACCTTTGAGAATGAAATACGATACGGACGTTTGCATGTTGGAAGAATTTTACGCATGTGATACGAATAGCTAGATAATCGTTCATTTCAGTCTCATCATTCTTCTGCTCATCATTGGATGCTTCAACTCTCCACAATTCACTCCTCTACCTCTCTGCTCCTGACTCAATCACAATCCTGAACGTGACATTGAGAGGTGGAGATGTCGCCAGTCTCCAGTACTTTCCCTTCATGCAGAACCTCGAGTATGTTCACTCTCTTTCCATCTCGCATACCCTCTCATCTGCTAGGGAGTATGTGAAATTGAGAAAGCAATCTCCAGAACTCTGCCAATGACATCTCTTCTAATAGGTTCTTGGATGTCTCGGGGACATCTCTAACTCGAGTTGATTTCCCCTCAGAGATTCGCTTTCCGAGTCTCCGCACTCTCCTTCTCAACTCAAACAAGATTGAGGTCCGCCCTACTTATAATTTCTTCTTGACCCTTCCTCTTTTAGGAACTAACAGAAGATTCCTTCGCCGCATTTCCTAACCTCGAAGTATTGTCGTTGAGAGACAATAACATATCGACACTCACCTATGAATATCTGAAACTCATCAAACTGAGAAGGCTCGATATGTCCAAAAACAGCATCAAGGTTTGAATGACGGATAACAAAAAAAGTGTTTGGAAAATAGTGAATTAAATCTCGAAAGTTGATGGGAAGCCAAATACAAATTCATTAACAGAATCTGCCCACTCGGGTCTTCCGACTACTTTCAAATTTGGAGCACTTGGATATCAGTCAAAATGAGATGAAGAGAGCGATGAGCAGCGATTTCCAAGTGAGAAACGATTGAAATCCCACAAAAATGACAACAAAAGCAACTCCTTCATTGTTTGTGTTTGTTTCTTCTCCAAACGGGTTCCGTGTCTCATTTTCTCGTTTTGGATGAACGGGGAGGCTAGAAAACATCAACAAACTCTGTTTTCACAGTCTCAACAACGTCTCCGCCATCTGAATCTCTCCCGAAATGCTCTCGTCCAATTCGATTTCGATACTTTCGCCAAGAATGTGCGGGTAAGCATTCACTCTGAAGATGACCCGTGCAAATTGGATAAGAACGACGAGTCCTTGACACTGAATATATTTGCAGATTGAGGAGCTTGACTTGAGCTACAATCAGTTGAGGAGAAGTCCGGGGAGTGATTTGAAACAGGTTTGCAAAGAGAGAAAGAGAATGGAAAACACAGATGTTAATTATTTGTGAAAACAGAATAAATAATTTTGTCAATTCAGGTCGTGAATCTCCTCACTCTGAACATCAGCGGGAATCCCATCGATAAGATATCTTCGTGGGATTTCGAATTCGACAGATTGCAAGTGAGTGTGAATCTAAATACGGAAGAGGGTGTTTTGCAATCCCTTGTTTACGACACTGTTCTATTTCTACAGAACCGAGTTGTTGTGTATGGACAGTGAGAACTGTGCATAGCTCGCATAAAAACGTGAATTACTTCTGTTCAAGACAGAAGTTCATCGTTCAGTCGAGAATATGCAAATACTGATTGTATTGCTTACACATGGATTGCTTCCAGATCATCATTGCATCCGATATGCCATCCCTTCGAGTCGTTGATGCTTCAGCCTTCAGCAAGGCCAAGGATCTGAGAATGATCGATCTGTCGAGGAATCCGAATCTCTCCTACATCTCACCATCAGCATTCGAGAACTGCTCATCAGTGCACAGGTGAATACAATGTTTTATTTGTACTACTTTTTTTCTAGATCCACCTTCAATTAAAGTGATAGATAGGCAGTGTTGCTGTATGAATTGCTCATCGATATTTTCCAGTCTCGACGTGCGCGGTTCGGGTCTCGAAGTTCTCTTTGCAAGCAATCTCAAGGATGTCGCGCAGGTTTATTTTGATTCCCACTTTCATGATTATTCTCTGTATACTCTCACCATCAATCTTACTCTTTAGATTCAAAAAAAGAAACTGCAGTACGAATCTTACAATTCTCCCTAATATCAGGTCAAAATCGCCGAATCGTCGCTCAACTGTGAATGTATGCTGGCGGAGGTGAGTCCCCCTGAATACAATCGGAAGAATTCAATGACTAAAGACCATGAGGATTTCGATACATCATAGATTAGATGCCTCCTTGTGTATACTTAGAAATTATTCATGACTGCTAGAGCTTTTTTTTAATGAAGTTGAAACAGAAAGGGAAATTGCAGGTAGACAACATCGCCTCATCCACCATCGACGACTGGGATGATGTGACTTGCACCAGTAGTGAAGGGACGAAGATGAAGTGCGTTATGTTCTGTTCTGTTCTATGCTTTTGAGAATCATGAAGTCTTTCGAGTATTTTTTTAGCAGTTTTCGCTTATTCCATTCGATACTAATCTATGAACATTGCAGACTCTCTGCAGCCAAATCGGGCATTTGCGAGCCTCGTCCCATTCTTCCCTTCGGTTCTCGTCTCTCTGCTCAACTCGGATCAACCTACTATCTCTACTGTGGAGCAAGGAGTGAGAAGGATGAAGTGTATTGGAAGCTGCCTAATGGAACTACGATGAGGGGAGCAGAGCCGATGGTGAGTAGGAGTCATATCGAGTATACGTTTCTAATCGGGCCTCTTAAAAAAGTCTTCTGAAGTATATCTCAAGAACTTGGGAAAAAATGCAGGCATTCTATGGAGCGCATGAAGGAAGTAAGATACATCCCACTTTTGAAAGCACCTTTGGGAACAATATATCTGTCCCTCAATGTATTTCTTTTCGCTCTATAAAAAGGTGTCAGAATAGGGAAGAACTTTCATTGTTCGTAAACAGGAATTCCATTTCGAGTACTCTCCCAATATTGTGAATACTTCCGTTTTTCGTTCCAAAATAGTACTTCTTCTATTTATGAATTACTCAGTAGAGTACGACATTTTCACATTCGACAACAATTCCGACCCAGTCAGACGTGGGAAGAAGTGATCAACTTAGGTGATGAAGATAAACTACACTCTGTTGATTAGATTATGGTAGCCTTAGTTCTCCGCTCTCGTTGTAACAGTTTATTTTTAGACAAATGAGAAAAAGGTGGAATGCATTTTTTAAAGAATCTTGGGTGACAGGTTAAGGTTGTGTAGATCAGTCCTCGTTATCCGGGAAGTCAGGCATGCAATGACCAAAAGGGTCCTCACAGACACAAAAGTGTGTTCCTTCCGAAGGTCCATCCCATCCGTGGCCGTTCCATGGCTGGAATCTTCTGATTCATCAAATGGTCGTATACTATTCTTTCGTTGAAGTAATTTTCTTACTAGCTTTGGTTGTGTTCACTCACAATCCATTTCGACATAAATTCAGAATATAAATGAAAACTTCGCGGGAAATCTATGAATCTGTACCCACCGAAACACAATGTTCCCTGCTCTTGTTCATCGGGCGATAGCAGTTGCTCGTTTGCCATTCGTGATAACAGTCATAGACTCCGCCGTACCATCCCCTAGAAGGAAGGAGATCACTTTGTTATCTGTCCATAACCATCATCTTCCTTTATGACTACAGTGTTACTGAATTTGAAAAGAATAGGGAAAAATAATGAAGACTGAATAATATACTGATAGATGAGATACCGTACCACACGACTCCGCAGCAGTCAGTCTCTCCAGAGCACTCCTTCAGATAGTAATCTTCTCGATTCGCTTTATAACCATAGACAGTATAGCCATTGTAGCAATGCAGAGCCGAGCCTGCGATGACGAGTGTAGAGAGAGCGAGAAGGTGTCTCATCTGAATAGAGATGACGAGTCGTGATTAGGAAAAGGATGCGCTCATTCAAATATATGAGGAGTGCGATGAGTGCAAATACATGAAAGCGATAAGCTTGCAACGGTTTTGCGTTATCAGTTTCATGTTGCGAGGACAGAGACCGGAAAGAACAATCTGCGTGTTGAAAGCTTTTGAGTACAAATTTAATATGCGAGTGTGATCTAATAAGTTAACGAGACTGACGCAAAAATAACTGCAGAAACCGTCTGGCGTCTCTGTGATGGACTACTTCTCCAACTCTCTCTACCATCCCGACTCTCAATTCGTCCCCGCCCGACCGAGGATCTATCCATCCAAGGAGTGGCTGAGGATCGATGTGGTTGCGGAGAAGGATGAGGGAGAATATGAGGTAAGAAACATTTCAAAACTACCATGGAGCAGATAGGTAGAGTGATGTGAAAGGTAGTGATGAAGACTGCAGACAAGAATGAAGTTGAAATTGGAACAAAGTGGGACTCAGAACGATGTTTGAATTGAGGATGAAGCACAAAATTGACCCAATTGCAGTGCATCGTCAAAAGAGGGAAGCAGAAGGTTACTCGAGCTATCTCCGTGAGTGTGGAGAGAGTGGCAATCGAGATCGAGACCCTATCGGTGAGTAGATGAGAAATTGAATCATACACTCTTGATTCCTAATGGTCTCTTTGATTTGGTAAATTGTTTGGAAAACCACTACATAGAGAAGTGTGAGGGTCGGATTGGGTGGTGATATGCACTCTGAAGAGTTGGTGTGACAACTAATCATGTTCCCATACTATCACAATGTTTCATGTCATCACGAGATTATGGGAAGTGAAGAAAGATAATATTGTTTTCCCAGGCTGGTCCTCACTACATCTCACTCTCATGGAATCAGACCTTGGCTATTCAAGCTGTCGACAGAGTAGCACTGAGGTGAGAAGAGGGGAAAAGCTAGCATGAATCTATTTCTCACAGAGATTATGACATGGGACATTTCAGTGACAATTCAGTGAATTATACATTCGATGTATCTACTAAAAAAGGATGCTACTAAATAAAACAAAATCACTATGAAATAATTCAGACTGAGAATAATCGATGCTAAATCGAACGAGCGGTTGATTCAATTATCCCTGCACAATCCCTGGACCACCTACAACGTGATGCGGCTCAGGCCGAATATGGTAATATTTTGTTCATTCAATTTGCTTGTCATTTTTGGTTCTTCAAACCGGATTTCGATTTTTGCTTTCTTTGAACTCCGGCGTTTAGCGTTATTGAAATCAAATCAAATCGAAACAGTACAATTTAGCGTGAATTGGACAATTATTCTATTTGATTTCATAAACATCTGAAGCAATTGAAAATGCCATCACGCTTCACTCTCGTTGCACACAATTCCCCCTTCTTTCCCCTCTGTTTCTCTCCTCTCCACTGGAGACTAGAGTGCGCTTCTCTCACCATCTCTTCCGTGTGGAGAGATGGCCGAGCGGTCTAAGGCGCTGGTTTAAGGCACCAGTCTCTTCGGAGGCGTGGGTTCGAATCCCACTCTCTTCAGAATCTTTTGCCGGAATTTTGGCTGTCGAGTAAGAGTGAATACATTACAGAACTACACAATGTGCCTTGAGTACTCGCTGGCTGAAGCACTGGACAAGCCTCTTCTCAGTTCCTGCATTCAAGCATCCACTCCGCAGGTTTGCTTTCCTCCCATTCTCTCTCTTTCTCTTCGACATTCATACTATTTTCATAGGGAAGTGTTATGGCTAGGCCGATGGATGACGCCATTCGTAAAAAAAATTCAGATTCCTCAATTTCAGATCCACTCTCTCTTCTCGTCCGTCGACACTTCAGTCATTCTCGTCTTCCTCGGTATCATCGCTCTCTTCATTGGCTTCAACGTCCTTCGATTCACTTGGAATTACCTCCATATCTGGCAACAGACGAAGAAAAGGTCAGTGCTGATGCATGTTTTATGATATTAATGTCCACATTCCATGCATTCCCTCTCTCCAACCAAATGGATAGTTTGCAAAAAACGAAAACGTATTCACTTTTTTGAGCAGTTTTTTTTTAAATTTTGATGTCTGCATTCCAAACATTCCCTAGCTCTTCCTCATCAGTTAGAAAATGTTTGATGTCTGGAGACTGAGATCAAGCACTAGAGTACGTCTGATTACAAGATGAATACGACGAAAGCAGATTCAAATTTCGAACTTCTCATTATCGATGCTCTTTCGTAATAGATTTGAAGCGGGTTAGAGATCAATGATCCATCCTCAATCTCCGAAACGTCTGAACTGCGATAGAACGTGTCGAATCGGGTTGTCATGGGTTGGATGACGCGCCCATTTGGGTATCCTGTGACATTTCGGAGTTGGGAAAGAGATACTGACGTCGCTTTTTTTCTCACACCCTCTAATCACTTCGTGTTGTGTAAGTATCGGAAATGATCGTTTTATGAGTCATTGATTAAGTTTATGAGTCCGATAGACGACAGACAACGAGTCGTTGATTACTCTCTAGTGTGTATCAATGAGGTGAGAAATTATGGGTGATGTGATTGTGATTATGAGGTGCCTCGCCCCGTAATGAAAACGGTGAGGTGTTAATTTATTGACGGAGTAATGAGCTGAATAAGTGACCACACCTTCGACCAGCACAGTCCGGAACATCCTATTTATCTGGCAATTTTTAAACGACGAATAGAGAATCAGTGCGAGAGAAAGAGTGAGAAGAAGTCACTAATCTCTTTATCACAAGAATGCAAAATTACGCACTGGTTCACTAATCCACTTGCTAAGCTTCGTACGTCCTTGATCAACTATAACAACACAACTCCGGATCCTTTAACATCTATCAGAAAAAAACAGAATCCAGAGATACCGTACGGTGTCCAATTCGAACACGATCAGATCTCGCATGGCGGCATCTCTCTCCGGCCAGAGTATCGTCTCCCACTCATCCACAATCAACGGAGTCACATACGAGAATGAGCAGGTACTGAATGGAATTGTCGATTCTCTTATTCTCCTAAACTATCTCGCTTCCATCTCCAATCAACCAAAATTGCTTGAGGAGTGAAGAGAGTAACTGAATCAGCAACCAGTTTCCATGGGGAGAAAGTGAAACTGATTCATCAGGTTTCTTCCATTTCCTCAAGCTTTTTGGAGGTTAGAAGAAGGTAGAGAGTGTTTGATTGTGAGAGTGAGGAGTAGAAATGGCACATTCATCTCCATCATCATTCACATTCCAGTTGGCATTGCATCGAGTCGATTCGACGTCAGAAACGAGCGCTTGCTTACTTGGAAGAGAAGGAGGATCGTCATCTCGAACGAATGATGTTCCCGTATGATGAATGAATGATCTCATCACTCTCCACCCCCTCATTCCTTCCATTTCCTCCTCTCTCCATTATCTGTGCCCATATTTGACCACCGGGAGATTCCCTCTCGATTCCCTCATTCATTCCTCTCGGGTTCTTCCTTTCCAATGCAGTATCTCGATCTCTGATCTCTACTCTATCGCTCACTTCGCCCCTCCATTACTAGTCATGTCCATAAAAATCGTGTCTCCTCCTCTCTTGACCATTCACCCTCCATCGATAACCTAATCGTTGTGTAATCGCATCGCATGCTTTACCGTGAAGAAGCCAGTTCGATTCGTTCCATTTCTCATTCATTTCAAAAAGATGCGAAGGTGGTTGTAATACACAGTCGATACTCTTCTCTTCTTATCACTAGTGGCAGGCAGTAGAATCCCCCTTCTTTCCTTCCCTTCTCCTCACTAGGCTCCCTTTCTTCTCAGTTTCCATCCTCGGGTTTGCCTTCCTTCCCCATTCAATTGTACGCCTATTCATTGATGATAAATTGGAGCCGTTTGATTCGAGTCGACCTTTGCTTTTTTCCAATTGTTCTCCCGAGGACGGCAAAAGGGGCGGGAGGCAGTATCAACAAAAGGGGAGAAATTCATCCTTCTCTTCCCTTCTCCCTTCTTCCATATCTTCCTCCTCCTCTTCCCTTCGTTATCTTCGCTTCCGATCGTTAAATTATTATGAATCCCATAATTCTGTCAGATCTCTGTGCAGAACAATGGAAACCTGACGCCCTCGGGGCCTTTGTTTCTATTCTTATCCCTTCCTTTCTCTCCCCTTCAGTCTAACTGATTAGAAGGACGATTGTCTCGTGGTCATTCCAGACCCGTCAGTATATAAGAATGCCTTCTAATCCGCTCCTTCCGGTCTCCATCTTCTCCCCATTCTCTTCCCCTTCCTTCCTTCTCTTTCCCCTGTTCGCTTAGTTTGCTTGCTCGTCTTTCAAGCGCCTCCAAACTTTCTATGGCGTTTCGTTGTCGTACGTTTTACTGTACTGTCTTTCTTGGAGGTTCTATGTTGTGTCTATTTTAGAAACGACACGAAATGCACACGATGAGACGAATCTCGATGCACCACCACACGTCAATCGCCAACCGAAAGAGAAGACTCTCCTCACTCAAGGGAGCTTCCCAGACGAATCTATTGAAGGAGACGCAGCTATTCAACTGCAAGGTACGATTCCATTCAAAGATAGGGAATCAAACTGCAGTTGGTTCTCACTCTTCCAATCTTCTCACTTATCTAGATCCTCGATAGTTCAGTCTACTACATTGTATCCAACCTAAGCAAGCGGAAGTACTCTACTAGTCCACTCTCTTGTTCTGACAGGCGCAACAATCGCATTAGAAACACAAAGTAACTACTCGCTATCAACTTGATCGATCTATCGATCGACAAACTACACGCATGGGTGTTTCCCTCATTTCGATATGAATCGTGTCAGATGCTTCTCTCCGATAAGCGCGAGTCGAGTCGAGAAAGACATGCTTCTGACGTATTCTCCTAATCAAAAGAGCAGTAGATACAACGCGCAAGGATTCAAACTACAAGCATACTGTAGTCAGCTATCCTTCTCCTCTCTTCTCGATTCCAATCTTCCCAATTTCGCACTTGCGCCAACCAGCTGAGTAATCGGTGTGAGATTGCGAAAGCACCCAAAATGGGAAAATAACTGGAGGGAAAGAAAGGAGGGAAGGTGAATCATGGCTGTTTTTCCAGGCAGGAATTGCGTACATTGCTTCCCTTCTCGGAGTGGTCATCTACAGTATGGCGAAGTGAAGCGGCAGCTACCGTAATCCCCTCTCCCCTGATCATCTTAGCCCGCTAGATTACTGTACACATGACTACTCTCCCACGTGTCATCCTCTCGCCTATTCCTCCTTCTGGTATTGCTGCCATGTCATCGATCCTCAGTGCCCATAGCGCTTTCCTTCTTCTCTTCCGCTTTTACTCCTTCCTTCCAAGTACATTCATTCGATCGACTCCGATAAAGTGCTCCGATTTACAAGGTTTTTGTTTATCCAGTTCAGAATTCTCAGTTTTACTACCAAACTCTCGGACGATACGATCAGTTTACCAAATATCAGCACACTCACTGAACCGTTCCATCTCGATCGATTGTGTACCTTCCATTGGATTCAACACATTCCTGATTACATTCTCATCGGAACCGCTTTGATTTCCTAATTCAGTGAAGTATTCTTCTCCTCTTACTGTTCATATTAGAGCATCAACCGCATACCGAGAGTTTATCAAAAATAGGAAGGGGTGTCTACAGAAGTTCTCGGCTCCCGTCCATCTTAATCGTTCCTATTATCCCTCTCCTCCTTCGAGACAAACAGCGGATGAGTGCGCATCAGCTGTTTGGAAGGAGGAGAAGAAGGGAAGGAAGAAGGGGGAGAAGGGGAACAACTGTCGAGAACCTCGAAGTGAAGGAGGAGAAGGCAACTGACTGAGAGAGAGAGAGAGAGTCTTCTTCTCGCAGTATCTATCTGTTTACTCGGTATCTTCAAGAGAGATAGGAAGGATCACTCGTATCTCACTTCGAGATCCTCGATCGTTCCATTCACTGACCAATTCATTGAAGTTCTCACGTGGGATCTTGGTTCTTTCACAATGCTTATTCTTTCCATTTGTTTGATCGTCGCAAGTGATTTGGTTCCTTGTTGAAGCCAAACTCCCTCGATTTGTTCCCTCGTTTGATATGTCTGATCGACTGGGGGAATACCTTCGAGTGAGACCATTTCCATTGTGCAGTCACTCACGTAGCCTAATTTCCAGACCGATTCGCAGTCACGTACGCTAATTCCTCCCCTTTCTTTCGAGTGACGCTCGATCGTTCTCTGTGCTTTCCCCACTGTTGATCGGGCGAAGAGAGAGAGAGAGGAGACAGTAAAGAGGGAGGAGGGAGAGGGTGAAACAGCCACTCTCTACTCCTCTCTATTCTCATCATCATTCGCTCCTCTCATTACTCTGATCAAACCCCGAACTCTCTCACGCTCTTTCATCTTTCGTTTCGTCGACACGAAACGTGAGTGGCATTGAAAGTGGTGCTTCCTCCCTCTCTCTCTCTCTCTTCCTCCCATATGCTCAGTCAGCTTCATCTTCTTCCCTTCGATCGGGTTTCAGTTCAGCAGCCAGATGAGAACAGGTTGCCCCCTACTGATCTATCGCCCCCAGACAGTCCCTCTCCCTCTCCCTTCCCCCTCTCTCAATGGGTATCTATCACTCACCACCTACTCATCGATTGATAGGCTCATTCTCTCATTCACTCTACTCATATTCTATTTCACTATTTGTTCTCTCTCCTCTTGTCCGGGACGAGATTCCTGTGTGTCTTCTCATTCTTCTAATCTTCTTCTTTTCTCTCTTTGCTACATGCAACTCTGCTCTTCTCTTCACTCAACTCAGATTAACGATGCATAAATTTCTCCCGCTGATGTCTCCTCGAATATTCCCGGTTGCTTCCTTCCCACTTATTTTCCTCCCTCTCCGACTCTTTTCCCTCACCTTCTTCCTCTTTGTTTTCCATTAGAACTAGTGCGAAGTGCGTCGACATCATCATTCATATCGATGTCTCACCTTTCCCTCCCATCCAAATTTATGAGTTGTTCGGATCATTTCCCTTCCCAAGCTCTATGGGAAAACGAGAGTTTAATGTGAAGAGTTGCATGGACGCTTCTCGATTCGAATTTCGCAATCGCTGTTGACTAACCCTTTTCGTTGACGTTTTTGCGCACTTTTCGCTGAAAAACGCGTGTATTACCGTGAATTTCCAGGATGTCATTACTTCCTCTGACTGTCTTTGACTGCATTCGACGGGCATGTCGATACAATCTGCTCGATGCTTATTCACCATCGGATATGGAGTACCAACTGGCGGAGAGGGTGCTCGCCCACGCATCGTTGGCTGATTTACTGCGGTTAGTGGCTTTTCTCATTCTTTTCCGAATACCATATTAGCTATGAAATTTAGCTTGAAACATGCAAGGATGAAGTACGTCATAGAAGTGTACACATTCCACTCAAACATGTCAATTTTGGACGGTCCATTGTGTTCAATAGATCAACAGACCAAACCTGCTCATTCTTTTCGCTGTAAATATGCCAAAGAGAGTTCAAACCAGTAGATCATAGTTCAAGTTAGCCCACCCAACCAATCGTTGATGCTATTTTTAGCTGCTTTTCTTTCACGTTTAGTATCAGTTAGATCAGAGAACAACAGCGCGTGCGAGTCAAAAACATCAATTCACCCCTAATCACTCGTCAACTTTCTCAAAACGTGCAAAACATCTTTAGGCCGGTTGTGCAGGTGATTATTTGGGAGAATCATAATCATAGATCGATTGTTCTTGATCTCCTCTTAGTCTCGGTTACACTATGAGCAGCATAGTCATGAGATTCACCCAATCACTTCCCGTTCTCGTAATTTCGTTGAACCTCGGGAGTATTTGATTGATGGGTATTCATTGCAGATGGCGATCTGTCTCAGTTGCCTTCCGAAAAGCCGCCACCAAAAGAATCTCAAGCTACAGTAAGATGCATATTCGCGTCTACGATGGATTGACGGAACTGAGGGCAAAGTCCAAGTGTAAGTTAATCAATATATTCTAGCCATAACATGTACTCTCACTGTCCTACTATGACGTCGAGTGGAGAGTTGCATTGTTCAAAGTCCATTGATTGCCTTCGACGAACTTTGGTCGTTCTCTGTTTCACGTAGTGTCCCATGTGTGTGCTCGCCACAATCACAATCACTCCCCTCATTCCTCCACTCTCTCCATCTACCTGATCCCTCGTCCTTTCCCTCGACCCTTCATATACCTCTGACAAGTGTACTTTGGGTGTGTGAGGGAGGGAAGAGGAGAAGAGATGAGGCCCCGCGACCGCTATAAGCATATTGAGTGTCGAGAGTGATGGGAAGGGATCATCTTACCTGATGGGAGAGAGAAGGAGTACAGCGTATATGAATCTCTTCTATGAATAGAAACGAGTACGGGTTGAGTGCAGCCAAGGTCGTTGTGCACAAGAAATTGAGCGAAAAGGGATAAACAGGAAGTAGTCACCGTTATTTGCATAGCCTGAATGACCATTTACCCTGCAGAAGTGAATCACATTTGAACATTTGCTCAATTAGTCATGCAGTCCAGCTAACTCACATAGCGTACGATCATGAGACGATGAAAAATTTAAGCAACACCTATAAATCCCTGTAATTACAGGCAAATCGGAGTGGCCCTGCTCCGCGAATGTTCTCCTCTGCGAAATGGACAGCGATAGCGTCGGAATCTGTATCGATTCCAAGTTGAATTGGAAAGATGCTAAGGTACGGTAAATTATCAGTTCAGCGTTCCCTAAGTACGGTTTCTCATACCCATCAAAGTTACGATACTGCACAAACTCGTACATTTCGAAACGATTCTGTAATGTGAATGTGAGAAAGAATCCAATCTGTTATGAAACGATCCAAAGTGTTCAATGAAACAAAATTTTGAAACGATCTGTTTTTTTATTTTCTACGAATGATTTCGATATTCAATTTATGAATTTTGCAGGCGATGATCTCTCTGATCGCCATCTTCCGTCACTCCGCAGAGCAAGTTTACATGGATTCTCCCGTCGTCGATCTCCTTCTCAAACATGTTCGTTCCCGGTTCCCTTCCTTCCTCTTCTCAATCTCTCCAAACCAAATCATCTTTAGAATTCTCTGACTAACAATAAGCTGGGAAGTAGCGGATTCAGGGTTTCGCTAGTCTTCTGAATCTCTCCGTGGTATCGTCTTCCCCTTCCTCTTGTCACGAGGTGCCAGCTTGCAAGGTCTTTGCTTGCAAAATACCGAGAGAACAATAGGCGTTATCTCCCATTCTTTCGCACGAAAACACTTTTTATCGTTCGATTGCTTTCTTCATACCCAGCACTTTCTCGGTCTGACTGATCGGCAAGGGATCATGTACAAAGGGATTCGAATTGGTCCCTTTATCGGGATATTCTACGTTTCGACTATCCCTATGCACTCTTCTCCTTTTCACGGCAGCAATTAGGTTCCGAGTCGCAACAAATCTTGACTTGACATTTAGACCCTGATTGGATCGGTTCGGAGCATTCCTTGACTTCCTTCATCCAGAAATTAGAGCGAAGACTAAGACTAATTGAGTGCCGATCTGAGTGGATTATTCGTTCGCAGAACTTGAGAGAAGGGCGAAAGGGCAGAGTTTAGAGAACCAATGAGAAGGTGGAGAAGTAGATGAAAACACGGCTGTTGATGAGCACGAGAAAACGAGTAGTATCTCTCATTTGAACTTGATCATTTGGTTCTCTAACCGACGTGAGAACAGACAAAGTTGAGAGGTTCCTTAGATCACTCGTGGAATCGTATGACAAACAGGATGCAAACAAGAGGACGGTTCTCTGTTGTTCTCAGCGTCATGTGCATTGCACTTTGTCGCCTCTGATCCGATTACCATCTGCAACGAACTTGGAGATGAACTAGCACCAGGGGCTTAGTCAGCACTCGTGATGAATAATTAATTTTCGATTCCTGCTCTCATTCTCTATTGAACAATTATATGATATATTAGCAAAAAATAGCAAAATTGAAGAAGAAAAGAGAAATCAGATATAAATTATTTCATTTCAGTTGAACAGCTCGAAGGTGCACTCGCTGCTGCAGCTTCTGACTCAGAAGCGTCGTCAGTCCTTCTCTCTTCCCACTCCAATCTCCTACTTCCTCCCTCTCGATGACTCCCACAACGAATTGGTCCTCCCGAACAAGACTGCTGTGGAGAGCGGACCGTTCTTCCCGAGATTGAAGAAGTTCACAGTAACTGCTGATGTGAGCTATTTTAATCAACTTAAAGCTGAATTGATTTTGACCTAATCCACATTCAAAGGATTCATTTCAGAAGTCGCAGCTGACCCATCTCTCCCGAATCATCTCCTATTGTGTGGCGGTCGAATCAGTGTTCGAGAAGGAGGATGTCGACCTTGTTTGTCTACAGGCGAGTTCACTAATCCCATCTTTGATCATTGGCCTTTGACCTTTCCCGCTGAGCCTAATCTTGCCGGGGAATAGACAACAACCTCGTATCGCATTAATCAGTGACCTTCGAATGAAAGCTGGTCTGTGAATGTGTTGACAACACAACTAACTGGCTCTAAACACAGTAAACATTATGCAAACACCCCCTCATTCTCTGATAGAGATCAGTGGCCTTCGACCTCTCTCTCTTAGTCCTTTGAACTCGATACGAAGCGTGGTCAGAGACTACCCAACCGGTTCCCTTCCCCGAGATGGAAAAGAGAGGAGAAATTGGGGAGAAGTTCAAACGTCTCTTCTCTTCTTTTTTCATCTGCAATGAGGCAGTTATCAAATGCGGAAATATCCCACGTGATAGTGTGACTTTGAGAACTGACACTTTGAATCGATTGATCGCTCGTTACTCGAGTATTTTTATGAGTGCGTAAAGGGAGAAACGACCGATAAGAATCTGGAGATACCCATAATAAACTGCGAATTGTCCTTTCCGGACGATAATGGCAGATTAGTCATAGAAGTACAGTGTACCGATTAGTCAATGAACTAGTTCCTTAGCCATGTGGGGTGTGACGCATACAATTAAGCTTGAAGCTGGATTATTGCTTACCAATTACCCTGACTGATTAAGATCTCTTGCAGGTTGTCCTCGGTGAATCGTGGTGCCGTTCAAAGCAACGACTCTTCCGCCATGTCTCTTCCTTCAAGCATTGGCTCGATGCTTCTTCCCTTGGAGTGAAATACGTCCAGCAATTCCAAGAGAAGCCGAAGAGACATCGGACCATGTCTCCGACCAAGTCTTAATTGGACCGATCTCTGATTAGAGAACGAGGTCCATCTTGAGCAATATCTTCCCTTTTCGACATATTGTTCGAATGGAAGTATTGCTCATGTAGAATAGTTAGTAGTTTGTTAGTTGACTATCACCATCGTGTCTTGTTTTTGTTTACTCCCCTACCAATACGTGTATTCCGCAGGTTCATTGTTATCCGAGGTACTCCCCCTGACTAGTTCATCCATATAGTCTCCATATACGCGCCAATCTCACGAGTTCCTCCTTCTCTTATTACCAAACGGATTACGGTAGATACGATCGATTGATATAGTTGTGTAGATGTGCCTTCGCTAATTCGCCCGATCGCTTCATTCATCATCCTCCTCCCCTGTTATACAGAGCGAGACAGCATGATGATTGGATGGACTGAGGCTGAATCTCAATCTCATGTGACACTCCGACTGAACCTGTACAACACACTCTCGAGTTTATTCATATAAAGCGATTGCTAACACCAAATCAATGGCCGACATAAGAGAATCATAACTTATCGTGAACACGTACACTAATAGAGTTGTACAATATTTCTACACCTCGTTACTTGCGAGGAATCCAGATGTGAGGAAAGGAGAATGGGGGAGGATTTCGGGAAGAGGAAAAGATGAAGAAAACCGGTAGGAAAAAAGAGAAATAACTGAATCGGGCACGAAAATGAGGGGATGAATCTCTGTTGAGTTTGTAATTCAGTGGCAGCTAAATCAACAACATCTATGGTCGAAAATTGGAATACAACTGCTAAGTGGTCTTTGATTGGAGTGGAATTTGATTGGCAAAGTGGGGATGACGTCAAAATGAACTTCTACTTGATTTTGATTTGAAGTGAATGGAGGGATTTGTGTTGCAATTAAAATTGGAATTACAAATGGAGGAACTTGCATGAAACAGGAAGAAATAGACAGATGGGATGGGATAAACGAAGGAATAAAAAAGGAATTCGTCTAATAATCCCTGCATTCTACATGAAGACAGCATCATTCGTCGTTGCCGAGCAGATTCGATGGTTCTCGTACTCGATATTCGCGAAGATTCGCTGTGGTTGAATCCGAGACGAGGCCGAAGGGACGGGAGCGTTCCAGTACAGAACGTAGCTCTTCCTGAAATATTAATTAATTAGTTTATTTATAAAATATCAAATCTCTGTATCCCCTCTCAACTTTATTCTACAATAAAATTACTTCCCCATTAGATTTTCATTGTAACACAATTCCATTTGCCAGGAACTCCTTGAATTCCTTCCTAATCGTTCTGGAAATTGCAGAAATGTCAATTTCTGCGTGTAGTTTCTAGCAGCGAAGCCTTTAATCCCGTGTACTCCTCAACGTTTTTTCTCCTAGTTCTGTGCTCCCTTCCCTCTTCATTTCCTGTCCCCTCCATGCAGATAGATTGGATTATAGCTTGAGTGAAAGTGCTCACATAATGCAACGAGATGGCACGGAAACTTTGTTGCGAACTCATACGATTGACACTTCTGCAAATCTCAGAATTTTAAATCTATATCCCGAAATACGCGGGACTCCAAAAGATTAAAATGAGGGATAAGCCAGATGGGCAATTCCAAGTAACAGTCACACCGTTTGATCTGGAAAAAGTTCTAGGATCCAAAGACCTAGAGATTACAGAGACCCACTTTAGATATCATCATAGGATCGTATCCACTCCGTTTGAGTGCTCGATTTCGTCATTTAATCTCTGCACCTAATTTCGGTCGGTGAAGATCAAAAGCGATTTTTACTGGTTTACCAGGAATTCATTTCTTACTGATAAGCACTTCTTTCGCGTGTAAATATTTGTGATAATTCAATAGATTATCAGCTATCGCACTAAAAGATGGTCACGCCATGGCTGAATGCAATGGGGGAAAGCAAAAAGCAAAGGACTCAAAAAAACTTCAAATCCAATGCTAAGCCCAACAATAAGCGTGACAAATCAGCTCCAATCGACGTTCCACCAGTCTCTCTCACCTCATGGGCGTCTGATTCTTCCTGATGAGTCCATTCTGACCCTGGAAGTCTCCTCCGATAATCTCCCCGAGGAAGTGAGAAGCTGCACCGGGAAGACGAATTCCCGTGCGGAACATCGCATCCGACGGCCTGCAAGAGATCATAGATCATTGTTTTAATCATTCAATCAATCAAAAAAAAATTTAAAAATCGTGAATGTACTAGGGTTAATTTCTGAAGAAGCTGAGAAGTAGAAATTGAGAGAACAAAGATCAACGATCACCTCTCAAGATCGCTCTCCCACATGATCTCCTTGACGAGTCGACGAATCTCGTCCTCCTCCTTCTTCTTCTTCAGGAACTGTAAATTATCATTTACATTTATGTATTTTTATTGTGAATCCATCATAAATTATGTTTATTTATTCAATTTTTCTTGCAAGTGTTTGTGTTTGTCCATTTTGTCATCTTCTCCTATTATTCTCCCATCCTTCAACCAAACCACACCTGCTGTCTCCAGAATGTCTTCCAGAGATGTGCATGGAAGTGCGCCAGTCTCTCGAATCTCCTGATTTGATGCAGTGCCTACAAAACTTGTATTCATTTCCTCTCGTTATCTCACGTTCTTCCGAGAATCTGAATAGGCACGTCTGTTAGCCTTCCTTGTGAGTTACTGCTCGCAACTCTAGGCGAGAGAAAGATCAAACTCGGATCACTCCGAGCAACTTCATTTCCTCATCAAAACTGAGAATTTATCACGATCGTTCATTGGTTCGACAGCGAAAATGAATGTGCAGAGCAATGAGTCCAAAGTTTTCTTTTCGCTACTTTCAGAAACACCAATTCTTGAAAGCATACGGTGCTCCTGACCTGGTAGTACGACTGTTTGGCAGGTTGAGATCCGTCTCTTGTGGCTCGAGAGACGAGGGAACACATGGAGGGGCTTCCAGGATCTTCAGCTTGTTGAATCACTTGACCATCTGGAAAAATCTGTGAATCACCCTGGAACCTTTCATTTAATCCTTCCAAAGTGCGTCAGTTAATGACGTTCAACCTGAGCCCATGGTAGGTTTTTTTCGTGATAATTCGCAACAAGAAAGTAATCCTAAAATTTAAAAAAGTGGTGCCATTCAATGACATCCATTATCCTCGCATCACCCAGATCTTCAAAACATCCTTAAGTGTTTTATTCCCGTGAAGTTGACCTTTCTCTCAAAACCCATGCGCGCCAGTTCTATGACGTGAAACCCTCTGAATATTGTTGCGAAGAGAGGAAGCAGCACTTTCAAAGCCCCGTGGTGCTTCAAAGATGTCGTCATCGAGCAGTTTCTCTCGATTATGAGTCCTCACTGGCACTTTCTGACCCAGGAGAAGTAATTGCGACTCGAGAGAGTCAGAACACATTCACTCCTTCGACTTCCTCCCGATGTTTCGAAGGTCTTACGTCTCTGACTACTCAAACAATGCATGGATTGACGTGTTCGCAGAGGGTGCAAAGCACACAATGGACAGATGATGGAGTGGAGGGACTGCAGACCCATTCCGCTGCTTAGACCCAATTACATGGAGACCTTTACAGAAGAAGATACGGGTCTTAATGGGGGATAACAATGAGCTATGATCTCTCCTTCTTCAATTTAGGTTGGATGAGGAACCCTTGGTTGTTTTTTGGATTTAATCCAGTAGTAATCATTCCATTAGATCTAATTCCGTGCGGATCTCAGGCTTCAAAAATGTCAAGGGATCAGGCGGTCTGAGTGGATTACTATCGTTGAGTGCAATTCCGCATGTATGGAGTGTATTCTCTCGTTCTCAGACAATAGAGGGGATGACGAGTATCTAATACCTTCATTGATGAGTTGGAGCGCGGTCTGATGGAAGAGAATGGGCAGAATCCAATCCGCGATCTGTGCTACCGTAGCATGCTCGAAGACAGAGAGAATCTGAAATGGACGAATTTGAATATCTGCTACTATTTCTGCCAATCTGGTAGCAAAATTTGAACAGAGATGAGAGTATTCAAGGAATTGCAGAAGGAATTCCTTCTCAGTATTTGCAAAGCAATCTTTCCTGGTTCCAGACAGATATCAACTGTACCCTAATTGGATTGTAAAACATTTTCCTTACTTCGCATGTACGTCAGTTCCCATTTGATCTATTCCCTAATTATCTTTTGAATTTTGATAACCATCTCGTGTCTAAAAACTGCTTCTTTTTCTCTAACCAAGTACGTTTTTGCGTCACACGAGCTGATGAGCTCGCCTATTCAATCAAATCTCTTTTTGTGCGAATCGTTCGAGAATGTTGCCTAATGAAGCGATGGGACTCTCTTCATTTTACATCATCTCTCGTTAGTCAGACAGAGTGAGAGAGTGTGTGAAATGAAGAGAGTCGGGCATAAACGATGGCAGCGTCACGAGCAGGAACTAGACTTGGCTTCAATTCACACTTTTTCACGCTGATCAAACGCGACAAATATGAGAAAAAGCGACGAGATCACAAGGTTTGTTGGTGCAACTCTGTAGCTACAATATCAACACCGATTGTGACAGTTTTTTGCTTTCATCACATGCCGTTTAGGCACGTATTTACTGGTCTCAGTGAACATTGTTAAGACTAACAAGTCTACATTCAAGTACGGTGAACTGGATACGGTATCATGCATGCATGGTACTCGCAACTATCTCAAAACGTACTCCCTCCGCGACAGTTGCCTCATTGAAGTGGGGTTGTTGGTGGATGGCAGGTAGAGGAGTCGCTTCTCTCCAGCATCTCTCCCATGCATTGTCTGTGATGCGCATGCGGTCCGAGAGATCGCCTGAAAATTATTTGATTCCAATCAAACTTTCCTATCAAAATCATGTTTCTAAAAATTGTGCAACCATTTGACCTCGAAATTCCCAATATAACGTAAGCCCTGAATAATTCGCTAGTCCTTGTCCTAGCACACCCACATTTAGAATTCATTGTGTTCATGGGCCCTTCTTTTTAAGGTTCACCCCCTCAGGCGTCATTGCCTCTGAAAGCACAGACAATAGACAGTTCCTGGAGTTGGCGAATCGGTGTCAAAAACCGTTTTCTGAATAGTCCTTGAACCCCCTCTTTCTGTAGTCCAAAAATAGGTAATTGGTACTTTCTTCCACGAACGGTATTCGGTATTTGTTAGAGATTATGCCCGTTTGCTACTGTTCTGCGATCTCTCATAAATGAATGTTGGCAGCATTTGTAGTTGTGCTAGTGGAGACATAACTGAATTTCCGGCCCGATTTGATTAAGAGAAAGGTGAGAATGAGTGCGAGAAAATGTTGCGAAATCTCGCGCAAAATTCTGCCCCGTTAATGTGATCAGGAAGAGGAGATTAGTACAGCAAATGAAATCGCGTTCCGCAGTTTTTCTCGGAATCTGAGCATCTCCTCAAGTTTCTCAGCGAACTGCGATTATTCTTCAGTTTGCGTGAATATCGACGATCAGAGAAGCGAGATAGCTAGGAAAAGTGAGATTCTGAACAGTTCTCAACAGCTACTTCAACATCTGAAGATCAACAACAGAACGCAAAAACAACAACAACAACAGATAATTCCCTACCCGTCTCCTCATCAAAGTCCTTGGGCGAGTGCCAGCGAATGAAGTCGATTAGATCGCATCCAGGATTGGCAGCCTACAAATAATTAATTGAATTATTAATTATCTAATTATTTATATACATTCAATATTTCATGTCTCAATTAGTTATTTCGAAAACACAAATTCCAATTCAGAAGCAATAGTTTATGCGCTATTCCGAAGCACATAAAAAATCAGGATGTGTGCTAGAACTGTGATAATCGGGGAAGTGGTCAAGGATCGGCTCAAACTGACGAATATGGGTTCCCTCTCATCCCATCAATGACAAATCGGGAACCGTGCCGTGTACAGTGCATTCTTATCTCGTGGATTCGTCACAGTGCAGTGAGTCCATTTATCCTCTCGTTCTCTCTATGAATCCTTCCATCAACCTTCCACGAAATCAAACACGCCTAATCCGCTTGACATTTTGGGTCTATCAACAGGGGGAAAAGACGCTTAATCAAGAGCCATCTAGCACGTTCGCATCTACTTCCTCAGGAATCCAATCAAGAGAGTCACAATCTGCCATTGGTCTTCGAACGCAGTTATTGAGCATGAAAACGACGGATAATTGATAATCTTCCTCACAAGACCAATAGGATTGTGACTCTGCTCGAGCAATGATCTTGGAGACTTGGTCGATAATAATGGTCATTGACAAAAAAGTCGTGGAAACAAGAAAACCATTGGCTACGACTATACGATTAAGTAGTGCTGAGCTAAGATTCAGGAAAGAGGCGCCGATCAAATGCCAATTAGAGGAAAGATTGGCACAATATCGATTCTTTTTTGATACATAGGTTGTTGATATGTCTACGGCAGTCGCAAGAGGGGTGACTTACTCATCGCCTTTTCCTAGTGAAAAAATTATAACAAGGTTTGAGAAAATGCCATCAAAGTTCAGATGCAACATCCACTAGATCACAGGTTTTGTGAATAGAGTGAAGAACACATCTGAACTTTCGACCGCAACATTTCGTGCCATCTCCTCTGCAAACTTCATCCTCACTTCTTCTTCTGAGAACGATGATACCCCTGTGACATTCACTGACATTCTCTTCTTCGCTTCTTCTCCCCATTGAAATTGGCACCTTCCGAGAAGGTCGGCAACATTGTGCGTGTACTTTACTCTTCCCTCTCTCCGCCTCTCCTCCACCTCTCCCTATCCACTCTCCTCCTCCTTGCGCCTTCTCTTCTCCCAAGGCGGAGCTTGCCCTGAGGCCTTGGCTTTTTCAGCAGTGGGCGGAGCCTCGCGGGCTTCGAATGTTCGCAACTCACATTCTCATTCAGTCTTCCTCTTGCGCTTGAGGCAGATCACCTCATCAGCTCCCTTCAGTTCTCTCTTCAGAGCCACTCTTCCCCCCACTCATCCCTCCAAGGTACGGTACCCTACTTCCATACTTGATCACATTGGCATACAGTACTATAGTTACCATATGCATACAGTACCCTTACCGTATCCCTCCATTTACCGTATCTCTCTCAGATGTTCCACATCCCGATCTACTGCGACGAACCCGAACAGTGCCCTGGCATGTATTGCCGATTCCCCACCGCCAACGCAGTCAGGAAGGGCAAGCGAACCGGATCCGTAAAGAAGAACTGAGAGGCTACAGTACCCCCATCTTGGCCTACCGTAACCTTATCATCGATCCCCGTCGCTTTCTTTCCTTCTCCTTTCTCTCTCATATGGAGTACTCCATATCTCGTAATTAATGGCAACCTTCTCAGTAGTGGACAGTATTAATAAACACTTTCGAATGTGTATCGTGAGACGAGGACAATCTCTCCTTCTGTTGTACATAAACTATGTAAAGAGAATATAAATGTATATCAGTTCTGTATTCCAAGGGTTGTTGGGGGGAGGGGGTGGAAGGGACTGGGAAGTCGACAATTCTGCGAATCTTCTTGATATCTACCGTAATGCTCAACTCTCTAGCCTGTTTCACTGAACTCTATGGACCCGTTGAATCAGGTTTCCCTTCGAACATTCTCACTGGAATCACACATCTTCCGGCTGTAGGCATTGCTTACATTCCAGATGAACTAATTCGGTGTCGTCTTCCAATTCTACGTCACAGATTCTTCCACGAGCGAATCTCATCCATTTCGAGCAGTGCTTTTCTGCATGTAACTGACTCTCCAGATTCAGCATTCTCTATCGCTTCATCTGACCTTTTAGCGATCATTCCTAATGGAGAGTCACTGGCATTTCTCAGCGCATCCCTTCTGCCCTTCAGATTACACTTGTTCTCTCCAATCCTTTCCTTCTCCCTTTCCTATTCAAGAACGAAACATCAGCCCTTGAAGAATCGAGAAAGGACGATTCTTCCGTTTTCGTGCTCAATTCAGCAAGGCGGAAAGGGAGAAGAGAGAGGATTGAACATTGCAACATTCTTCCTTCGTGTCAGCAACTTCCGGAAGCAGGGTCGGAAATAGACACTCGAGAGAGCTCTTTGTCTGGAAGAAAAAGAGACCAGAGGTCGTTGTTCTCTAAGGTGCAAGCATTCCTACACCTTCGCTGATTCCTATCAATAATTTATCCACGAGACCGAACGAGACTAATCACGCTGTAAGACATCTGCCTTACTTCCAATTTACCGATGACAGGTGAAAACAGGGGAGAAGATTATAGAAGCAGACCCCGATGCAGAACTATGCTTCTTTTTCTAATAGCGATCTCTCTCTAGAGGTAAAAGTGTTGAGAGGAAGGAAGGTAGGGGAATCATTTCCTAGGACACAGGATACGCAGTGATGATACCCAGGAAGAGTAGGACTCCCTCGTCACATCATTCTGGCTTTGCAGTACATTCCCATACACAGGAAGAACAGTCATCATGGATGGACAGAGATGCCCACTGTTCATCTATCGGTCCTATTGGTCCCTTTCGCTTATAGTTAGGCGTCTGTTGCTAAATAAGGCACATTTTGACTATATTCTTCCCAGAAAGGCCGAAGGAACCGAAATCTCTCTACGTAACCACTACGAAACGACGATTCCCAGCAAGAAGCGCACGATTTTTCGCAACCTTTCCTCTCCGCTCTCCCCACGCAACTACAAATTTCCTTGCGCCGCTGCATCGTCAGTCGATGTATTCGGAGAGTGAATCTGCAAGGGTGTGACCGAAAGAAAAGGGCAAGATTTGGACCCATAGAAAAAGATGCAGTGATAACACTTTGTAGGACATGCCAGCCACCTATTCACTTCCTCAACACGTAAAAGCTCTGTAGAATGCCGTGAACTTTTAACGAGGGATTTTCGTAGAAGAGCAGACACTCGAAAAGCGCTTCGTCACAGGCGAATGGTCGGTGACATGATGACTATCGTCGACGTCGAACTACGGGAAAGAGCACATGCGATCACACAACAGTCCATGGCCATCTACCAGAAATGCCAACAGAGCACGAGCACTTGAATTCGTTGGGATGCGTTCGCAAGCAGAATTCCACCAAAAATAATACCTTGAATGCCTGCATGTCACTCCTGAGCAGTCCCAGCTGTGCCTCCGTCCTCTCCGCTCCTTCCTTGAGAGACGAGATGTGCTCTGCATGCGCTTGCACCATATCTTCCGTCATCGGACACGGCATCTGGAATGAAGAATCAGTCCGTGATTCTCGAACTATCGTACTCTCAAGTTCTTAAACTTCATTTTCTTTGACCGGTGCAAATTGCTTTTTTTCAAAAAAGGATGCGCACGATGATCTTTCGGTACTGCAGCAGTGTTCACTGCACTTCCTCATCTCCTCCAAGGATCGTGGATTACTGTAGATTACCGTCCTCCCTCGCATCCGTTCCCCCACGCATTTGATCATCCGTAGAACGAAGAAAGACTCAGAGTGGACAACGACACCTAATCCCATTCATCATCGTAAGCCGCCTGTTTTTGTTCTAGGAAAGAGGGCGCATCACACCTCGAGACAGGAATAGACAAGGGCCAAATTGGTAGTTTCGTACAAAGTTGCGGGACGCCCTCTAATTCGTGCCCTGGTCGTTTCTCGTGTGCAAAAAGGTGTTTCACGCCAGCTCAGATAGGCACCTTCCTGCATTCACGTTGAACGGCTAGAGTGCAATTACGGGGCCGTGGGAGAGGAGTAGGAAGCTTCTGAATACTCGTTGTGTTGTGCCCACGCTCGGATGTTGCGTTGCGCAGGCGCGCATTCCAGAGTACAATGGGGGTGTGGGAATCTTGGAGCAAGTTCTTACCCAGGGAAAGATCTGATCAAAAGAAGGTTTATGGATGTTCCCTCATGAAGAAAACAAACAAAATGAATCTAGGAAGGTACAAAAGCGAGCCCGCCATGAAGAATGAGTTACCTAGAACCACTCTCGAAAGCATACTTACTACCTGCAAAGCCCAGACATGATGCTAGAATAGCTTTATGTATCTAAATATGTATATACTTCCTCTATCGGATGGTATCGCAAAAATGAATGCATAAGAAATTCAGAACATTCTTTTCCACCCTCTCGGCTAACACTCGGGTCCATCATCTCTTTTTTGATGACCCATACACCCGTTCCTACAATACCCTGTGAGATACAGTATTCATAAATGAGAGCCTCCTCCCTCGCATCTTAGCTCCCGAGATGACTCGGGCCATGAATTTTGATGACCCATACCGAGGAGAGGCGCGTGTTCCAGAAGGCCCCGTACGTCCAACAATAGCATGTCAGGAAACACGTCAGCTTCCTTTCTCCTCTCAGTTGTGTCGAAGGGGAAACAATTGTGTGGACGTGTCATGAATGAATACAGACAGGAAGGGACGCTGTTCTAGGCCTGAGATCGCCTTCTGACTCGGATTTCTGACCCAGATTTTAGTGATGTATGAAAACAGGCGAGGGGAACCCAACCGTATTCTGGCTTCTGTTTTGTTTCCACAATATGCATTCTGCAAATCGAGTGCGAGGCAAAGGGTGAGAACTCCGGGCCAAGGTCCGTGAAAGTTCCTTCTGCTCTCACGCGCGCAACCTTTTCCCTAATCCCCGCTCGAGAGTTGCGAGAGAGAACTTCTCAAGCACCTGTTTGTGTATGCAGCGAACCCATGACTTGTCCCTGCACACTTCTGAACGAACGCATATCTAAGCTGCATAACAGAGTCCCAGTATCTAGTTTCTGCCCTTCGTGAAAGGGCACGGACGTGAGCAAGTAGGGTTTCAGGAACAACTAGTATGGTTCAACTAACACATCTTCTCTAATTGAGTTCACCCATAATTGATAAATAAATAATGACAAGATAACATGTCAGGCCATGCACAAGGAAGTTCAACATCATTGCTCAACAACAAAGCAATCAACAACTCGCTTCCCTATGCATCTGTACTTCGCTGCATTCTGACTCTTTGTGACGCACAATAGTTATTTCATATTCACGTATCCCTTCGTACAGCACTTAAATAGCATGGAATCCTGAATCCATCGTGGCTTCCAACTTCCTCACCTGTGTAAGGGGTACTAGCAAAGAACATGGTGGCAAAGAAGCATGCACTTCAAAAAAGGTGGTACCCAACTGTACCTGTGTATTGGGCACGTAAAGGGGGACGTCGGGACGACGATGGAGTGTCGCCTCTCCCATTCTCTTCTCCCTTCCAGAAGGCGACCGATCCGCAACATTCGACGTCTTCGATTGATCCAGATGCTCCTCAGCGTCGAAGAACTCCTCTGCAAAGACTGAACCACTTTCATGAGGTGTTCGGACTTTCTACGTCCAGGGAATTTTCCGTTTTTTTCTGCAGGCAAGATTTTGAATTATATTTTTACTCTATTTACTACTTACTGTAACGCAAAACGGAAGTGCGGTTAACCGTTCGTATATTGAAAGCTTTCACATGATTTATTCAAAGGTTACGAGATGAATCGCGCTCTTCACCTGTTCTCTGATATCATCCTATTCCTCTTTTAGCTTTTTCATAATGAATGCGCTTCATCATGCGAATATTCAGAATAGGTATATGGTACTCGGAAATTCTACTGCAGGTCTCATATCGGGTGGGGGGATTATCCACTACGTGCGAGTCAAGCAGAACCCGATTCATCTTATGCAAGTCAATTCATTCTGGGAACTCCACTCTCCTACACTAGTATGCACGCGGGTGGATGTTGATGTGTCCTGTTGACTTGGAGGGGCTAAAATAGAGTCGTATCTAGCCTGCCCCGTTCACTCTAATTGAGTCTCGCATCACCCATCTTCTCCCCTTCTTCCCTTCACATTACTCATTCAAGAGGACAGCAAGGAACTCGCAACAAATTTTCCTCGAATGCAGAGGAAGAAGAAGAAGAGAGGGATGATCTAATCCACCCTCGCAAAGAGGATGAGCGAGAGAGGGTTCACATCACTCACTATTGAGAATCGAGAGGATGTTTCGGACAGATTAGGGATGTGACTCGACTGATTGTGTCATGGGCGGCTAAATTTGGACTTGTGCGAGTGACATTTTTAGAAGAGAAAAAAGCGCATGCTGTCTGCTTTTGAGTAATATAAATGCATGATGCATAATGAATCAAAGATGATGATACTACAATGAACTCCCAGACTAGACAGAAGATGAAGGAAATGAATTACAATAACGTGATGACCGATATAATTGAACGTTGTTCGACAACACTATAAAAAAATACAAGCAAATACGGGACGGCGAGTGAATTATTTCCCAAAATCGATCAATTGCAGTAATTACTGAATCAATAATTATCTTGAAATTCATGCATTTGCGTGCCAAACTGCCATCGGGTGCACCAATGTAGTAATAGAACCGTTATATATGTTTGGTTCACGAAAGAAGTGTAGTAGATATTGGAGATACTGGTTTGAAACAAACCGTTGGAGTGATTCTCGTAGCATGCCATTCTCTGGAGTCTCGCCTTGATGCAGCACTGAAGCATCTCCAGCTTCTGATTGAAGATGCACGATCCGAGTGAAGGAGCGGAGCACGAGGAGAGACTGAATCGGAAGGATTTAGAATAATTATATCCAGACAAGCTTTCTTCTACTTCAGCATCTCTTCATTATTTTCATATTTTCATTGAACGCTTTCAACTTTGGCAATTTTAAGCAAAGCTTTGTTCATTCCAATAGAACCTCAAAGATCGAACGTCAACCGTGACCTTCTCAATTTTCGCTCTTTCCTCTGTACGATTCTCTTAAAATCGCCATTCTCACATTCTCCTAATCCACTATTTTTAGCAAGAAGAACTATCACTGCACGCTCTGAACTTTTTGAGTGACGAGTCTGAAGTCACTCGAATGCAAATGACGGCTTTTGAAGAACTGATCTACCTATCGCATTTTTACTCGTTCTCTAGTCTTCTCTGATGAGGGATGGTAGTGAAATGAGAGAGACTGGTTAATACTCGACGTATGTTTTTGTATGCACTTGGCGTCGTGACACTTGCAAAGATCAGTAAAGGGAATGGGAAAGGGATGACGTGCAGGGAACGACTGAGGAAGGGTTCCAACAACATAGTCATATTGCAGAAACTAGTGTTTCTATTCCAGTATCTTCTTGGAAGTAGCTTTATGCTAGTAGTAAAATCGAGAATTCTGATGCGGGGGTGGAAGTGATCTTTCTCTTTCTAAGAATATCCATTCGACATCCAAATAGAATAAAGGGTACTTTTTCCGGGACGGTGTTAAGTACTTGACAAATTCAGGTTCGCCCTTCCGGAATGACGTGCCAAATTAGGGAAGAGACTACGTGTTCCTAACGCAAGCGAGACCTTCGAAGCTACTCGTGTAAATAGCATAAATTATGCGAGGGTCAGCCATTTGTCACTTCCCTCTCCGCTCCTCCACTCAAACAATGGCTAAATTCAGAAAGGGGGTTCCAGAAATAACCAGAAGAAGAGGCGCACAATAGAGGAGAAATGACTAGGGAACTACAGGACAGTACGGTGTGGGAGTAATTATTCTTCTCACACCTACGCAGCAAAGTTAGACGGGGGAAAATGCAGACGATTTCTCAATTCTATATAAAAAAATTATTTTTGAATTCATTTTCCTCATCACATGCAACTATCAAAGAAAAAATCGTTTAAATCATTTTGCAGTAGCTGGTATTTCATTCCAGGAAGTAGATATCCATTTCGTCATTGATCGCTGAAGAAATTATGGATTCTCTCATATGAAAAAAACTATGAATATCAGCAAGATCCAGGAAATCAGGCCAAGCACGGGCAGTGGCATGCACATTTGGCATTAAAATTAGTCACACGATTATTTTAAAAAAGAGCATCAATAACTTCTCGAGGGTATTCTCATAGAATGCCCTCACCCCGGCAGTTCCTGGTTGTTCTCCCAGTGTTGTCTCAGCAGTCTCACGAACGAGATCCACTTCACAGCCATGTCCGCCTCGTCGTCGATCACGTGAGAGATCTGCAAAAATATAATTTTTTTCGAAATTCATTTTCGAAAATGAAATTCCGGCAAAAAAGATACCTGAACTGCGAAACGTGCGGAGATCGAGCGGGGAGGTGCGGACTTTGCGTGTCGGAGCTCCTCCTGAATCAATTTCTTTTTATTGTGATATTTGAAGTATTACACAATTTCTCAATTAATATATGTAAAAACTGACGAGGCACTTGGCCAGACTGGGGTCACTAGTAGACTGCGGGAGAAGAGCCGCTGCTGTTGCCCACGACGGATAACGGCGATCGTCGTCGGTTACCTCAATTATTTTGTTATTTAATTATTATCAAGTTATTACAATTTAAAAAAAGGTCGCACCTCGCTGAGCACCTCGCCGCCGAGCAGATTCGACCAGTCCTCCTTGTTGAGTGACTAAAATTTTAATTATTTATTAACAAATTCTTTATCAGGGCAATCACTGACCATCTGGTCCATCAACTTGGTAGCCTCCTTGACGGGATTGGCTTCATCAGTGGGAGGTAGGACGAATAGTTCCTTCGCCAGAGGAGAAGACTCGTTGAGGCAGTGAGCGAGAGTCGTCTTCAGAATGTGCGCTGAAATATTGTAAAATCATTGTTAATAAATTGGAAACGTTATTAATAAACATACGTTAAATGGGTCTCGCCTAAGCGAGAGTGGACGTCGGCAAATGAGCCCAACGACCATGTCGGCAAAAAAATTTATTGAAATAAATTATTCGAATAAAACAAATAAAAACGAAGGAAAACTATGAAAGCAACCAATTCCTACCGTATCCTCTCAATTCGCAATTCAATTCATTAAAATACGCAATACCAGCGTACTCAAAAAATCGAATTTTGAAGTCTCGCCTGCGTTTTTATTCAATTTGTCAACGAATTTAAAAGCAAAAAACCTATTTTCGGTTTTAAAATTCAAGTCTATACCCTGCATTTGAAACCCAACCCACTCGCCAATGTGAAAAGGCTAAATAAAGTAATGCCATGCCTCCAAAGTTTGTCAAAAAATCAACTCTCGCCTAAACTCTCGCCTGCGTTTATCGCCTTGTTCTCAGCAACTAAGTTAGCGAGTGGGTCAATGTTTTGGCTATAGGTTGCTGTACATAGGGGATTTGTTGTATCAAAGACCTGACCCACTCGCCAACCTGGAAATATGCGCAAATTAATACTGAAATACGCTATAAATTGAGTTGTGTAAAGCTACAGTAATATACCGAGTAATATAAATGTTTATATTTTCCATTTTCTACGTTTTCCCCTCGTTCTCCGCGTTAAAGTTGGCGAGTGGGTCAATTTCTCGCCCACAGCTTGCTGAACGTATGGTAGTCATTGTGTTCAAAAGCTGACCCACTCGCCTACCTCGAACTGGGTGCAAATTATGTTTGAAATATGCCATAAACTAAGTTGTATAAAGCTACAGTAATCCCATGAACAATACAGTCGCGCTCAAAAGTATTGGGCCACTTTTTGTTTCGTCTATAACTCTTTAACCAGATCAGATGTTGACCTGAACCGTTTTTCATTAGACAGGTAGTCCTCAGAGGAATACGACTCATGTATTTCGATTTTGTGCAAACTCTCCCTTATTGCAGAGTGATGACGCAACTGTGACCTTACTTTTTCAAAAATTCATTATTCTTTGGTGGATTTTTTCCGACTCACCAAACTTTTTGTGCGTAGACATCAGCCCAAGGGCTACCTAGAAATAAAGTTTCGAGATGCTGCGGCCACTCTCCATAGCTGCAGAAATTCAGCAAAATTGAACTCGATATTTCATAACTCTGTGTCTAGCGATGCTAGAACCTTGTTCTAAGGCGCAAAATGATTCTTACTACGAGTGTTGATGATCCACAGAGCATGGCAGCATTAGCCCTCCATTTGCCATTGAGAGCCGAAAAAGTCACTTTTTCACATGACCCAACTTTGAGGGTTCACATCTCCAAGGGTGATTTTTGAAAATTCGCGATTCTGGTGCAGGGATGTTCCAGTACTAGTCCATTATCGATGCTCAAATTTTTAGGTTGATTGGATGTCTTTCCGTCCTGTGGCGGTTTGTTTACGAAGGCATATTCGCCTCCAAAAAGATCGCCCCACCCACTATCACGCTGAAGTAATTATTCACATCTCTTTTTCTTGACGAGCTACAGTTCTGAAACTTCGCGTAGATTCTTAGGATGATGTGGCCCTCCTGCTGACGGAGTTTGAGCCTGGTTGAAAGCCTTTGAAAAAAATGATGTTGGATGAGGCGATCTTTTTGGAGGCGAGTATGCCTTCGTAAACAAATCGCCACAGGACGGAAAGACATCCAATCAACCTAAAAATTTGAGCATCGATAATGGACTAGTACTGGAACATCCCTGCACCAGAATCACGAATTTTCAAAAATCACCCTTGGAGATGTGAACCCTCAAAGTTGGGTCATGTGAAAAAGTGACTTTTTCGGCTCTCAATGGCAAATGGAGGGCTAATGCTGCCATACTCTGTGGATCATCAACACTCGTAGTAAGAATCATTTTGCGCCTTAGAACAAGGTTCTAGCATCGCTAGAGACAGAGTTATGAAATATCGAGTTCAATTTTGCTGAATTTCTGCAGCTACGGTGAGTGGCCGCAGCAACTCGAAACTTTATTTCTAGGTAGCCCTTGGGCTGATGTCTACGCACAAAAAGTTTGGTGAGTCGGAAAAAATCCACCAAAGAATAATGAATTTTTGAAAAAGTATGGTCACAGTTGCGTCATCACTCTGCAATAAGGGAGAGTTTGCACAAAATCGAAATACATGAGTCGTATTCCTCTGAGGACTACCTGTCTAATGAAAAACGGTTCAGGTCAACATCTGATCTAGTTAAAGAGTTATCGACGAAACAAAAAGTGGCCCAATACTTTTGAGCGCGACTGTATATTTGTTTATATTTTCGTTTTTTGACTCTTTTATCGCATTTACACTAATATTTCATTAATTTCAGTTCTATTTTAACGAATAACCTATGCTTATAATCATTATCACATGATATCGTATAAATTCAAAGTAATCAGAAAATCCCAAGGTTTACAAATCTATTAACAGTTGCCCTCGATAGTTAGCGATGTTATCAATCTATTTATCATTGTAATTTCCATGAAGGGTATTTTTTTTGCAACAATAAGCTCTCGCTAACCTCGAAATGTGCACAAACTACGATTAAACCAGGCCAAATATTCAGTTTTGTAAAGCTACAGTAACCCAGTGAATATTTGACTTGTAGTCGTTCATGTCTAATGTTTGTATTCGGTTTTCGTAGATAGAAAAGGAACAGTTTGGCACATATTATGGTGCCCCATAAAGATCAAGAAGGTGAGGGGCGAAGGTTAGGGATATGAGGAAGAGGGGAGCCAGAAGAGAATGTAAAGAGAAATTGAAGTTGAGAAGAAGAAAAAAAGAGAAAAAGTGAAGAAAAAAAATCGTTTCTGTTATTTTGGCCACGTCGGCAAAATTTTTTAGGGACATCGGCAAAAATCACCGGCGAGACCTCATTTGACGTATGTTAATAAATCGCATCTTCTCAAATTATCGACTTTTAAAAAATTTCATGTTGTTTTTAAATTTAATTACCTTTTCTGCATCTTCCCTAGGAATTCGTAAATACGCTCCCTTTTGCAGTTTCTCTCATCAAACGCATCAAGGATGGTAAATAAAGGGGTGAAATGGGCTCGTCTTTCATGAGAGGATTGGATTCGCCCCATGAATTACGGAAACCATTATTCTTTATGGCTTCTGGCTTTTATTAGAAATGTTCTCGTGTAGAGAAGATTGACTATTTCGAGAATATATTCAAAATCTTAAAAGTACATCCTAAGTTACACCTCCCCCGCCTCCCTCTCCTTCCCCCCTCACTCGCTGGAGCAGTGCGGCGGAAACCACAAGCATAGAAACCACAAGCAGATCCAGAGTGGTTGCAGGCAACAATTTCGAATAGAGTTCCATAACCACTTTCCGAAACTCACAGAATGGCTGGTGTCTGGGATGGAAGTTGGCGATGATCTCCCAATGGGAAGAATCGGCCGGTTCCAGATTGGAGAAGGACTCGTTCTCGTGCACACGAGTCTCGGGGAGATGCGTCCAGAGACAGACGAGAGTGATCTCACTGAAAGAATGACTATTCAGACAGGGTATGAATAATATTGATTTGGAAATTTAGGTGATGGACATCAATGGTGAATTTGCTCAGAGACATGACAGTAAGAAAGAAGGATAACGATAGGGAGATTGTGGAAACAATGATACGAATGGAACGAGATGCAGAGACAGTGAAGGGTACGGTAGGAGGGGTACGGTAGCAAAGAAGGATACTGCAGGAGGGATACTGTAGTACTGAAAAGTACGGTAAGAAGGGTAAGGTTGCAAAGAAGGATACTGTAGGTGATACTGTAGGACTGAAAAATACGGTAAGAAGGGTAAGGTTGCAAAGAAGGATACTCTAGGGGATACTGTAGGCCTGATAAGTACGGTAAGAAGGGTGAGGATGCAAAGAAGGGTACTGTAGGGGATAGGTTTGAAAAGTACGGCAAGGGGTACAGTAGTAAACAAGGATACTGGAGGTGGGAAATTGTAGAACTGAAAAGAACAGTAAGAGGGGTACGGTAGAAAGAATACGGTAGAAAATAAGGGCACTATAGAAGAGTCACGATGGAACAAAAAGTAAGGAATTAGGAATATGGTAGCATCGATAGGTACGATAGAAAAGAAGGGTACTGTAGAGATGATATGGCAGAACTAAAATATACGGTAGGAGGGTACGGTTGCATTAATGGGTACGGTATTATTGAATATTATAATAGAGAAAGGGCATTCGGAGTTTTGGTAAAAGAAATACGACATGTCAAATGAAACAAAAACATATTAATGAGATTACGGGATCACATAGATTTGTTGTAGCGTTTGTGAGAGAACAAATCCTGACAGTGCGTGTCGGCAGTCTCTGCAGTCTTTGATCAGCTTCTTCTCATCGCCAGCGAACGACTTCTTCGGACGATCCGGCTCCTGAAATTAGATACTTTATTGTAACCATTAATTTAAAGGGCGTCAGCACGGGAAGGATTCCTTACCATGATTTGGTACTCGAATCGGACGCTCGCTCGAACCTCCTCGAGATCGACGACTGACGCACGGGAACGCTTAATTTATTATATCTCATTAATTAATCGTTCTATCGGACATAATTGTTCTGCATTTTTCAGAATGTGTTCGTAATTCCCCTTTGAGGTCCCTTGGAATAGGTATTCCCTCCCCGCATACTGCGCAATCTCATAGGAGAAGGAGGTCGTGAATCATTGACGAGGGGAGAGCTCATTTCGCCCTCCCCTCGTGTCCCTCGTGATTCATGTCCATGGCAATACCCGGAATGGGACAGAGAGGGGAGGAAACTCTCTCCTCATTGCACGCTCTCTCGGAAGCCGAAGGCAATTATTGGGCATGCCTCGGCTTCCGTTTCCAGTTACAAGCGCACGTTAGGTTATATTCGAATAAAGATTAGAACCGATTCGTGGAAAGACTCGAATTTTTACAATATCTCCAACCAGCTGGAAGGAGAGACAGTGAGTAAAAGTGAGAGAGTCAGATCTTTCCCTCACCACTTTCTCCTTCATGAGTCCGATTAGGCCGGTGAGATTCGTGTGGCGGGGCGAGATTTGATGGAGATGCGTGGGGAGGAAGGACATCCTGAACGAAGAGAAGTATGAGAGGGGGAATAAAGCAATCGGAAATATTTGAGGATTCGTCAAATTCGTCACATAATCGGAAATAGGTTGAACTTTAGATTTATTCAAACATGGAAGACTAAAACCTACGTCTGAGTGCGACTCTCAGCTGATCCAAAGTAGAGTTCACGCTCCGGAGCACCGCAGAGGACGAAGAAGGGAAGCTCGCTGAATGAAGTGGAATTAGCCATTGATCTTTGATCTCCTCCCAACTCCACTCTAGACAGAGGATGAGTCATTTTCTGTCTAGAGAGGAGTCAGGATTCGGCATCCGCATCTCACCAATTCGTGTTGTTGAGGGCGATTCTGACGGCGCTCATGACGAAATCCTTCTGTTCGATAGTGGCGATTCGATCGTTCGTCGAGTGTTCTCCCTGCAGGACGAGGAACTCGAGCACGCCGTACTGCAAATTTGATTTAATTTATAATTCCATCTTTTTTCAAATTCTGCTTCAATGGATGTCACAATTGCTATTTTTTTCACTTATTTCGGTATATTCCTCAAAATTTGAAGACAAGAGCAATAGTTTCTTTTATATTTAGTAATTCATATCTCATTATGAGATACTCGAAGACACCGTATTAAAAGTGGATAGATAAGATCGTTAGGGGTAGCCAAATTGCAGATGGAGTCCAGCGATGCACTTTTTACTTTTACTTCCAATTATTTCGTCATTTTATGACGCCGTGGCAATAAAGAATAGCCTACGAGAACGACTACTTTCCTCAGAAGACGGAGTAATTATAGATTGCGCCAATTCTCCCTGATCTTTGCTCTTTTGAATTTCTTCCACAACTATTCCACTTCCATTTCGATGCGCTACAGAGTAGTCAATGCATACGATTAGCTGCTGAGTAAGGCGACAACGTCGTCTCTAACAATACTCTCTCATTCTAAAACGATTCCTCGAAGGTCAGAGGAAAAATGGTGAGAGGAATTGAGAGAGACCAATGTGCCGCAATTCCTAAGTCCCCTGCATTAATTGGCAACGAGTCTTTATTCTGCAGAGAAGAGTCTATTATGTGTGCGGATGACAATTACTGCAGAGGGAGTCCCTAGAAGGCAAAAACGCTTCGGCCTCAAATTATCCATCACAATTCCCATCTCGATTCTGAGTACAAATTACTGCTTAGCCAAGTGAAAAGCGCGTGCGTGAGACTACTTCCCGCTGATAAGTGGTGAGAAGACGTGGTTTGATCTCAGTACGCTTAAAAGACAGCCTACAGATTCAAATGAGACAGAGAAATGAGAAGAAAGGCCCACCATCGCGCAAATATTGCTCCTCGTGCAGAAATCGAGGGTGGGAGAGGAGATTTGATGCGCCGCCGACGAGTAGTGGTTGAGATTCCTGGAAGGAACATCTTTGAAGAAAGGCCAATGCAGAATGGACTCACGTCGGTTCCTCATCGTTCTCAGTCTTCACTTCATATTCCTCCTCTTCCTCCTTCTCTTCACGAAAACTCGGATCGATCTCTGCATTGGGGCGAAACCATCGAACGAGGAAAGTGTTCGACTCGTACGTCACTCGTCGTTCCGCCATCTCCAATTCCCAGTCTTGAGGAAGTCTCTGCAATTCATTCAATCAGTGTCAAGCGAATCAATTTATCGGTATTCATTAAAAGTCAATCACGTTCATTCCTGCCATCACTTCCCGCTCTTGAATCAGACATGAGATTGGTTTCAGTCACCGTTATTCAATCGAGGAAAACGAAGTTCATTAGCCCAACCTTCATGCAATCATACCTCCCACGCATAACCAATTCAAATCACGTGGTCATTTCAATCCAGGCATAAACCATGGCATAACAGTTTCACAATGAATGGTCCAATCAGCATGTTTTCGCATTCGCACACAACAAACATTGTGATTACCTCCATAAATCAGCGCTTATCACTCAGAGGCAGCAATCACTCGCTAATGCGGTCCCTTGTGACCAATTACCATCTTCCCCTCGGTTGTTATCGATACAAAGTGGTGAAAACTAAGAGAAGTTGGCAAGGAACAGGTGGGATAACTCACAGTGACATCGTAGTTGTTCCTCGATCCCTCCAGATTCATATCGTGAATGGCGACTTCGACGGCGGAAACGAGCGTCTCCAGGGGCGAAACGACGGTGAAATCGTCGATTTCGAAGACGTCATCGTCGTTCGGCTCAATCTCCGCCATTCCACACTGAGAATGACGAGAAATTGAGGGAATGTATGCGGAAAGGCAAGCTTGAACGCGAAACGTGATGGTAAAGTTGCGATCCAAACAATAATGTAGCTAGCATCGCGTAGCTGAGGTCTACTCAATGAGAAAATACTCAGATCTGTCTTAGATTGTCGTCAAAAGAGGGTAAACGGCGAGCCTCCAAAGCGCCCGACAAGCAAATCAAATGCGGTAAAAACTTAAATTGCCGTGCAAATCAAAAGTCTGTCGTTGTAAAACCACAAAGCTATGGCTGCGTAATGCCTATCGGTGCTTTTCATACCGAGAAGAAGCTTAGGTTGAAGCAAAAGAAGGCAAAAGAGAGCTCAAACGCTTTAGGCGCATGACAAACAGAGAAAGAGCGACGAAAACCGTGTGAGTGAGGAGGGATATCCAATACCTAGTAGGCGTTTGCGCCGGAAGTGAATGGGGAGGGGCTCGGAATGAGCAAAGTACTCGAAATGAAGTGAGAAATAAGGGAAAAGTCAAGAAAACAACAGGCAGTCAGTAATTGGGCGAAAACAAGCGAGGAAAAGCTCTAATCTATGCCAATTCGATGCAAAAGGGCGCGGAGGTAGTGGGGGAAGGGATTTGACAAGAAATTACAGAAATCGAAATAATTTGAAAGCGGTAATTAAGCAAATTAAAGCAAGCTCAGAATCAGGTGATTCAATCGCCAACTGAAATTCTACCGTATTCGGAGCTGTTTCGCGGGCATTTCCGCGTGGGAGTCCGTGCACTTCAAACACTACCGTATCCTTTTTTGTTGAGCTAGAGCGACTTTTTAGTTTTATTTTATTTATTTATTTTATTTATTTTATTTTGTTTATTTTGTTTATTTAATTAATTTGCATAAAATTCAAATAATTCAAATTCATCATCATATTTGTTCAAATAGCAAAAACAAAGAAAAAGGAGTGTATAAACGAAGTTTCGATGTGTTTTTCTACCACACAGTGCGCAGTCGCTCGAGAGATTCGCAGATTTGCACGTCGCCTTTGCATCCATCTATGAATTCAGAACGAGTTATCTTCCCATCGCGATTCTTGTCCAGTTTCTGAAAGGTTTGACCTGTTGGAGTGTTTGAATCACTACTATTCGATGTTCTACTACTTCCGACGATTAAATCGAAGAATGGCATACTGGCATAGGCTTTCAAAAGGAGTAAATAGGCAAGTACTTCACCGACTTGCGAAATAAACAACCGAGTGAAAGTTATCCCACCTGGAACTGATGTTTGAGATGTCTCTTGAGCTTGATGGGAAAGTGCTTCTCCTTGTAGTAGTGAACTCCGACTAGAGCGTACATTGCACTGAAAGAAAGAGTAAATTGACTGGAAAATTGCAAACGTTGAAACGATGTATAGATATAAATACGTCAAAGGAGAGTAGATTCTTGAACAACATCATTGAGAGTAAATAATAATTGGTCTCTCGTCATTTCGCACGCTCTCGCACTATGTCTGCCGAAACATTACTCTCTACTTCCCAGACAGTTCCTTTCACTCCTCGATCTCCTAGAGTGTGACGTGATCACTCACCTGCATACACACATGTACTCCTCCTCTTGAATGTATCCCCTCCTCGATTTATCGTATAGATCGAACAGCCAGTCGATCCTCTGATCGAGTGTTCCCTTGTTGAACATGGATAGTTGCACGGCGAATTCCTTCAATATAGACTTGTTCGATTTCGATATTCCTAGATCAAATCTGTGATAGGATATTATCTTTTCACCGCTTGAGCTCGTGCGCGTACCATTGAGGATAGAAGGAAGAGAGGAAATGCTGGAATCCGAGGAAACTCACCGAGAAGCTGATTCTCCCGTTTCCGTCATCGTCGAAGGTGTTGAAGACAAGTTCAGCGTACGGGCCGGCGTCTGGAACAGATTCAGATTCTTACTATTGAATGACGTCAGATCCGCTCTTTGGCATTTCTCAATACGTGATCCACCATTGGTTAGTATCAACAATGAGATTATTGGCCACCTGATAGCTTGTGCATCACAAAGAACTGCCTGAATATGGCGACGAATGCATCTCGAGTCACGTATCCAGACGGACAGTTCTGAATTAATAAAGGATCAGAAGTCTCTCTTTCCTACTTGTCTGAATATCGCTTATCCAGCCCAAGCAGATGATTCTCGACCTACTTTTCTTACTTTTCACTCGCTACCGCATTGACGAGGCGACTAAAGACTAGAAGGAAGTTCACCTGCTTGAAACACTGATAGAGATACTTCAATTCGCATTTGGAGAAGTGAGTCTGCTCCATCAACACATCCATTCTCTCTGGCTTGTATCGATCTTTCTGCACATCCATCTCTTTCGCTACTGCCGACTCTATCGTGTCTGTAATATAAAATAGAACTCTTCATAGTGCACATTCTAGACCAACAGGATTCCGATACGGGACCTCACCAAGCTTGAGTAAACTATTCGGAATACTGCAGTCAGTTTGTGTTTCAAAAGCTTCTAGTTCACTGATAACATATATACGCGCAGTCGGTACGCTACTCTAGCGATAGTCACGAATGATCAGTCCATTTACTTACCTCTAAAAATAGAAGATTGTCGTCTCCGTCCATCCTTCTTGTCTCCATCAGCCGACGCTCCGATTCCCATCTCAGACTGGCAGAAGGTGAACTGCGAGCGATCACTCGAAGACGTGTGTACACTGGAGAGAAATGCCGCGAAAATGAAAAAAATAACCTGATGAAAGGAAGATGTGAAATTAATGAGAGAAATCACGAGAAGAAAATGAGAATCGTCCAGCGGACGGGATCGGAAGATATGAGCAGAACGACAAGTGTTAGTAATGAGAACGGATAGTAGTCCGCACTCCCCAGAAAGTTTGCTATCTCGCTTTCTCTGACAGGGTAGAGAGCATACGGAAGACCTTTTCACGGAGGGGAAGTGATGAAGGAGGAAGAGTGATACACAGAGGGAAGAGTCGAGAGGACAATCGAGAAAGGATCGGATTTCAGGCAGAAAGAGGAGAAGAGGACTCGTCTTTGCGAGAGATTGATGAGTGTCAATCACGAAACATCGTTCAATAGGGCAGAATGATAACTATCGTGTTTATTGCTTTCCTATATACACGCAATGATGGGGAAAACACGGAAAGTCAGCTTTGACCTCAATTCTCGTTGGGATACCAGAATAAGTACAAACAAATATTAGACGCATAGGTTGATGTCCGTTTGAGCACTCAGCTGATTGAGCACCCGCCTGTTACTCTATTCTCTTTCTCATCCACGTCCGACGCCGTTCTCTTCTCTTCCTCCTCCTTCTGGCTTCCGCGAAGAGAATTCTTCAATGATCATTATTATTTAGGCTCTAATATGTCTTGGGCAACGTTCTCGTACTAATTGCTTACCAAGAAGTCCTTAGTGAAGCACTCCAACTTCGGGTAGAGCTTCTTGATATCACTCTTCATCTCCTTCTCTGCCACCTCTCGAATCTTTGTCACGTTCATTCGATCGATGATCACCTTCGCTGGCTCGCTCCTCCTGAAATAGATGAGTGATTTCAAGTCGTGAACACCGTGAGATGAATTACTGTACTTGTGAATAGCCGTGGCCTCGAATTCCTTCTCGAGAACGGCAATGATGTCCTTCTTATCCATTCCCAACTTGCGCCCGAGATCTGAACGAAACTCTTGCTCGCTACTCTGATCGTTGAATCTTCTCACCTTCTACATTGATTCCAGACGTCATCTTGATATCATCCACTTCGGAAAGAGCGATGGTCAATGTCCTGGAGGGCAAAGATTGCTACTATTTGGATTGAACTACGAGACTAGAGAATCGCACCTTCGCCAATAGGCATTGTAGGCCTTCTCACCCTCCTCCGAGAAGTCTCTCTCGGGAGTGCCCTGTGTACCCGAGAGAACTGATCGTTGATAACCTAAAATGATCGTTGTGTGACTCGATGTATACGCGATAACTCACTGAAATCTATGATGAATCTTCCGATTCCTCTCCTTTGATTGCCCGGAAAGACGCACAGGCAAGAAAGATTCTCGCCCTGCTCGTCAACGCACTGAATTTATAAACCCATTAAATTAATTCTATCTGATGCGGAACCTTGGAATAGTATCCGAGCAGCTTGACTGTGTCAGCGAAGAGGAATTGGACCGGCCACCACACTTTCTTGAACTCCACTACCAAGAAGAATTCGTGGTCATCTAGGCCCTGAGATTTCTCTTTAGTCCGTCTTACTTATAACTAAGACCGTACCTTTTGCTTGATCCAGAGGCTGGAGAAGCAACACATCTTCTCGATGAACTCCTGATCAAATGAACCATGTACAATAAATTATCGGCCAATCTACCGTACCTTCTCTTGTGCTCCGTCAATCCAGAACACTCCGATGTCTCCGATACGGGAGCGAGGGTCCCTGTAGACGAGTTCTCCAGGAGGATTGCCGATCCGTTCGCACTTCTCCTGCAATTTACAATTTAGTGGAATAATCCCTCTCCATTTTTAGTGTTCTTCTCTCTGCTAGTAAGCATCGAAAGGAGAGACGAGAATACTTGTACTCGAGAATACTCGAGAATGCTTACAATAGTTGTTCCATACTATGAATAGCTACTCTAATCGCCAACAAAAAAATGAAAGGGGCTCCCGAAGCCTCAATCGTCCTTCTTGATATGTTTTCGGACAGTACACACCGTATGCTGCATAAGCAGAGCGGAGTTGACGAAAGCAGCGAAACAGCCGTCGCAGACGAAGAGTTTCTCGTGCGAAGAGAACCCGCGGTACTTGCCCGGGTATGGCACCATGACCTGCAATATCGTTTCGATATTGCATTCACGCACAAAACTTACCGCAGGTTGTGATCCAAACACCACGCTCCTTTTCTCCCGACGTGCTCTCTTAGCCTGAAAACGCCACTCTTACATCTGACGCATTATCTAATTGCCTCTCGTCTCGGGAGCTAACCAACTCACTACGAATATAAAATCATTGTCATCTGAGGACAAAAGTGAACAGAAGTACTATTTTTGAAGTCGTAAACGATTTTCATAATATCAAGCAGAGGCAAACCAACTTCAGTGGCCACGATCGGTGCCGGAGTGAGATCTTTTCTCTTCCTTCCGTTCTCTTGAGGTGGCAATGAGGGAAGAGAGGGAGTGGAAGAGACCAGGATCTGGAAAGTGCTCGCACTGTGCACATAATTCGTTACCGACGATAGCCATTAAACTGAAATTATCCCTCGTGATCACTTTTGCCTGAATTCGAAACCCATGCTAGTATCAACTCAGATTCAAGAGGTTACCACATCTTAGGACTGATTTTTTTACTCATACAATTCCCAAAATATATACGAAACTTACTGAATGAGAAGGAAAGATCTGGAGTGGAAGAGAGATGACTGTTTGCAACTGTGGGAGGGAAGAGAGTGCGGTCGCAGATAGTTTACATGATACGAATATCGAGGGGACGAGCGTTTATTCGGAGGCATTCGTATCAAAATCGATCAAAGGGCCGACGTAAATGAGGTGGACTAGATGTTTTAACGCATGAGGGGAAGGAGAACTATCTAAGGTCTGACACAGAGACAGCGTCATTTCATTTGCTTCACTCTCGGATGGAAACTTCATCTTTGGAACATTCTTCTATTGAGTGTTCCTAACTAAAATTCGTCTTTCATTAGCATTCTGAAATCTCTTCCCTTCCATCTTGTGTCGTTATGCAAGGTGAAGAAAAAAACTGAGACACGTGAACCGAACAAAGGATAAGTGCTAACAACTGCCGGCAAACTGTAGAAACAGTCCAGAATTCAATCGCACGACAGGAGTTCTACAATCACGTATTGAGGACTAAGAGCAGTAAGAGGACAGAAAATTCATTTCATAACTCAATTAGTAGAGTCGACCATGTAAGTTGAGATCTCGGGGAGTATTGATTGTAACCATAATTCGAATGAATTTGTGTAATCACGGTGTGATACAAACTTTGACAACAACAACAAATTGTTTATTCAAGATAGAATAAACAATACAACTGGAGGAGACGGCGGAGCGGCGATCACTTGCTGCTGCGATCGTCCTCGGTGTTGGGAGGACCACGAGGCTCCTCCTCGCTCTTCTGAAACACATTATATTGTAAGATGAGTTACCAAAAAAAAGATAAAAGTTAAGAAATAGAAAGTTTGGAAGTGATAAATGACTAAATTCACCTCCGACTGGGTCTTATCGTCCCGATCCATGATCTCGAGTGAGTGCTTGGGAGGAGAGTTCTGTGAAGAATTTGAATAAGTAAACAATCACGATAATAAGAAAAATAGAAAATACACGCGACGAAACGAAAATGATTGGTGAAATAGGACAAAAAATGGAAAATGTTCCATGTCATCCATTCCAAGCCTGAACATCAAATCGGAAGCATACTGTAAGTCGGGATTTCAAATCCTGGATTTGATCGCTTTAAAAGGAATGATACGGTGGGCTAAATATTCCCCCACACCATGTTCTGCTGTCAAAACTTGTGGAACAGAAAAAAATTTTATGTTCGAAGCTCCATCAAGTGGAAACCTTTCGAATTCAACACAATATTTCAAGAAAAAAAGGTGACGAAAAATGATAGCATTGCAATGACCGAGGTGCGAAAACGGCGGAAATCATAAAAGGATGAAAGAGTATTGCACACGGGTTGTTTACTTGATCAGACCCGTTTGCAGCACTGACCAAGAAAAGTTCAGGCACAAATGTTGGATTATTGAGAAGGGGAAGCAGTCACAAGGGTGGGAGTGACGCTTGGAGTATCGATTTAGAAGAAAGAGAACAGTTCTTTGTCGACGATTTTGAACGTTATTTTACAGAAAACGCGGATTCAAATATGCATCGATTCATTACTCATGGGCAAAACGACTCGCAAACGCGAGGGGATGGTGATTCCGAGGAGGAGAGAGAAAGAATCCCCCATGTGACTTGTTTACGTGATCAGCCCCGTTTGAGGCACTGTCTAAGAGGAGAGGACCAGACGCGAGAAGGGAAACTATCACATTAGCTGAGTCATGCATATTGGGCGAGAGTACTGAGAACAATTAATGCTTTTGAGACACGAGTGGTCGTATCAACGAGAAGTACTTGGGTAGACCACTGCCAACATTGGATCAATACACTAAAACAGCTATCGGATGCTCTCATCTGTCGATGTTAGTGAACTTCAAGGACTGATCTTCACCGGCTCAACTATTAAGAAATACGGGAAATACGTCGACGATGAAGAGAAAACACGAACTGTTGTGCAGAAGGGCAGATCTCGGACCATGGAACACGCGTACGAATACAAACAATCTAATGATAATGACTCCGAGAGAGAATCACTGATCACGGCTGGATATTTGGCTCTTTTTGATTTGAAGGAGGGAAATGAACTAAAATTTGACTCTGATCGATTGACGGATAAGAGAAAAGCATGACCCGTGTAGAGAGGAAGAGGATGAGAACTGTCTTGTGGCTTGTTTACATGATCTGACATAGTTTCAGGCAGAAGGAGAGAGAGAGTCAGATATTGCCACACAGGGAGAGGGAGAAGCGGGGTCAGTCACATTCCCTCGGGCAAAACTCCCATTCATGCCTTCGATGCTTTGACCCCCTCTAAAGAACTAAAAAAAGCACGCAAAATAGAAAGAGAGACTGTCCCAACACGAGCACTCACCTTCCTTTGTGCGGGATGCAACAGCTTGACACTCTTCTGAGTAGACTTTCTGTCTCCGATGACGGAACCCGAGTTAGAGGGAAGGATGTGATGACGGACTGTATCATCTGGAAATTGATAGAAGGTAATAGTTTGAAGAGACTGCTCTCTGTGTAAAATATTAAATCTGTACGAGAAGGAAGTACCTTCGTCGTCTTCCTTGTCAACTGCCGGATTACGATTCTCATCGTTCGTCGCATCATTGTGGAGAGTCTCAGTAGACCTTCTGGGGGAGATTGATGAGAAAAGCTAAAATGAATGAGGAATACGACGATGAGCTATCGCAATCGGATGAATCAAAAAACGATAAAGTTGCAATGATCGATTTGCGAAAATGGTACAAGGAAATTCACATAAAGAAGAAACACTGACAAAGGAAACTGACTTAGACACATGTTGGACCATTGAGAAGAGGAAGAAGTCAAATGGGTGGGAGTGACGCTTGGAGTATCGATTTAGAAGAAAGAGAATAGTTCTTTGTCGACGACGATTTTGAACGTTTTTTTACAGAAAACGCGGATGCAAATATGCATCGAAAACGACTCGCAAACGCGAGAGGGGGATGATTCCGAGAAGGAGAGAGAAAGAATCCCTCATGCGACTTGTTTACATAATCAGCCCCGTTTGAGGGACTGTCCAAGAGGAGAGGACCAGACGCGAGAAGGGAAACTATCACATTAGCTGAGTCATACACGTTGGGCGAGAGTACTGAGAACAATTAATGCTTGTGAGACAAGAGTGGTCGCATTGACAAGACTGCTTAGGTAGACCTCTGTCAACATTGGATCAATACACTAAAACAGCTATCGGATGCTCTCATCTTTCAAAGCTAGTGAACTTCAAGGGCTGATCTTCACCGGGTCAACTACTAGGAAATGCGTGAAATGTGTCGACGATGAAGTGAAATCACGAGCTGTTGTGCAGAAGGGCAGGTCTCGGACCATGGAATAAGGGAGCAAACGTAAACAAGCTAATGACAAGACTCCGGGTGAGAGAAACACTGATCACGGGTAGACATATTCTCTTTTTGATTTGACAATCATTTTTAGGAGAAAAATGAGCTAAAATTTGACTGTGATCGATTGACGGATAAGAGAAAAGGATGACCCGTGTAGAGAGGAAGAGGATGAGAACTGTCGTGCGGCTTGTTTACATGTTCGGACATAGTTTCAGGCAGAAGGAGAGAGAGGGTTAGATATTGCCACACAGGGAGAGGGAGAAGTGGAGTCAGTTACATTCCCTCGAGCTAAACTTCATTTCATGCGTTGGCCCCATCTGAATTACGGAAAAGCAATAGAAATAGAAGGACTGTCCCAACTTGATCACTCACCTTTCTCTGTGCGGGAGGCATCAGCTTGACTCTCTTCTGGGGAGACTTCCTGTATCCAGTGACGGGACCCGAGGGAGAGGGAAGAAGAAGAGATGTCGCATCTGGAAATTAATAGAAGGTAATAGTTTGAAGTGGCTGATCTCTTTGGAAAAATGTAATCTGAACGGGTGAAAGAAATACCTCGATCATCTTCCTTGTCATTTTTTGGATTACGATTTTCATCGTTCATCGCATCATTCTGGAGAGTAGACATTCTCGGGGGAGATTGATGATAATGGCTGAAATAAACGAGGAATAACTTCACGAGTTTTCGAATTCGGATTAACTACACGCGAATGGTCCCTAAAGTAATGAGAGGGCAGTAGGCTAAAAATGAAAGAAAAATCCGGATAGGAATTGGGAGGGAGTGATCAGAATTAGCGTCAATGAACGAATCTTATCCCATTTCGACTTCTTACTCTACTTCTGGATCATATACCAGATTGTACCCCTTAAAAGAGCGTGGACCTCCACAGGAGAATGGCTCGTCTCAATTCACCCTTCTCATTCTAGAGGATGATGATCACTAGGAATCTCTATACTGTCCGTCGGACAGTATAGGGAACACAAAGAACAGATGTAAAAAGAAAAGACGAAGTGGAAAGTCCCTTAATTCCATACTTCTCACGAAACGTTTGATTCAGGTTCGTCACACGGATAATACTATTGTAATTATCGGGAGTGAAGAAACAAGACCGAGAGAGGAGATGATGACGAATGGCCTATCCTCCTTCTCCTCCTTCTCCTCCTCCTCTCCCTCTCCATTCCTCCATTCCTTGCAACAGACGTGAATATCACTTCTCACTTCTTGATAGAGTAGCTAGAGACGATTATCCTCCACACCTTTCTTAGTCTGAAGCAGACGTATCCCACCGATCACAAAGGCTTCCGACTGACTGCAACTGCGCGTACCAGATGTACCAGAGGGAAGAGAAGTGGAAGAGAGTGAAGGAGATTAAGATCACTTGGAACACATAACCAGAATCGTGATCAGGGAGAATAAAGAAGTGATATCCACTGGTATCAGACGTTTGAAACGAAGCAATTGTCTCTCCTCCTTCCATTTCACTTAGGCCACCGAGTGGAGTATGGGCGCAAAAAAACCGGAAGTGCTGGGAAACCAGGAAACTGATCAGAGAAGAACTCCTTGAATGGAGGCATGCAAATAGGGAAATGAAACGACTACTGGCAAATTGATAATATAAGGCCTTTCGTGTAAGGATCAACAATGTTGAATAAGGCTCTGCAACAGGTAGCCTGGTCCCAAAACTTGGCCTCGGGGTAACTTTGCGCCCTATGAACGTAATTGGATTCTGTTTTTGATCTGACCCCCGGGTCGCCTATTAGGCTTTCCGTATCCCCAACACGGCCACCTCAATCTCCTTTGTCCTTGCAGGAACAAATTAGTACTCTCCGTCTTCCGGATGAATCAAGGAGAAGAGTCATCTTTCCGATAATGAAAGTAGAAAGGGCTCGAGTTATGATGAGTGGTGTGCGAAAGAGTGAGAAATGTTCACCTCCAGTCCGTCTCGAGACCGCACATGCATGGGCTTCCATAGCTTCCTTTTCCATCTCCTTTCGAATTTGATTGTCGAATCCTTTGCGTTCTGTCTTTCAGGTGTGGACTGCACTTTCCATAGGCCATTGTCCTTCCTGTCCATGAATGTGAGCTCTTTCACTCAGTCTCTCATACCAGTCAGAAAGTTTGGGGTTGATATCAGTCTAGTGATAGAGATAACAGGATAGACCATCTCGTGAGTCTCTCTGCATAGTCCTGTCAACGATTTCTTGTCTCTGAGGAGGTTAGAGTCACGCGCGGATTATCTGTGCCCTCTAGGTGATATCGAGAAGAGACCGGTCAAGAGTGAGTTATTTGTCTTGTCCTCCTCTCCAATTAATGATTTGGATCACTGTCTTTTCTGTTTAGCATGTTTCCATAACCACTTTCCTACCCTTTCTTTATTGTATGCAACCTGTACTAGGGATAAGCAACACTTTGAACATCGAGATGTCAGTGCGGATTCTGTGACAAGGATGAGAAGTAGAAATCTCTCTCTGAGAGCATGTGAAGACTTCCCTCTCTAGTCCTAATGCCAGCATTCTCTTCCCGATCTCTCCCCTCCATTCGGTCCTGTGTGTTGCGCAATCTCCTCTCCTCCGCTCCTTCTCTGTGACCCACCTATGAGATACGATCGACTAGAGAGAGGGAAGACTGTGGTATAATGAAGAGAGTCTCGAGAAGGAAGGAAGCAGGGAGAGGGGGATGCATCTCTCTTCTTGACCTCTTGGTATGGCGAGAGGCGTTCTTGGCATTACCCATAATGCTCGATCCTACCCATCGGACCACACGCAATAATATCCACCTTATTGCCAGTTACTATGCAAATTGTACCTCTTCCGCTCGCATTTTCTGATTCGGACAGCAACTTTGCATGCGAAAAGGACTAGTCCAATTGTTTCGGGGTTAAAGAAGGGAATCATAAGAATGGTTTTGTCTCAGATTGCAAGGATCAGAGATCTATGAACTCTAAGTTGTTTCCTACTTTCTCGCCTATTCTTCTTTATTGTGGCTGCTTTCTGGTTTGATCGTTGATCTGTCTCCGCCAAGACTAATTTCCAGATCCGATCTCTTGTGTGTCATCTAACTAACTAACCAGTTTGCCATGGATAAGGAGGCGTCTGCCTCTCCTCCCGGTATTCCCCCGGAATCGTCAACGCCCACACTTGTAAGGGATTTCATTTTGTTGCAATCAGTCGATTCAGTTTTTTTGAGTACAATCGTGGAGTAATGATTCTTGATATCAGGCTGCACGTCCATTGGTACCGGCCCTCACTTCCTATCCTCCTCTAGTCTTTTTCTCAGTTTCTTTCACATCGGTAAGCCTCTACCTAATCCATTTTTATCTCGTAGACCAAATCGAAAGAGAGAGAGAGAGGTCACTGTCCAGAAGATAGTGGCAGATCAAGGGGTTTTTGAATCGGAACTTAAGCGAACTTCGAACTTTCCCGCTGGTGTAGAATAGGGACCAACAATAATCCTTCGATGTAAAATTTCTCCATACAGATTAATGCAACCTCGTCGTCTTCCCTGGATAAATCTGACCAGTCGAGCATTCCGCTTTCCGCTTCGCCCGCAGCTACTCAAGTAAGATCTTTAGATGTTGCCCTACTGTTTTGCAAATTCGACTTTGTGACTATTCTGTTTCATTTATGACTAATTTGCTGGTTCACTCGTGTCATGAATCCGTAGTAGAAGTAAGAGATAGTGCCCTTCCACACACTCAAATCCGCTTGCTCCTCCTCTTGTAAGTGATTCACCATGGTTATGATCATTTCTACACTCATTAGCCAATTCTCATGGAATTATCAACCGCTTTTTCACTCATCGCATCCGGTTGATCTCAGTATCTGTTCGACTTCTCTGTATATTGAGACCCTCTAGACTCTCATAAATACTTGTGCTTGTGACCTTTCGGATCAAGAGAGAACGAGGAAGAGAGTCTTCTCCGTGTAGCAGGCCTGTAGTAAAACGAGAGATTATTTTTGAAATTGGCAGCTGTGATTTCTCAATACTCATTCAAAAGTTTTCCACTAGTTGCGAAGCTGAAAGAGCTTTAGAGTGTTTTACTATTCATCTGAATATCGTTCAGGCCCATTCTCATCAACTTGCCCTAGAATCAGCTCCTCAATTGACTAGTTATGCTACTACCCAGCTAAACTCTACTTCCGATGAGGCCCAAGTAAGCTATTATAATGCATTCGTATAAATTTTTACAGCAGAACTCTCCGGTGAAGAACAAAGGCACTTTTTTCTGATAGAACAAGTAGCATGTAACAGCATGTAAAACTGAATGAACTAACTCATCCCAGGTAGTCGTTTAGGTGTATCACAATAGATATAGCGGAATGAGAGAATTAATACAAGTAATCGTCTATGATTTTGTATGGCTATACTTGTTTGGGCGGGATATGATCCCAAAAGTGATTTTCATTAGATCGTCTCTTTTCCACAGGACCCTTCTTCTCCTCACGATGATCTACCACCCATCCTCGAACTTGGTCCTTCATGGCCACTCCCTGAGGTGAGATTCTCAATGGCACCCACTTCGTAAGTCAGATCGAAAGACAGAGCGATATCAATCGTGTTCTCCCTAAGACAAATATCTATTCATTATACATCTGTAATGGGTGGGGGATTGTGTGCAGTAGTGTACTTAGGATTTTTAAAATGAATTTAAATAATATTGAATTGTTTTATTAATTCCGGAAACACAGGTGAATACTTCGCATCCTCAACTGGTCACTGTGCTCTCTGCGAAAACCCCAAGACCAGCTCGCAGCGAGAAGGAAGCGAATAAGGTAATGTTGAAACTGTTCTGATGCAGATTCAATGGTGCGCTAAAGAGTACACTGTGCACATTTTACACGACTGGTGATGATTATCCGTCATTCCAGAAGGAATATCTTACTCTCCCCGATCGACGAAAAATAGCTAGCAAAGTGTCCATTAACTGTTTTAAGGTGAGGATATAATTTAATTCACAAAAATACATTCTCTTCACGTGTATCACGATTAGATCACGATCACTTCATCACAAGGAAAGAATCACCAGTTGATTCAAAATGTTCTCATACCGTTAAAACATTCCGAAATTACAGACGAATCCTCAAAATTATGTGTCAGTGCCAGAGAAGCAGGCGAATGATGATCAAAATCAACCGCCTTCTTCTTATCACAACATCAAAAAGGAGGTGAGCCTCATGAGAAAAAAATTTGTCATTTAAAAATAATATTTTAAATTCTTTAGTTTCGATTAAAAGACCCGCTTCCGATCGTCCCGCCTCTCAAACCCGTGGGTCGACTCCTTGTGGTTACTGTTGCTCGAAACCACGTGAGCTTCTCGCTATCGATCTTCTCTCAATCAATACACTTCTCTGTGGAGATTAGTGAACGTATTACTCTCATGAACCGCAATACATCAGACATACATTAGAAATCGATTAAATACCCTAGCACCATTTCGAAATTGCAGGAGTCAACGAGGAATAACAACAAGATTCCAAGATGCTCACCTCATTCTTCGATCGACTGGCAGCAGCCACCTCAGCAGAAACCAGTGATCAATAGCCGATTCGGAATTCCTCCCTCATTGGAAAGCCGGATAGTGCAGGTGAGCCTATCCGTCATGAAACACCGTTGACGTCCCTAACAAGGAATTCGAATTGTGTTGTACTTATTTCTTATATATGAGGCCGTTTGCGTAAGGTTCAACAAAGCTCAACGGTGGTCTGGAACAGGCCAAAATCTGAAATGCCCCAAAAGTTGGCTCCTGGGGTTATTTTGGACCCTCTACGCGAAAAACCACGCCATTTTGGCATATGTCCCCTTTTCGCTCCGGGGGCTCACCCCCTCATTTTGGCCGTAATTTGTTTTTGCTAGTTTTTTCGCCAAAAAATGGTCAAAATGGCATGAAATCTGGTTCCTCCGAACAGAATTTCGAGCTCTATCGATTGGAAAAAATTTGCGGTTTTCGAAATTTTTGTATGCACGGAAAGTAAGATTTTTGAAAGAGTGCTCATGCCCACCCAAAATTCTTGTGGTAGGTAGAGGACGTTCTCCTGATAATTTTTTTTGTATTAAAACATGGGTATCGTCCATGCAAGAAAAAAGTTACATCGATTTATGTGATTTATGGAAAAATGAAACTTTCGCAATACCCTCGTTATGGTGCTCATTTTGTAGAGCATGTCAAGCTGATCAACTTTTGTTCACACCATGTGCCCAAAAAACCTCTCCATGAAAAGTTACAGGTGCTGAAACGAGTGCTGGAAATGAAAGAGAATGAATCCCGAGAACATGGAAACTTTTATCGGCTGTAACTTTTCATGGAGAGGTTTTTTGGGCATATGGTGTGAACAAAAGTTGATCAGATTGACATGCTCTACAAAATGAGCACCATAACGAGGGTATTGCGAAAGTTTCATTTTTCTATAAATCACATAAATCGATGTAACTTTTTTCTTGCATGGACGATACCCATGTTTTAATACAAAAAAGTTATCAGGAGAACGTCCTCTACCTACCACAAGAATTTTGGGTGGGCATGAACACTCTGTCAAAAATCTTACTTTCCGTGCATACAAAAATTTCGAAAACCGCAAAAAAAATTTTCAATCGATAGAGCTCGAAATTCTGTTCAAGGGAACCAGATTTCATGCCATTTTGACCATTTTTTGGCGAAAAAACTAGCAAAAACAAATTACGACTAAAATGAGGGGGGTGAGCCCCGGAGCGAAAAGGGGACATATGCCAAAATGGCGTGGTTTTTCGCGTAGAGGGTCCAAAATAACCCCAGGAGCCAACTTTTGGGGCATTTCAGATTTTGGCCTGTTTCAGACACTTGTTGATCTTTACAAAAACGGCCTCATATTTCAGTCACAACCAACGGCTCCTCCTGTGGTAACTAAATCGCAGAAGGCGACGTCGAAGGAGACGGTGAGCATTTCTCTAATTTGCACGCATTGTCTCGTCGGGGCAAACTGAGCGTGTGCTAAAAATTATTTATATGGTTTTTCAGATATCAATGCGCATTTTCCCTCGTGGGAAAAAAGCATGCGCTGAAGTAGCTCATGTTTGTTAGGAATCGTGTCGCTGAAACAGTCCAATAAAAAAAATACAAACTTCATTAAAGCTAATTATAATAAACTAATCTTATCACTGCAGGCGGAAACCTCGCCAGTCAAGCAAGGTTCTCTTTCTCAATTCGACAGCCCTGCACCAGATGCGAGTTCAGTGAAGGACAGTGGATGCCGGAAGCAGAAAGAGTGCGATAGGGTGAGATTACGCACTATTACATTTTAGATGTTCGATAATAGTTCTATGTTTCTTACACTTTATATATTTCCAGAATCCGTTCGGCACAGATGAACCTGCATACATTCACGATTACTCTCAGACTCAGTCGTCATCTCTTCCTCTTTGCCCTACAATCCAGGAAAGTCCTGCCGAATCGAAGCAGAATGTGAGCACTTCTTCATATTACAAACGTATAAATATAGTCAGGATTACTCAACCGAGATTTTAAAAACAATATTCTAAAATCAAGCCTCGTCAAACATAAAAAAACTGAAGATTCCAATGAACTGTTGTAAAAATTATATTGATATTTTTAAAAAGTTGATGGATCACACATCTCGTTTAAAGAAAATCTCTTCCCTGGTGGGCCTACCAAAGCTATCTGTTGTGAAGGATCTAGTGGAAAGGGAGAAGGTAATAAGTTTTTCGTTACCGAAATAACAAACCAATTCTCTAAAAATACCCTCGGTGAATACTGGACTCGATATCCTTCGTCTTGGGCATCTAGACTAGTGGAGAATATAATATTTAACATATCACAGGCTGTTCCGATCGAGATGCCGCTCAGTTCTCCCGCTCCCACTAGCTTATTCTCAACTGTTCGTGATATTCTGAAGAAGCATCGCATGGTGAACTCGATCACTGATCTTGAAGACCACCAAGATGTAACTCATTGGAATTTCTGAATCTTATCATTATTTACTACTAAGACACTCTTTGAAGCGGGATTAAGCTAGGTATTCAGCTGAATATATCATGCTGTCGATTCATCTGAGATAGGGAAGATTAGGTGGCAAGCCTGAAAGAGAGGCAATCAAGCAAACGTCATGAAGAAAGGACGGCAAATAGTATTATTCCGCTTTCAAAGCATTCACAATTAAAGAAAAGTTTGTTTTTTAGCTCTCAACTCCAAACTCTCCTTGCGTTCTTCCCATCGAAGAAGATGAGGAAATTGTGATAAATAATATCATGAAAAAATTAACCTCGGATGTAATGATTCTCGTACATGGAGAGAATATTGAAGATACGAACAATCAGACCAAGACGATCACTGACGCTCGACTAACACTGGATCCAGTTCAAGTAAGCGATTATTACCAATGATTAGTTTAATGTTATCATTATAATACTAGTCAAATATCATTTAGACGCGAAGCAACCGATCTTCTAACGTCGGTCCTGGTTTGGAGGTCGATGGAACTCCGTACAATAATAATCTCGAGATGCTTCTTTCATTGGCTGATCCAGAGGTTGCCTGAGTTTAACGATTTGCTCATAGATGAGTTTATTTTGCAGGGTGGTCCAGAGTGTACGGAGACGATTGATGAGAAGTTGTCTGTTGATGAATCTATGGAGGTGGTGATCTTTTTCTGTTCTCAATTGTGAACTATAGAGACTAAAAAGCTTCATTTTTCAATTCAGAGTGCCGACACTGATACCGGCGCAGACAATGCTGAAGTACAGGAGCTGTTTGAAGAAGTCGACGAGAAGGTACATAATCCTGTGCAATTCAAAAGGGCAAATATGTTGTGCTCAAGATTACTGAAAAAAAGGTTTAACAACGCGACCCTGTGAAATTAAAGTCGCTGTGCAGATGAATGCATACATCTGTCTTTGAACAATTGTCGTGGTTGTTGTGTGTTCCAGCAACTAAATAGTATATGCACAATTTCATTTTTCAAACAGGCGAACGAGGACTTCGAAAGAGAAGCGGCTGAGTCGTGCGGTTACACATACCTACCAAAGAACAAATATGACGGCACCAGCAGACCTCAGGTAACTATTTACAGCCAGCCAATTAATGAATATCTATGATATTTGTTTTTTGCCCATTTTTATCATGGTCATATAAGATATATATTCAGCCCTTCATCAAGGCGCATGGACGTATGGATTCGAAAGAAGCTTGCGAAACTCTCGGAAGCTTGTACATCGCATGCCCACCCGAATGCCCGATGAAAGACTGTATGGGCAAAGTTCTTCGAGGGGTAAATCATTAAACATAATCTCACAAACTTGAATTTACAAAAACCCAGAATTTATTATATTTCAGAAGGACGCTAAACTGAAGTGGATTCAAACCGAGGACTACTTCGGTCTGGCGGCTGCAGAGGACATTCGAGGGTGACTTCTTCATTATTGTGAAGATAATAAGATTGCTAACATAGATTACCCGTTGTTTGTTAAATAGGTCGAATTAGATCCAAGTCTGTGCAAGAACCCGTTCCTCCACCATTTGCATCCTCCTCCACATCGTCAAAATTTAGGATGATCATGGGAAGACTTTAGATAATGTTAGACACATGCTGATCATTCAGTGAAATTTTTTTCACTAACGGGTCACTTTCATTTACAGCATTCGTCGGAACGGAAGTCAAATAATGAAAATCGCGGAGTATAAAGGAATCGTCTACACGAAAACGTCGTGGAAAGCGTTTCTGAGAAAAAAGTGAGTTAAACGTTCGTTGAATTTCGAGGCCACATGTTAACCATTTGGTTTCGCATGAACAACAATGAAACACTTTTAAGAAAACTCACGAAGTCCGACTATGGAAGATATGTTGTTAAATTGAATGGAAGACTAATCGATCCGGAGGAGGAAGGAAATTGCCTTAGGTTAAGTAACCACTCGTGCAAACCGAACTCAATGTTACAGACAGTAAGTATCATAAGAGACACTTCTTGGAACAAAATTTTATGAAATTATCAAATATATGGGAAAAGTATTTTAAAATGTATGTGGCGAGATCTTAAATTCTTCAGTGGTGGCTGGATGGCCAGTACCGCCTCTTCCAATTCCCCACAGAAGATATCCCGTCCGGAAAGGAAATATTCTGGTATTATGGGAAACAATACTATGGGTAAGATTTTGCTTTGTCATAATTTGAATTTAAAGCTCAGAATGTACCTCAGACAATTAACCCTTTTAAGCCATACATTTGATTTTTCAGGAAACTTAAAACATACAAGAAAATGTAGTTATGTTTTCAATTCGCAGGAAGGATATGATCGGTGACGTTATTGGCCAGATCGGCTGCAAGTGTAAAACGGTCGAGTGTGAGGGAGTGGTTGGAGGGAAATACGACAGAGTACGTTTCAACATGGAAATTACTGGAATTTCTAATCAAACTAATTGATCATTTACAGGCACCGAAGCCCAAATTGTCGAAAAAGCAGAAGTTGGAGAAACGAAAAAGAGGCAATTTGCATTTTTTATTAATTTCAACGCGAAAGAGAAAAAAAACATATTATCTTCTTCGCAATCAAAACGCCTCTGGAATCCAGGAGACTTTGTTCAATATCAACAAAATGTCCACATTTCAGAGAGGGATGAGGAGAAAGAACTACTTCATTTCAAAGAGGAGCAGAGGAAGAAGATTAAACTCGATCTGGCAGCGAATGGTTGGCAATTAATTATACTACTCTCTTACACGGCGACGATTAATTTTCGCACATATTAAATTCACAACCTATTTTAGGGCAAAAAGAGAGAGAAGAAAGAAGCAGGAAGAGATTAGAGCGGTAAGAATAAAGGGAAGATCAGCTGAATTGTCACGGAAGTACCATTATATTGAAAATGTAGTGTTCATTATGCAAACACTCATCATTTCGACTTCTTTGCATATGTTTTTGTATATACTCGCATCTCCATACAATTATTTTTGTTGGCAATAACAGAACCATGACTTCAAAGTTATCCTTTATGTAAATTATTTGGAAACGATCATAAAGATCTTAAAGGCTTCATTCTCGCTTTTTCGATGTAATTATTTATCTGGCTTCAGTGACAATCGCTAAAAAAATTTAAAAAATGATCCTTGTTTGCGCGATACGACCAGCACACTGATCACATCTCGTATTCCTTCGGCTACACGTAGGCAACTTGAGGGTATTTGATCAGAGAACATCTACTACTGCAACACTCAGGGCACTTTTACGAGAACTTAGCACTGAAGAATGCGCTAAAAGTCCTGTATTACTCTCAAATTAAATAATTAGGAACACTCAATCTCTCTTTCGCCATCTCTATTCTCCGATTCTAAAGTTTCCGTTCCTTTTTGCATACCCTTTCACAATTGAATGAAATCAGTACTGAGGACGAGCAACAATTTGAACAACGGTTGAACAACGGAATGCGGAGTCAGTGATAGGGCTGTGAAGGAAAATCTCCGAGAGCAATCGGAAAACAAGAGTTCCCGCCTTCTGAGAAAGTAATTAGAGGGCAACTAAGAGGAGCGTAGAAAATGTCGTACGAAAAAGAGGAAATGATCGCGTATGAGGGGAGAATAAATATCCCTGGAATGCGGCCTGTCCATAGGTTCATCGAGAAATCTCTTTATCATAGTAACGAGTATTTTTGAAAATAGCATGTACGTAATAGAGGGAGGGAGGCGTTCGTGCGGAAGTTGTCGATATCATGTTTTTTTCTAGTGGGTACGACTCCTTCTATTGATAAGAGTATGAGCGCACAATTAGGTGATGCTCAGTGAATCTCGTGGAGAGTAGAGAGTGGAATCTAGTTTCTCCATACCACGGCATCTGAGCGAATGTTCTGTCTCTCGATAGCTGACCTGATCTCAGAAGAATTAGTCGACAGAGGATCCACGGAGGGAGGAGACGGGCAATGACTGGAGGGGTTGAAGAACGCGAGCGATCTTAATGATGAAACTCATTGATTCTACAATCTCTCTTTAGCTCGTGAGTCTCGTTCCACTCATGACGAGTACGGCCTCCATCCGACATTATTCTAAAAGAGAACTCTTTCTTGTGTATTTGCTTCAACGACCGAGAGTTTAAGTCATAGGTAATGCTTCTTGCTGTGTCCCTTTTCTCTTTTCGACAGGTCGAACCAGCCAAACTCAACTCTGACCGGACGGGGTTTGGGTAGACAGAACAAACTATTTTGTTCTCTCACTAATTGAGAATCAAGAGCAATCGAACTGGCAGGACGGGGACCGACGGGCACATTCTTTCAATAGTGCAATTGTTCCTTGCGAGCAGAATTACCGCTCTCTCGATTTCCCTTTGTCTCTCGCTTCCCTGAATAGTGAGAGTGTGTATGTATTTGGCAGATATTGCTACCTAATAACGCGAAACGGCCTAGACATACACCACATTTGGCCTTTGGCCTTTGGCAACACCTAGGCGAGAGTGTAAGGGTATTAGATCAGAGAACATTCACCTCTGCACCCCAGGGCACTGCAACATTTGTGGGCACTCTCCCTCTCTCTCTTCCTCTCCTCCGAAATTCGCTCCCATCATTCACTCTCCTCCTCCCTCTCTTTTCCTGTGTCCATCCTCTCAATTCCTCGTCTGTCTACTCTCTCTTTCTCTCTTTGTTTCGCGTGAAACCCAATGTGCTGATCTCTCTTCCGAGTTTCACTTGTCACTTCGTCTCTCGCATTGTTCGCTTCTCTCCTGGTTGTGGAGGAAGCAGCGATAGTTTTGAATTGGTTCTGATAAGCGACTTTCCTCGTGTATGCATACACCCAAGCGCGCGGAATCGTATAGTCACGCAGAATTTGCTTAATTGATAATTTATGTTCTTGCCTAGCTAGTCGAAATCGCATGCTAGCGTTTCTTCTCTCAGAACTCTTCTCTCCCTTGAGGTTTGACCCGTTGGCTTGGCGCTTGTCTGCATTATCTCAACAGTTCGATGCTTCCTTTTCCTCGAACGTCCTTGTTCTCTCCTTCCTTTCACTTTCTTGTCCTTCACTCCGTCCTCGATCACTCTGATCTATTTCTCAGATAGCGAATGAGTTCATGCTTCCTCTCTTTGCTTTTTCTCTCACTAAACTAACACTTTCAAATGCTAAGCAGGCAGAATCCATTTCTTTTCGCGTTTAGTTTCGCACATTTCGCGAAATATTCTCGCTTTTACTCAAAACTGACAATTGTACCTTCGAATCGACTCTATCGCCTGCATTCCCTTCTGATTATTTCTTCCTTTCGATCACTGCGTGTCAGTTGTCGTGTCTTCAAGACCTTAGAGTCTCAGATATGCAACGCGTTTGCCTCCTCTTCCCTCATGATCTCTTTCGTGATCGAGAGAGCATTGTGAATTGAGAGACCGATATCACTTTCGTCACCAATGAAAATGGTCAGTGATCAGCAACTCTTCTTCTCTCCATTGTGTTTGCCTCGATTCTTCGTTATAAGACTGATAAGAGCACGCTCTTTTCCATTGATCATCAATCGAATCTCCGCATTCTACCAGCAAACAATCTGTCGCAACCGCAGTAATGACGTTGATATTTCTTTGATCGTGGTGATATTTCTTTTTTGCAACCAATTGCCTCAGATTCTGTGCCGTCTCTCCTCTCACTTCTCTCGATCTGATCAGAAAGAGTGAGAGTGAGAGAGGGAGATGTAAGTGTCACGTTGTAGAGTGTGCTAGCAGGCGCATGCAATCTCCTTTGTTTTCTTTGTTCTGAGATGTTATCTCCCTCCCGTTGTCGACCTTAAGGATCAATGGTAGTTGTTCTGAGCGAGGTGATAGTTCTCTCAGCCTGCGTGAGATCAATGGCTGTTGCATTCTCACTTTCCGCATCACTTTCACGTATGATTCGATTGTGACCTTATCTAAGTGTAGTACACACGTTGTAAGCCCTCTTGAGTTGCGCTACGAGATCCTACGCTCATAAATGGACTTGTTCGGAGGTTGAGAGGGTTCGCGAACTAGCGCGATCTTTGCTACTCATTAGACGGTTCGTTCCTTAAGAAGGATGCCTCAAAGAGGTTGATTGCATCGCCATCTGCTCTCAAAGGGGAGACAGCACCTGCCAGAATTGTTCACGCGTAGCCAGTGCGAATCGGCCTAGAGCAAAAATAACGAAAAGCTATGATGATGCTTTTGGTACTCGAATCGACGCTGTTTCCTGAAGTCCACAAATATCATGATCAAATAAAAATCGTCAAGAAACAAGAACAAGAGAGCAAAATGAAGCACCTAAATTGAAAGATCACAACAACGGAATCACCGACAAGAACGTAGGGTCTCAAATCAGTAATGGAGCAAAAACAAACGAACGGATTTACTAAAAACTTATCGGGAAATAATCAAACAACATGAGATCTGACTGGACTTCCGCTCTCGCCTTTGCCCTCCACTCCCTCGAAGTCCATCTACCCGTGTCCTTCTCACATCTGGATAAGAAAATGACGATCAGGAATGGGAGAGAGATAGATTAGGCCACCGTGATTCTTCTCCGGTAGGTCAAACCTCACAGATGGAGAGAGGGAGATGACCTCCAACAGGGCATTTATCCGGAATCGCTCTGCATCCACCTTTTCCCACACAGTTGGCATTCTTCAAGGTAGATCGAAATGATCTCTTCCATTATCATGAATTGAAAGTGCAGTTGGTCTTCTTCCTCATCTGATTGAAAATTATCCGTGCATCTGGAAGGGATGAGGAGAGAAGTGGTGACAGATTGAACTGGAGGCAGTGAAAAGAGATAAACGGACAAAGGCCGACACTTGCTTTCGGGTTCTAAGAACAGCGATTGCCCCTTTCGAGTTCGAGCTGTATTTTACCCTGCATACAACGAGAGGGCAGATACATTGAGGATAAAGAGATGAGCAGATGGTTACCCCTTCCTAAATGACTCATTCTCATTTCCAGTGTCTCCATCCCTACTTTCCCTACTCTATATCTGATGCATCTGATCTCCCCGTGAAAAATGAAAAGAGAGAGTTTCAATAAGCGATAAATCAGCTAATAGGTAGGAGAGAAATGAATATTTCCTTCACCATCACTTGATCTGACCATTTTGTTTTCCACATCCCCATAAGCATTCTCCTCCACCCCTCCTCCTAGAAAGAGCCCCAAACAACATCTCTTTCCCTCCCTTCTCTCTCTTGTTTCTCCTTTCTTAGATCAGTGCATCCTCAGATCATCCGATAAACTCTCCACGTTTGGGGGATTCGAGGGATAGGAGGGCGATTTCGGATGCTGATCTACCGATCGATCATCGATCGTCCTCACAAGTTGGACTGTGCAACACCCCTCGATCGAATGGATTGCGCAGTCACTGTCCGAGTGCCAAACGAACAGATGTGAAAGGACGAGAGAGTATGCATTTTCGAGAGGTGCAGACAGATGAAGGGAGAGGAGGACTAGAGGGAGAGAAGAGAGGGAGGGGGAGAGTGACCATAGGTCACTCTCTCTCTAGCTAGCTAGTGAGCGTTCTTCTACTCTTCTTCCATTCCCTCTACTCCGTTCCTTCCCTGTGTCAATGCCTTCTCCGTAGAGTGATTTGCGCTTTCCACCTCCCTGTTGGTCGATTGCGCCTCGCAGAATCGAGTTGACTGTTTAGATTCTGATCATGTTTAGATTGACAGTGAGGATCTGCCCATCCTCCTTTCCATTAAGAGTTCTTTCTTGAGCAAGTGCATCGTTTTCGTCTCTTTCTCTCTAACCCAACAGCGTGTTCAGAGGGATGATAGTACATTGTTGTCACTGAGAGTTACTCTTCTCGGGTCCTCTTTTGACGGTTGTTTGATTCTCTTCCTCTCAGCTACTCATGTGTGTATTTCGCTGTCATTTACCCAGTCGCGCATTCAGACAGTATCCCTCTGCAAGTCTGCTTCGCCATTATTGGCATTATGATATTTTCCGTCTAACAATTGATTGAGCACTTTTCCTATCGTTTCCGCTGTCCTCTACATGGTCTCGTCCTTTACATAGCCCTCACGCCACTGTTGTAGTCACTCACGCTAATGAACGCATCATTACAGTATCTCAACTCGGAGAATCTTCCATACTAGCTCTCGTGAGTTGACCCCTCGGTAAGTCATCATGGCAGAACCGAGTGGAGGGATGAACGACGACGGAGATACTGAACAGGTAGGGCAGTGATTTGTGCTCTTCGGAGGGATAAAAACGATACCTGAGGGATTCTCTTTCCCTTTCCCATTGATTCACACATTCCCATTGATCTGATCTTAAATCTTTGGATGAGTGTGATCGACTCAATAGGCTCACTTGATCGATTCATGGTGGGCGGGACCGCTTCAAGACCTGTTCTTTGAAATATTTCGGTCAGTAGTGAGACGGATTCTTGTTCAAAACTTATGAGGTATTTTAAGCGTTTGTTTGATATTGTTCGAACAGTGAGTGATTTGGTCTTAATTCATCTAACATTGGAAAGATCACAGAGCTCTAGCTTTGGGTTTTGTCTTTAGCAGTTCCATTTCATAAATGAGCGTATTTCTCAGCAAGCATCGACGTCTGCCCGCCCTCAGATCAACAAACAGTACGTCTACGGCAACATCAGATACAGGCCGGTCCCGATCAATGAGGTCACAATTTATATATACAAATGCATGGTGCACGAAGTGTTCAATTAATGATCCCTTGTCAATGCAATCTTGAATCGAAATTGAAGATGAAAGATGTAGCGAATGGATCATCTACGGAGGCACGAAGTTCGAATCCCTTCAGCGGTCGAGGTAAGCACCTATCCTATTAAGAGTTCAGGCCGATTTCGACAAAATTCTTATCGATATAGTCGTGAAAGCAGTGAACGCAACTCAAAATTAATTGCGTAGCAATTGCGAGGTTTTTAAATACTTATTACACAATATTTGAACACGATAATTCCATTTGCAGGCAATGGAGTCACGAAGAGTGTCCAACTCCTTTCTATGTCAAAACAGTGGAAAAAAACATACGCTGAAGAGGGTCTTGATGAGGATGAAGTGAGAAGGGAGCAGCAAGCAAGGGATGCGAACAGAATGATGAGAGGCCTCGCCCTTGTGCAGGAACTCGGAACACCCCAATATCCTAAATACGTCATCACGAAACTGATAGTGAACCCGTCGACTTCATCTACCATCCCCATCCCCTCTTCTTCTTTCGTTGACCCCACACCCATCAGGACAAGAAATAATGTGCCACAGGCAGCTTCTACCTACTCGGAGGGTCCAATTGTAAGTGTTCTATGAATGAATACTTAGGGAATTACCTTATTACAATTTATTTATGTCCAATGGCCGGAGCGAGAGAGTAAGGGAATGAGAAGAGAGATATGTGTATCAGATACGGCCACAGAGCAACGGGAGCCATCCCTTCTCTACGTCAGCCCATGCAGTTACTCAGGCCAATGGCCAAAGGTCATTGAACTCTGGACAGCACATGCGACGGACTCTCGCATACACGAAGACAATTGTAAGTTTAGTGAGAGGTAATAGCTAAATGTAATATACAGGAGGTTAATATACAGGACATCGTATTCATAATAGTCTGATGAAGATACCGGAAGACACATGCGGAAGACATTTGAAGATATGTACAATCTCTGTTCAGCCGTCCGAATCGGGTGCGCCCTCCGCCACAGTGCCTCAGAGAGGCGTCCAACCTGTCCAGAAGCAGACACAACAGTCACTTCCCGCCGTTAAGAGGAAGGAGACAATTGTAAGTGCTCTGAGTTGGAAACCATTGCGGATTGATCCATGAAACACAGAGAGAGATATAGCGGCGCTTCTGCTGTTTAGGGGGTCTCCCCCTTCCCCCCTCTCTCAGTCCCTTTCCCTCGCAAAGGAGAGGGTGGTCTCCGCTCTCGGAGGAGGCCAAGTCCGCGGGGGCGAATGCTCCCCTCCGAGAGGAGGGCGATGGACTGAACCAGAAAAGTGTGAATCAGCAATTATATAGGCTGAGGTGGGATGTACGCAACGTGCGCAACGTTTTCAATCAAGTGAGGGATCAGGTGAGGCTAAAAAGTAAACAGGAAAACAGGTTCATTAAGAGACGTTTCACGAGAAAATCTCTGGGATGGGTTCACGTGCGACTTTTCGGACACCAATCCCAAAACTTTGAGATTGTTGTTTCCATAAGGAGAGCTGATAGGCGGCCGTATATGGGGATTTATGGGCCACTCGTCGCGGAGAACCAGCTTCGACTTAAAATTAATTCGGGATTTTCAAACTTGCTAAAACTTCGAAAAGCGAGGTCGCCTGAGGTAAGTTGAGCATAGAATCCAAAAAAATCATTTTCGAAACAATAGGGAATCATTCACGGGTCGAAATGGCCACAGTGCCTCGGAGATTCTTCCAGTCAGTCCAGAGGCGCCCACAGCAGTCACTTCCCGAAGTCAATTAGATAATTGAAAGTGCTCTGAGAAGGAAAACATTGCCGATTGTTCCATGAAACAGAGAAAGAGAGAAATAGAGAGATCGACAGTATACACAACTCAGATGCGATCAATCCCCACAACTTCCGCTTCTCACCCTCCTCAACTTTCTTCTCGACTTCCGCATCCCTCCGCTGACAATATGCCCACCACTTCCAGTTACGTTCAGCATGTGCAAACCATCGGACTCAAAACAGCACCAGTGAGTTACAATTCTTCAATCCGATCCAATCAGAAGAATCCGATACTGCGGCTTAGACAGTGCGCACTAATCCCTTACACATCAGAGCGTCAACAACCATCATTCGTCGAATAATCTGCTCCAACGAGGTGTCGGAGGAGGCGTGCCTGTGTCGCGGCCACTCGAAGCAGTGTCGTCTCATCAAGTTGCACTCACCGAGGATGTCAATCAAGTGAGGGATCAGATGAGGCTAAAAAGTAAAGGGAAACAATTCCATTATAAGACCTTTCACGATAAAACGTACTTATTGGGGTGGGTTCACGGACGACTTTTCTGCAGCCCCTCCCAATACTTCGTGGTTGTTGTTTCCATAAGAAGAGCTGATAGGCGGTCCAATTTGGGGATTTATGGGCCACTCGTCGCGGAGAACCAGCTTCGACTCAAAACAATTCGAGATTTTCAAATTTACTAAAACTAACCTACGTCGACACGGGAAACGTTGATTATCGGATTAAAAAAAAAGCATCTTGGTGATTTTTTGAGAGTTTATAAGGGAGCGCCGGTAGACACGAGAAACTAGAAGAAAGGGAACTGAGAGTTCGACCCTGCGAATTGCTTAGATCAACCTTGCAAGGTTCCGTGGGTGATTTCCCGCCGGTGCAGTCAAATTTTGACTACTTTTTCACACCTTTTTTATGCGATTTGCAAATTTTTATCGTAACAGCACAGCACAAAATGAAGCAAATTTCAGACAATTTTCCAAAGATAAACATTTTTTCTAATCATAATTTTCGGTATCACCCTCATCATTGAGCAAAACCAGTTCTTTGTAATTTTCGTGAGTAATAACGTAACAACATAAACCATCATGAATGATTGATGTCTTTTTCTTACTGCCTTTCTGCCTCGGAAGAGCTTGTCAATCTTTCGCTCTTTTATCCTCCTTTGAGTAACTTCTCAACACACTCTTTTAAACTAATCAGATACTTCATTATACTCTCACTTTTCTCTAAATGCTCTTCTTTCCATGGAAATATAATTCAAGACCAAGGTGTCTCGAGAATGAAGGATGAGATGGAGAGGAAATACGGGGCCGGCACTACCACCAACTTAAAAGATGATGTTAGTGGACACAGCAATAATGAATTAACTTCAGGAACTGAACGAGGCTCGCTCAATTGTGTCGAAGAAGACCCGCGAAATGTTGATGGCGGATATCGAAGAGAGGATGGAAGAGGTGAGATGGCATTTTTTAGAAGAATAATGAGATAATCGATAGTTGTAATTGTCAAAAGTATCTCCATCGCACCGAATCGACTGGTTATTTTAGTTCGACGCACTTCCCGAAGGGTCCAAGGCGTTATTCCACCACCTTCACAGCGCAGTTGAATACGACACGGATGATGTGAGGAATCAAGTTTTCTTCCAATTTAAGCATTCCATATCAGAATTGGCTGCATCTGTCCGCATTCTTTGGCGGTGAGACAACAGCTAAGCAGGCGATTGTTAATCGTGTGGTAAGTGAGAGCAGTACCTGCACCTAGCTCGTTCAATTTTTTTTTCGTTTTAACGAGCGTTCAATTCATAAACAGAATCCTCAGAAGCTTCAGAAATTTTTGCGATACCTCAGCTGTCTCCATAGAGTATTCGAACATTCGCTCAGTAAAAATTTCTTTAAGAATATGCAACAGCATGTGAATCTTAACGACAACGATCTCGACTCGGCACTGGAAGGACCATCTCAGCCTAATCAAGGACTTCAACCTGCGGATGATCGGTAAGGGTTTGTTAGAGACCGCTGTGGGGAATTATCAAGATATGTTGCTTCTTAGATCGAATTGTCGATGTATTTTTATTCCTTCCCAAAATTGAGCATACAAGCAGAAGTTTCAGATCTAATACGGCTGTGGAGGATGAAGAGACTAATTCGAATAGAGATTCATTTTCACAGCTTCTTCATGAAGGAGTTGAAGAAGAAGGCGCTCGAATAATGGTAAGTTCAATATGAATTTATTTTAAAAGGACATAATGAATCTAAATGGTTGACAGAGTATATTTGATTTCCTTTTATTTATTTTGAATTTTTAAAGTAAATATTTCCTGAAGGGTGTTTGCAATATGCGTAATTCCCGCATTGCTGAGAACTTCAGAACCAGCGGATGAAACCTCTCGAGTCTCTCAAGAAAGCACACTTCTCTGACGACCCTGGGCATGAAGAAGTGGATCAGGATGGAATGAGAATTGACGAAGCAGTCGAGGAGGGTGTGCCATGGAACGAGATGGACACATCTGAGACACCACTGCTTGACCCCTCCCCATCCATTTCAGATAATGGCTGCTCGAAGGTGAAAAACTTTCACTTTACTGTTTGCATGTTCCGTTCTGATGAAGCAACGATCGTTTCCAGGTTACTCAAGTACAAATAGATGCTGAGAAGTCCTTGATGGAGGCTGATGAAATGCTTACTCGGAAGAGACGAAGGAGCGTTGTATTAAGTGATGGAAAGGAAGAAGAAGCCCAGGTTCCCTCAACCTCCCAACTACATTTCATCGTGAGTGCTCACAAAAGTTCACAGCGCATGAGGCTTTCAGAGGTGAGAATGAAGTAATTAGTCCTGTACCCGTACCAAGTCCCGAAAATTTTCAGCCCCTTTCCCCAAATTTTCCAATTCAAAAACAATAGGGAGAGCGCTTGATCTACCGCCTCGGGGTCTCCCTTTTCACTCCTTCCCCTAAATCCGAGCGAGAGAGCATAGGGAAGAGAGAGAGTGGGGGTCAAAATTTTCGACTTGCTCGGGAGGGAAACTACAAATTTTTGGCCTCTCTCGTTGCCTGACTCTCTCCCTTCCCTATGTTCTATCGCTCGGATTTGGGGGAAGGGGTGAAAAGGGAAACTCCGAGGCGGTAGATCAAGCGCTCTCCCTATTGTTTTTGAAGGGGAAAATTTGGGGGAAGGGGCTGAAAATTTTCGGGACTCGGGACGAGTACTGTTACGCAAATTATCGTGACACATCTTACCATCACTGACCAATCCTTTTAGTCGGAGAAGCTGTAAGATAGAAAAAGAACAACATTAGACGATGTCACCTGAACTCATTGTCTACTTCCAGTATGAGTCGGATGTCGACGATGAGGAGAAGCAGAAGAAAAAGAGACTAGTCAACCCCATCAGTGATGAGAAACACGAAATGAAAGAGGGAGAAGAGCAAAGCAATTCCCAGAATATGGTGAGTATGTAGCATGAGATGTTGAACCAAACTTCTGTGAAATTTAATCAAAGAAGACAGGCCTTTGCTCGAGATCGATCTCGAAGAAAAGAATTTTGAAAAATGGAATCATTGGTAGATCTACGTGGAGCGACAACCATCACCTATTCTCAACAATTGCATCAATCACTCTGACTCAATGCCGCCTCTAAATGATTCGGGAGATGCTAATAAATCTGATAGTCTTGCAGCAGTGCAGTGAGTTTGTAATACTTCAATTTAATATCATATTTCTTTTTTTCGAATTACTTCACGTATTATTGAATATGGTAAAATGTTATAAAGCGAAACTCTCAGATCTCACTCCATCCCGCACGGTACCTCGATCGAGCTCTCCTACGGGAAACGAGAAATGAAGTCGTCCTCGGCTTCACTAGAACCTAATCGAAGACTCCTCAAGGTTCGCACCAACTAATTTGCCCATGAATATCGTTAATCTCTCATAAGGATGATATGGAGCAATGCGGAACAGCTGAGAAGAGCCACTCCAAGACTATTACTGTTGCCGCGAAGCATATTGAGGTAGCATGCTCGAGACACAGTGATACAGTGCATACCGGGATGATTTCTTGTGAGGAGGAATTCATCCCGGTTGCACAATACATCTATAATTGTTGTGATAGCGAGACATAACTAATTCATTCGTTGTGTTCAGGAATCTCTTGAGAAAGAAAAAGCCGACGACTCTGCGAATGTGATGAAGGGCAAGAGGAAGCGGAAATTGCCTGTTGATAAAACACAGCCGATTGCCGAGGTTCATATCAAAATAAAAATGTCATTATAGTGGAATAAATAGTTGCAGGAATCACTCGATGGCGAGATCAAAAGAACTGCAAGATCTGCAATGCATGGAAGTAGTATAGAAGGAGTTAACAATGGAAACGGAAATGAATTTAAGGTAACCAATATAAAAAAATTGACAGTGTGAGTACGAATCAATTGTAACGGTCTGGCTTCGGAATTTATCCGTTCTTCCTGGAATTATATGCCTTTTACAGCCAAAGCAGCTTAAACAAAATAGAATTGTGGAATCTGAGACGATGGTTACAACACGAAAGGCAGATCCTAAGCCTGTAATTGTGAATAGAGTGATTAAAGTGAGTTAGATAGTGGTCGAAGCCACGGAAAAGGCACACTCGAAAGGATAATATTCTTTTCAGATCGATCCAGATGTGTCTAGGGCAAAAGTACTGCTGGCGCTGTATCACGTTTTGATGGTACGATATGCATCATAAATACTTAGGAACAGATATAATCCCAAATAATATAATGCTCTCCACGTTGTAGTTAATTTTGCCACTTAATAAATTTGGTCTTGCAGGATATGAAGAAGAATGGCAAGGATCTACCTGAAGAAGCAGATGGAGAATTTATGATGCGTCTAGAGGAGCTATACAAGAAGGTATTTCCGTATCTTTTCTGTGCAAAATCTAATTCAAATTGTCTCCAATTTGTATGCACGAGCTAATGAACTCTATTCCAGTCCCTGGAAAACGATTCCCACTATATTCCTCTCTCTAGGGATGTTCTACAAGAAAACACGAATGTAAGTCTTCGGTATTATCTTTTCAGTGAAGTTTGGAATTGAGAGGAAGTTACTCAAAGAAAAACAAGCAAATATTCAGGTATCCGATCTCCGAGGTATCTCCGCCGAGTCTCTTTTCAATGTCGACGATATGGGAAATCCAGTGATGATTGCTTCCAATTCGGGTAATATCATTCTGCAATCTAAAGAAAGATTTTTTTTTTCGAAATACATTTTACCCATGCAGATTCCGATGTCGTGATGAAGAAGCAAAATCTGCCGTTCAAATTCTCGATACTGGCTCCTCTCAATGTTTCTTTGAACGAGACCGGTGAGTACTTTGTAAATATTAGGAAAGGAATATATGTAGGACTGAAATGATGCAATAAGGACCTGGACACAACTGAATTGTTTGAATTGCAGCCAAGTCAGTGATAAAGAAGGCAGCGAAGAGAAAAGAAGCCCCTTACACAAATGAGGTCTTCGAAGAGAATCTAATGCCTCTTGAAAGCCCCAAGTGCCGCGAAATCGTGCCAGGCAAGAACACGTACAGCCTTACGCCTCATATCACAGTGAGTCTTTCGATTAAACAGAGTTAAAAATTCTGAATCTCATCTCTTCTGATATGTTTCATTACAGGTATCGAATCCCGAAGAGGCTTTTTCATCAAATATCGAGCCTTTCTGTAACGGAAGTCATCCCATGGTGCTATTTAGGTGAAAAATACATCGAAAAGTGATATCTTTGCATATGACAGTTCCATTTTGTATTAATTGGAATGATTAATAAAAATACAATTACAGCGGCTTCATGGATGCTCTAAACATGGGCAAGTCTCTCTTCTCGACCGAGACGTTAGCTGAGAAGTGGCCCAAGAAAGAGATGGATGTAATATTTCTTTTTGAATTCAAAATCTGTTGGTTTTCCTGAAGCCCCCTCTAGAATATCGATAATTTCAAGATGAACTGCAATGTTATTCAGGTGCGTGAACAATATACAATGGCTGTGGAAGAGAATGTGGACGAAAAGGGCAACCCAACCTGGAAGTGCAAGAGCTCTATGTCCGTACAATGTGTTCTTATATAATTTTATTATTAGAATCAACACATAAAATAAATAAAAAATTGTTCAATAGGGTACCTTGCAGCAGCACCAAGAAGAATAAGAAGATCTCCATCGCAGAAATGAAAGTGGAACAGGAGAGGAGCTTTCTCGCCGCTCTCAGAGGTACGGCTTGAAGCTGCTGGCAACGAATATGCATCACATCGTGTGCATGACGAATGCGTTTTTTTCAGAAGAGAAAACAAGGATGAACAGCCCTGAGACTGTAAGTGAGATGAAGATGAGGAGGGAGAGAAAGGTACATCTAGATTGATTATGATCCTAGTGTTTGACCGCACATTGCACTTGTTGCACTGCAATCTGATGATTCAGTTGACATTTGTTATCTGTTTTATTGCAGATTCTAAAGTTCGGCACGAACTTGGATTTGAATGAGAAAGAGTTCCCGGATCACTACAAGGTGAGCTCATTTTCCTGGATAACTACTTCCCTCCACGAAATTAACATGCTAGTCACTGTATTCCTCTCAGGCAATCCGCAAGCTGCCAGGCTTCCTTCGAGTGGAAGACCAGAACTGCAACCTCCTGAGTCTGTGCAACCACGCCATGGCCGGCGTGAACAGACTTCAGATGTACCTGAAGGTGAGTGCCATTTTGTGCAAGATTATGAAGCATCATTCATAACTTTCATTCCATAAATAGTTCCGCTTCTTTTTCATCTGAAATCACTTTACCTGAAGTCGCTGATTATGTTTCCCCGCCTCCAGAAAATAGTTCTCAGATATTCAAGTTACCAAAAGCAAGTAGTTTCTTCATTTAATGTTTAGACGGTCGCTTGAGCACTCATATATTTCAAATATTAACTACATATCGTTGCATCGGCTGACTGGCTAATAGTTGTCTCTCTGCAATTTTGTGATCTTCAGGTGCCTGGCAACCGCACCCCGGCCCATACAGAGAATAATCTCATGGCCTCTGTAAATTTGAACAACGGGCCGGGGGATTGCGAGTGGATCTCCATTCCATATGAATATTGGGGACACCTGAACGAGCAGCTTGTTGCGAAGGTACATTACATTATTCTTGAAGTTAATCATACTAACAATGTTTTGTTTTCAGCGAATCAAGTTCACGGATTCATGGTGGTGGGACAGTGGACTGTTGCTCTCCATGGGCATCCCTGTTTACAGGTATGCATTTTTTTCAAAGAGTTATGTTTCATGTACAATCTTCGATAAATATACAACTACCTTACCCTAGTCATGATCAAAAGTAATAAGATTCGTTTGCAGGATTACACAGAAGGCCGGAGACCTCGTCTATGTAGCTCCAGGTTGCATGCACATGGTCCAAGCAACGGGGTATGTTGCATTCATCAATCGATAGTGAAAGAATAAGACCTGTGTGTTCTTAGGTGGTGCAACAACGTTGCATGGAACGTGGGCCCGATAAATCACTCGCAACTATCGATGGCATTGCACCAGTATGAGTGGAATAAAGCAACGGTGAGAAGTGTGATATTAGCAGAATTCTATCGTCGTTTTCCTTTTGACCCTCTTTTGGCCAGTATCAGTGTAGTGATGATTCCGGTTCTAATTTAAGCTGGTATTCGCGTTGTTAACTCTTCTCTTTCTCAGGAATACAAATCTGTTGTGCCGATAGTGAATCTGATCTGGGCTTTGGCTGAGAGGAAAGAATTGATGAAGGATGAGAAGGTAATCGCATTCTTTATCACTCTACGGAAAATCAATTATGTATACTCTCACAACTAAGAAATGGCATACCTGGATTTTTGCAGATTCGGTCACTTGTGAAAGGAGTGCTCATTCGCACCCTTGCTTACCGGCAGATGGTTGCTGACTGGGCGATCGCAACACAGGAGAAGAAGAAGTTTGAATATTTTCAAAGGAAAAAGGGAGTGGACGTGCCTTACTGCGACGGGCTTAAATGCGAGGTAATTGGGAGCCAACTTTAGTATGCACGAATGGATATTGCACTGAAAGAATGTCGAGAATAATCTAATAATTACAGGCTGAGATCTTCAGCATCGCGTTCGAGAGATATGATGAAGGAAAACGAGTTATTCACTGTGCACAATGTGCGAAGAAGGGCGGATATACGGTGGGTTTTTTTTCTACACTTTTAAGAATTAATCCTGTTCAAATTCGTGTTTATTCAGTACTTTTCAACAGAACATAATTCCAATCATTGCAGGATTATAACGTGGTCGAAGAATCGTCATTGAAAGATCTGAAGAAAGTCTTCGACGGACTCGTAGTGAGCAGGAAGAAAAAAGAGAGAGAAAATGTGAAAACAGAGAGAAAGAACTGAAGCCATAATATCTGATTGTTACTATTATCTACGACTCGTTCGTTCCATGATCCTCACGTTCCATCACTGCAACTACTTCCCTTGATTCAAAACCTCATTTCCATTTTTTAAACTGGTTCTCTAGACATTCATGCCATTGTCTCATTTATTTGGTATTCACTTGTTCTCAATACTGACACTTCGGGTACATTTGCTTGGGCAGGATGTCACACACTCTGATGAGATGCAAGTCGGAAACTCTTGTTCTGTCATTGTTAGTTTAGCTTCCGAAGCCAGAATGACTTCGATGACTTGCACCTTCAGACTGTCTTACTTATCATGATATTTTTCGAGTTAATACAGTGATGCACATTGAACTCGAATTATTGTTTGTATAAAGATTTGATTCTCATAATTCTCTGAGTCAGTTGTCAAAAGGGTTAATCTATCCCATCCATATCTGCATCGAACCCTCTCTGCACAGACCTGTTCGCTCTATTTTATTTCAGAAGACCACATTTATTGCCTGTCTCCTCTCATCTTTCCAGTCCCAGTACTCGACGATGCTCACCCGTCAGCAGTCGAAGCTAGCGAGAGGCACTACTGCCATTCGAAACTACTTCGCTATTCTTCGTAGTGGTGGAGAGAAGAAGAAGGAGTTCAAGAAGAAACCCACCAAGAAGGTATGCAAAACAGATCGATTAATTATGTGAACTATTGGATCATCCTTCATGTTAAAGTTTTTTTCATTTAAAATAGCTGATACTTTGCAGGCTCTCAAGGCAACTAATGAGCCCAAGACTAAGAGGAGAAGAATCGCGGCAGTTCGGAATGGCGGAGATTTGAATGATTTGGATGTGCAAGACGCAGTTAACGATGATCAAGTCGCTCCGGCGGGAGAAGGAGTTCGTCCTCTCGATAATGTGATCGACGAGAACGCACAACGAGAGCTCATGATGAGTGATTCATGATGACATCTTGAAATCATGGGAAAATAAGAATTGAAATTAGATTTGAGCTAGTTCTATAACCGGTTTAGCTCAACGGTAGTGTATCTAAGAAAGAAGCTGAAAAGAAACTGCGATTTGGGAACCGCAAGAAGGAAGGTCGATCAATTAATACACTCCTCTCGACCGGAAAAGCAGAAAGAGAGAGAGAGGGTCGTGTGGAGAAAACTATTAGAGGGTCAGCCAAGTCGAAGAAGTTTCTTCCCATTCTCATATCACACTGTAAATTTGAATACACATACCAAATTTTCGCCAAATTTTCCCACTCGTTTTCGGGAGAGGTGCTGAGTCTTTGGCTCTTCCTCATTTCCGAACATGCTAGCTAATTCTTTTCACCCCGGAATAAAACTAGACAGTGGCCGTGCAAAGATCTTTTAAAAATATATATTTTTTCGGTTGGGCCATTTAAAAAAACCTGGCGTACATACGATTCAGCAAATTCATATGCTAAAACGGAGTATTGAGATGAAATTGCATTGCATTGATTTCAGCCTCTCGCCGATGATGTGGACGTTCAGGCTGAGTTTCCGATGGAAGAGGAAGAGGAGGTGGAGGAAGAAGAAGTGAACGTGGAGGAAGAGGAAGAGAAAGTGGATGAAGAGGGAGAGGAAGTGAAGGAAGAGGGAAAGGATGTGGAGGAAGAGGAAAAGAAGGTGGAGGAAGAAGATGAGAAGGCAGAGGAAGAGAAAGAGAAGATGGAGGAAGAGAAAGTGGAGGAAGAGGGAGAGAAAGTAAAGGAAGAAGATGAGAAGGCAGAGGAAGAGAAAGAGAAGATGGAGGAAGAGAAGATGGAGGAAGAGAAAGTGGAGGAAGAGGGAGAGAAAATAGAGGAAGAAGATGAGAAGGCAGAGGAAGAGAAAGAGAAGATGGAGGAAGAGAAGATGGAGGAAGAGAAAGTGGAGGAAGAGGGAGAGAAAGTAGAGGAAGAAGATGAGAAGGCAGAGGAAGAGAAAGAGAAGATGGAGGAAGAGAAGATGGAGGAAGAGAAAGTGGAGAAAGAGGAAGAGAAAGTGGAGGAAGAAGATGAGAAGGCAGAGGAAGAGAAAGAAAAGATGGAGGAAGAGAAGATGGAGGAAGAGGAAGAGAAAGTAGAGGAAGAAGATGAGAAGGCAGAGGAAGAGAAAGAGAAGGAGGAGAATGATGCTGCTGCTCCTGACGACGTTATCGACGAGGCTGCAGCAGTCAGAAACGAATCTGATGCGTTGCAACACGGCGCCGATACCTCGCGTGAGTCTGGCGACACTTCTGCTGATGAAGGAGTCGATGGAGAAGTAGATGCAGAGGAAGAACTGCCCGAGGATGCGCATTCGGATGACACTGATGGAGAGGAAGGAAGCAACGTGAATGTGGTAAGTGGCGGGGTCTTTGTGGTAAAAGTAGTATAATATGGAAGAAAAGAAAAAAACCCGTAACCAGTCACTGTTGATTTTTCAACAATTATTTAAATTTATTTTTTGACTTTAACGATTTAAATTTGCTTTGCAGTCTCTCCGTCAACAGTTGCAGGATGCCAAGAGAGAGGAGGAGCGGAGAAGACTGGCCGAGAAAGAGACGAAGAAAATTCTGAACATCAAGGTAAAATTATATATAAAATTAATTTTAAAAAATCTTTCTTTAAGAACAACCGCCAATACCAGAATCTGTCTTCAATTGCAAAAGCTCTCGAGATGGCGAGTTATAAATCCCTATGCAAATTCGCTATTCGTTGTGTTTCAGAAGGTCGGGCCGAACTCGACTGAAGCGAGCTCTACTCGATCCATGAAAGAGCAAGTAAGTCTCTTTTGAAAATTAAAGCGTTTTCGGTCCAACACGATTGTTATTAATCATCGTTTTAAATCTTCAACATATATATTCTACAGGTCTACATCGACGGAGAGAACGAGACCGTAGACATATGGGACGCGCGAGCAGCGAAGATGACTTCTGAAAACTTTGACGTGAGAATTTCGAAATAGAATTCAAGCAAAAATTGTCTAAAACGGGCGCAATTTCTAGATTGACTACATCGTCGCGTCAACAAAGAGGAAGATCGGGAAGGAATTGATCACGGACGAGGTTAGTATCAATCGATATTATCGCTCTTCGTTATCAAGTTTCAATCCTCGAAAACGTTGCATAATAGAAACGCTGCATAATATATCGCATTGAACAACCAGTTTGATCTTATCTTGCAGGTGCTGATCAAATTCCGCGACTATCCCATCCCGTCGTGGGAGGATTCGTCTGCGATCTCCCTGGAATCAGTCAGTTGTATTTTTTACCTTTTCAACAAACAAACTGACAAATTACAGGTTGATGAATTCGCGCTGCGTCAATCGCGTCTCGACTGCGTCAGTTCTTATCGAGCATATTTAGAAAACCCCCCTAAATTTCAGGTGGAGTACACGGTTCGACGAACTGAGGGAGATGCCTACTTCAAAGAGAAGTACCCCAACAGATACTTGAGATGGGAGGACGGCCGAGGTCTGGGTCGCTATATCGAGAATAAGGTAATCTGGACTAGACAAGATCATAATAATTATTCATTATTCGTTCAGGAATCGCTCTATCGAAACCGGCTTCGTGCGATTGAGCACGAGTGAGTTACACATATTGTGCAATTTGGCGTAGTTCGAGAATTTGTGGATTAGTCAGAGTGATATTTTCAGCTGGAACGTCATCAACGCAAGAAAAGGACACGGGCGGGTCTACATCGAAGATTGGCTCGCTTTCCTGGATAACGAGGAGGCGGAGGAAGCGATCAAGCAACTTCGCGTGAGTATGGCAGACTTTTGCACTAAATTTTAGAATTAGATTTGCCCGAAAGAAACCGCATTTATGGGTTTCTCCATTGTCAAGAGAAAATCATCACAAATCGAAAATGTATGAAACACATTAATTCTTCTGGGGATCCGACAAGTAAAGTAATTGCTAGATTGGTGGAATGATTGAATGAACAAGGAGGACTGGAACGTGTTTCGATAAGATTCACTCAATAAGCATCAGGATTTAAACCCGTACTTTGCAGTACATTCTGAACAACATCAGTAACAACGAGATAGATCAGCTTCTGCAAGACCACCACGGATCCATCGGCCACCTCAAGTAAGTCATTCTTTCTCTCGCGGAATCTCCATTTTAATCATTATCAAGATTTTGTACATCTCTGACTGTAGGAGATTCGAACCACACATTTGTACACGAATTTGGGAGGAGGAGATGATGCAGGAATAATGAATTCCCTTCAGATGCGCGAAGCAGTGCGCAAGGAAGGGCAACTGTTCAGGCATCCGGGAGAAGGGTGGAGTCAGATCATGCTGCGCCCTCGTAAGTAATTCTCACACTATCGAATCAGGATGATGTGTCTTATTTTGGAGTTAATTCAACAATTAGTTCTTTTCAGGAGATCAACGCAGACGACGAGAAGAATCCGAAATTCGGACAACCGGAGGTGAGTTTTTAGTTTCGATGCGAGAATGAAATAATTTTTTTCAGGACGATTTCTGGCTGTTCCGGGTGGAATGCACTCCCGATTGCGGGTGCAAAGAAAAACTCTGTAAAAACAGAGTGGTGCAGGTGAGAATATTGAAGCTTGATATACTCATTCAATAAATAAATTTGAGGCTGGGAGGAAGATGGATATGCTGGTCTTCCGTCACCCTACCAAAGAGTGGACACTCAGATGTCTTAAGGAAGCCGGAGTGGAGGATCTGATCGGCATCTACTATGGGAAGGTCAGTTATTTAAGATATTGATCTTCCCACTTGCTGTGCTTAGATTTGTGATAGGCTTTTATGAAATTTGGATTTGCAGCAGCAGTTGGGTGTCACGCAGGAGAAGGTCGTAGCTCCGTACGACTTCAACCTTAAGTTTCGCGTGAAGAGGACTAATGGCGAAGATGAGTCGATTGTTGTGAATGCATATGAGGAGGTAACCTACTTCAGAATTACCAAATATCCTCAAATATCAGAGTATCAATTACAAATATCAGATTGTCGAAATTGATTACTTCCTGCTTACAGGGAAATGAGACACGATTTATCTCCCACTCTTGCAATCCCAATCTCCGCAGCGAGCTCGTGATCGTCTCCCGGTACGGTGATGATTGCTAGTCTCATGCTAATCTCAATGTGCATTTATGAAAAAAAAAAATTGTGATAGGATTTGTGATAGTTTATGAAAATACATTTATGAAATAATGACTGTTAATTGTGCTTATCCAGGAATGGGATGTTCGACTCGTTACCCGCCTTCTTCCCCGTTCGTGAGATGGTCATAGGTGAGATTGTTAGGAGCACGACTCCAGTCTGACTCTGCCTGAATGCAGATCATGTTAAGAATGTTTTTTTTTATTATTTCCGATTCGATCGCAAACATTGCAGGCGAAGAGGTCGGCTTCGACTACATGGCTGACCCGGAGTGCGATCACCGTTCTTTTTTCGATCGTTGTTTGTGAGTTACTCGCATTACTAACGACTGAATTCAGAATGGAGACTCAACCTGTGTTTTTCCAGCTGCAAGTCTGCCGTTTGCCTGTACAAGAATTGAGAGAGGAGACGAATTGAGAAGATGTCACTCCAATCACTCCAGTTTCCCTACGCCATTCCCCTCCATCTTGTCTCACACTCATCCCTTTCCTCCTCTTAGCCCATCTCTCAGCCGATCCATGATTTTCGTTCACATCAATCACATCAATCTGTCAGACTGTGACTGATCTGTTTCTCGCCGAGAAGTGTATTTCCTTATCTTCCTCCATTGTTAGACTTCATGTTTCTCTCAGTATTCTGCCAATTGATAGCCTGTCGAATAACCCTAAATCTTCTTTCACGATTGATTGTAACACACATATGTCCTCAGTTGAATAGAATTGGGCATGAACTCTACTGAAGCGTATCTCTGTTGTTCTCTCCTCTTTCGCTTGTACTTCCATCCAATTGATTGTGTCACGTGATTTCATTTAATCCGGACCAAGTGGTTACTGCTCTGACTCTCGTTCCAATTTTCATCACATTTCTATATTGATGAATACCTAGCCGAGTCCTAAATCCTCTCCCTTCTCTCTAATACTCCAAAATAACATTCAAACGTATCCACTTATTTCTTTCACTATTCAATTTGTATTAGATGTACTTCCATCCAATTGATTGTGTCACGTGATTTCATTTTATCCGGACCAAGTGGTTACTGCTCTGACTCTCGTTCCAATTTTCATCACATTTCTATATTGATGAATACCTGTCTATCATTTCGTTGTTTTTGGATGTATTCGAATGCCGAACCATTTCAACTGGGAAGACGGTGTTGTTTAACAGATAAATCAGAGAGAATTCAACTCACTGTACTTCAAATACTGTATTGGTGGAAAACAATCAATTTTGTACAAATCTTCATCATTCTTTGATCGGTGAATGGTAATGGACATCGCCTGAGTCGGGACAACAAACGGGGGAAAAGCACGATAGATGACGAATGTGGGTCAGCAACCTATTATGGGATAGTTGATTATCTCTCGATGGAAGGGGTTCTACTTCGTAGGAACGGCATGGGGAGGAGAGGTATTGATTCTTTCAGAAGCGAAGTATGATGAGAATCGGGGAAATCACAAGAGATGAGTAGGGACACGGAAGGATCAGTGGGAATATAATCAGTACTACTACGGAATACTCGTGAGGGTGAGGAGAAATCGGGGCTAAAGTCAGGAACAATTGCACATAATAGGTGAGATTAAAGAAGGGATCATGTCCTAGGGTAAACAGGTTCTTCGTCGAAGGATCCTCCCTCTAAGACAGAATCTCTCTCGGGGTCATATCGATACACGGAGGATCCTCTGCTTCGAGTCTTCTGACTGGGAGTGTGCTCTCCATCGGGATGTTCTTTGTAACAGAGAAGGAGGAAGGTCGCGCCGAGAACTACGATCTGCAAGGAACAAGGATGAATAGGAGAATATATATATAAAAGTATAATTAGATAACAAAACTTCATTCCCTCTGGGATTCAGGAAATGTAAATAGGAAGTAGTATTAACCTCAGTGCAAATGAGAATGAACGAGAGGGAAGAGACGATGTGAACGTGGTGGAATAGCCAGTCGGCGAAGACTTCGTAGCAGCCCTGAATCGAAATAATGAAACCTCTTTTGATTCCTCTTTTTCGTGCGATAGCTTATCAAAACAGATCTAAATGATGATTTGTTATGACATATGAATGTATAATTCTCAACATCCTCTGACCATTCGCTGTCATTTCCAAGTAATCGTACCTGATGGAACCACATATTCGTCTTGCCGATCTTTCCACATCCATGCATTGCACCATTGAACTGATGGGGATCGCAGCACGAATCGGGGACGAATTCGTTCTTCGGCCATTGGATCGTCTTGTACCAGTCAGAGTACCCGTCGACGCCGCAGCACTCCAGCTGAATTTAAACGATATTCGAAAAAACGGTATAAATTATTTTGTGAAGTTGGACAGCAAGGGAGAGTATTTTGTTGAACAGTAAATGCACAATTTAAAATATTTTTTGAAAAAAAATATATTAATTGTACCGTAAAACTCCATATTCACATTTTAAAATAAAATTATTGAATTAAAATTTCTCAAATAATGTATGATTCCAATTCTACAGTTCTAAATCGATTTTTTCAGAAAACAAAAGTCGAATAATAACAATGAAGTCAAAAAGAGAATTTTCATTTTTCTCCAAAAAATGCTTTGCCGTAGTTAGCCTTGATAGAAAAAAGCTACCATTTCTATAAATATCGTAGGAAACCTCAGGAAAAATCATTGCTAAATGAGACAAACCGATTCATGGAGATGATCCCAGCTGACATTCAGTCGGATGATCCTTCCTGCACGAGTCGTCGCCGTGCTTCGATTGATATTCGAGAGCAGATCGTGACGGATCTTCTCGCGAGTGGATTCCTGCCATTCGAACAAGATTATCTTCGTTATGTTTACTAATCCATGTCAATTTCGATTTTGAACCATTTCAAAAACAGCAAGTTGCGTGGTCAAGCGAGACTACTCTTTTCGAGAGGAGAGCTTCGTATCAATGCGTAGTTGGCGCCGTGAAACTCGGTTGTTATCGTCAAAACATGGCAGACTCGAGGGAAAAGAGAGAGGAGGGAATCTCTCGTACCTTGTACATGAATCCAGTGAGTCCCGTGACTGATTGGATGAGCATGAGGAGAATGACGAAGCACGTGTACTGAAAGGATGAGGTTATTAGAATATCGATAAAGCGATCAAAAAGCTCATTTTTGTGCGTCTTGCCTGCTAGTATTTGTTTCATAAAACGTATAATCATAAATAATGATTATTTCCACCAAACACAACAATATTAGAAAATATGTGTGGATCGAGGGCTTCATCTCAAACCACCTAGTGATACTTTCTCTCACTCTTCATTTCCCTTATTGGCTAGTCTACTCGTGAGAAGTAATCACATCTTTGACTCGAGATTTTGCTACAAGGCAGTCACGTAAAAGATTGTCTATATATTAGCCACTAAGAAATACAATTGAATAAAACGCGGAAATGATTGGTCAACAGCATTGTTCAATTGTCTGTTACGAATGTAAATATAAAAAAATATTTAAAAATAAAAATAGCCGACTGACCGTAATGAGGAGACACTTTCCCTCGATGAGAACGGCGATGAATCCGACAGCGGAGATAATGGCGATGGTCGCTCCACTGAATGCACAGAGACCGGCGGCTGAGAGGGCGGAGAAGGAAGACGGAGTCAACTCGACGAAGTCATTCTTCTCCAGATACAACCAGATACCACAGATGAGGGAGCACACACCGACGACCTGCATTGGTTGATATTTTATTAGCAATCATGAATATTTATACTATTTTCCTTCCTCTTTGCCTATTGGAGAGGAACTCCAGTCGGGCATTGATTCCAGTACAATTAATACCTCCAAAAGAGAAATCTATCCGTTCTTGAGCGCGAAATATGTTCAGAAAGAATGTTCATAATATAGAAAAAATAAAACATAATTTTAAAAGCATCATTCATACTAAATTTCCCATCATTTGCCTACTCGACAACACTTCCGAGTGTTACAGGGCGCGGTTATCTCCGCTTCTCGTCATTTTGCTTACTCGTGCGATCGAAACCGTGACAAAGACATTGTTTCGAAACTTATTTTCGTCATGTAAAATGCGAAAAGACTACCCGAATCAATCAAATACCGATTTTGAGCAACGAACGAAGAAGACTGACCAGGAAGAAGGTGTTCGCGACGCAAAAGATGCTCTTCTTCTTCTCAAGCGGCTGAGTCATGAGGTTGAAGAAGCCCATTCTGGAAGGATATCAACGTGTTGGACGGTCGGAAACGTAAATATGGGCAAAAAAGCGTTTTCGAAACTAGTAAACAAGTGCTTTGACGCACGGAACTTTCAATAAATCGCAGAAATGGAGCGAAAGAACTCGAAAAGAAGCGAGTTGAGAGCTTCCTACCTTACTAGAGTTGCCGGACGATTAGCCAGAGGCGTCAGTACATTTTTCCAGCAAACTGAATTAACAATGGCAGTGGCCGGCCATTTCAAAGGAGAGGAAGTGCGAGAGCCGCGACGCGCAGACCCACGCGTCACGCGGTTTATCCCCTCTTGTTTGCGAGCGAGTGTGCTCTCTCTCTCGCTCTCGCTCTGACCGTTGGCTATCTCTCTATGGAAGGATGGATTGAAGGACACAAGAGGGAAGAGAAAGGAGACAGTATAGGTCCAATTACCTCACCCGAGACCGTTCGAGAATGACAAAGAAAGGGTCTATGACAGAGGTAATTTGTGACTGTCTCGATTTGTCATGGTTCCTTGCTTTCTCTGAGTCGAAAGAGAGCACATGCAACAATTTGACAAGGAACTTCACCTGTCACAGATGGAAGTATGGGAAAACCGTTCAAGTCATCAATTAAAGGTAGCACTTTAGGAACGAGGATTACCGTGGTCCGTAGAGATATTCATGGTAGTGATAGCAAGCAAAACAAGTACAATCTGGCATCAGTCTATTTGGGAGGTCCATAAGAACTCCCAGATTCGGGATGGCGAAATGTAGGAAGTGATTACAAAAACTGCGGATTAATTCGTACTATGATTGAATTGGGCGCCCGATTCCGGGTGCAACTACTACCACCCACACTCATTCAAACTTCTTTCTATTTATTCACTCCTCCCCTTGTTCCCACGCTGAATTCATTCCTCTAAGGTAGAGACGAGACATTCTCCGCAAATTACAAGAGTATGATCTCGCTAGGGTGAGATGGCAGGTGATGTGTGATTCGGAGGTTACCGACAACAGTTGTGTTTTGATAGCGTGATCACATATCCGTGCTAGTCTGTAACAGGAGGTTACCATGGTAAGTCTAAGATGCGCATGTGAGAAAGATCCTGTGTTGAGGAGATGTATCATTCCCTCATCTTCCCCTTCCCATCTTCCCTGCCTTGAGTTCATGAGTTCAGTAGAGTACCCAATACTGTGGCTAGTTCTTGTATGACGTTAGTCGTTCTGCATCATCAAATACTACATAGAAATGAGTATCACTGCGAATTTCCGTTCCTGCCTGCTGATTGCTTTGCAGGTGCTGCTAGATTACTGTAATTGATACTACTCGCAGTACTGACTGATGCGAACATTAGGAAATCGTATGGATGAATTAGTAATGATTAGCATAACGGTCATCCTCACTCCTCTTCTCTTCTCTCTCTTCGATGGCTTCGGAGTGGACTTATCTCTTTCTATTTGTTTACATTTCTCCCTCTATCTCCGCTCATTCTTCTTCACTTCTTCAGTTGCACAGCTTCGTCTTCTTCTCTCCTCTCAATATACTCATCATTCTCCAATTTCGGACGATATCGATCTGTTTTCACCAAACATTTGGTCAATTTATACATGAGCTGCCGCATTCTCGCAAGTCTTTGTACTCTCGCGAGAGCTCTCCTCCTTAGAAACCTGAGATGTGGTGTTCGGAATATCGAATTTCGTTCACATGAAATGAAAATCGAATTTTGAATATTATTTAAACTTCCAAATTTGACTATTTTTGCCAAACTTGATTAGATGTAGTGTAAATTAAATATAATATCGAAAATTTGGCCCCTCTCAGGTAACCACTTCGAAAACAGCCTCATTCTTGCCATGGGAAGTAGCTGTTTTGACTCAATTACTGATTATGAAGTATTCTCTCCCTTCTATGAATATTTATGACTCGAGATTGTTGATCTTCGTAGCGTGCCGCAGTGTGAAAGAGAAGCCAGCGAAGGAGCAGTCTCCCACTCTCTCAATTCCCCCATTCTCTTGATTTGTCTCACCTGCGAAACAGCATGTGAAAAAAAGAGCCTGAAGCAGTGTTCTCTCGTTACTCTCTCCATGTTACATACTCTCTCCATCTATCTGAGAAACGAGATATCGCTCGAAATGAAGAGAATCACGAGCATCACGAACGACGTCACTAGTCGAGAAAAGCAAGCGCTTAGCGGGGAATAGCGCTCAATTCTAATAATGAAGTTTGGGAACCGTTTGGAGTACTCATTTCCAGTCTCAATTCTTCCCCTCCAAAAACGGGATATCTCGCTCCTCTCTCTCTCAATTCCTTCTTCTTCTTCCCTTTTCGTCCTTGCCCAACTCTCCTCCATTCTTTCTACATTTCAACCCTCGTTCACTCTTCCATTCGTACTATGGAGGGAATCCGATGACAAGATATCATTGAGGCGTGAAACTCTTTCATATCGCTTAAGTTTCCCTCCCTCATCCTCCTCTCTTCTTTCCTGCTCCACTCTCCTCTTCCCTTCATCCTAATCTCCCCCACTCCCACTGATTTCATCCCTTGTTTTCCCAACCAATCCACCTTTTATCGTTATTCTATCCATCGGTCAGCATGGTTTGATCTACGTGAACTCGCATGCTTACTCTGTTTCCATTACTGTCTCGACTCCTCAATCGCACTTTCTCAAAAAAAAAGTACAATCTAGGAAGGTAACATGCGAGATCTTATGAAAGTCATGAAAGTTTAATCCCGACCTCTTGATTCCATCAAACGATAGATAAGGATATAATCCTCTCGAATTGAGCCTCGCTGTCTCTCTCGAATCTCATGCAACATTTATGATCTGTCCATGGCATTCCTCGGATATCTCCTCTTTTCGTATGAGGAAGAGAGGCCGCGGCGTTCCTTCGATGTCTGAATCATTCCCGTGAATCAATCGCCTCCGAAGAGGCGTTCCGGGTTGCTTCTTCATTGTTGTACTCACTCACTTTTCTTTCCTCCACTGTCCATATAGGTATGAGGCGAGAGTGAGTAGGGAATGATAGACTGTGCCCACAGTCCCTCCCTTGTCTCCCCCTCCTCCCCCTCTCTCATCCCCTCCTCTCACCCCCAGCTACCCCCTCTCTACCTACCACCCTCACTCAAATAGTGCGTCTCTTTTCCTCACACAAGGAGAGAACGTACGGCTTTCACTCACTTACCCTCCTATTCAATCGATCGATATTTCATTCATTCCTTGAGAGAGTGGAGGAGGGAAGATTGACTCCATAAGTTCACTCGCTGCCTTTCACTTTCTATGGTACTCGCAAAGACTGCATAGAGTATTGTGCACTCGAGATCCTCCAGGTAATCTCTGAAGTCTCCTCTCACTGCGCATCGACCATTCGTTAATGGTCGACAGTTATTGTATCTCTCTTCTTCTTTCTTTCTCGTCCCACAGTTTCCCTTCCCTCCCCATCTCTCTCTACCTGCTATTACACCGTCTTCTCGCTCTTTACTGTCCTTATCGAGATATGCGAACTTGATATCTCCGTACGACTTCGCTTTTCGATTTTTCGCCCCTCAGATTGTATCCAACCAATCCTTTTTCATGTATTTTGCTACTCTCTGAATCCCTTCCACTTGCTCGTTGTGAGAAATGCGAATGAATCTCAATTAAGTAGGCAAGGAGTGTTGCCATAAAACGGCTTCCCAATCACTCTCTTCTTCCTCGATTTTGGCCTTCTCGCCCTTTACACATAAGACTTGATTCATCTGACTCTGTAAGTGACTTTTGTTGGTTCTTTCTAACAATGATAAAAGTGATATTCAGAACGCTAGAACTTTACTAGGGGCTTATTCCCATTCATTGCACGGTTTTCTATTTTCCTTCAATGGCAATTTGCCCCAGTATGCAGAAACCAGAAATCTAATTTTCGCAGCATCCATTTCCTTTCAATATAAATTTAACTGATTTCTGTCTCTCCACGATCTATCAGGAGTCTCGATTGATCTTTTGACACTCTACTCATTCGACGTGTCTCTTCTCCTTCCACCCTCATTCTTCTTCCTTCCACGGGAAGAACCTGCATTCCACGCGTGTCCTATCTCCTCCATTCATCTAGCCCATCTTCCTCCCCTCTCTTCCCTCCCTCCTCCTCACTCTATTTCAACTCCTATCATAGCCTTCGAGCAACCTCTCGCAACATATTATTAGGCCCCGTGAGCAACGATTCGCGAAGCATTTGCACTACCCGGATGTGATATCTCTCTTTTTTCGAGAAACTTTCGTTTTCTGATGCTCGTTTCTCGGTTTTCCGCCCCATCCATGTGCCAAGTATCATAATTAATGCCTCTTTGTAGATTCAGCATCGCCCTCGAGGGTCCACTTGTAGTCAACGACAGGTGAGCTCCACTATCATTCATGCTTTCCATCTTCCCTCATTCAATCACTGATAAGCCTTCCCTTCCCTCACTCACTCAATCAGTCTGTTATCACCCACATACATCACCAATCCCTCACTCTTCCACTCTTCTTCTTCTTCCAATCCAATCAATGGTCTAATCGGGCACTGCAGCTCCTCTCTTGGCACAACACTAATCTCTACGCACATATACTGCGCCCATGGCACGTGTTCTCGTATTTTTCCTTTGCAATCTCAAATTCGCACGCTCTATCTTTTCTCTACTCGATGAGAGACGAAGTGAGAGTAGTCTTCGTGAAATGCAACTCTAGTGTTCACTCATGTTTCCTCCAAGAGGACTGAGTTTCATTCTTCGACCCGCTCTAGCGTTAAGGAACAATAGCTCCAAACATTGACTTCCTGTGAAAAGGCCAAGTTTCTTTCCACTCAACACCTAGTATGCAATGAGCTGCTGTCAATCTGTCAATCACTCTCCATCTCTTACTACCTATTGAACCATTCGATCTGATAATCATGCAACATCACTCGGCACCTCGGCTTGTTTCAGAAAGAAGATCATCATCTGGTACATGGCATCCTCTTCTCCTTGGAATACTAACACTTCCTACCTCACACCTTCGCAGGCAGCTGCGTTGCAGGTTCATTTGATAAGAGAGTCACTGATTAGGGAAGATTTCTGAGCTTCGGGAAGTACAGGGCGTGTTGAATTCATTTGTCCTTCACGCAATTGGTTTTTGCATAGGGTCTAATTTGGAGTCTCCGCGCGATTTCAACAGCGAACGCACACTAAATCCATCACTTTCCCTTTCACTAACCCGGGATGGTGTGAAATTGGAGTGAGAGATACGGGTCAAAGTCTCTTGGTTACACGCGATCTCTCGAGGAGTATCCGATGAGAGATCGAGTGGAATGAAGAGACGAATGACCTTTCGAACTCGGAAATGGGAATGAGTTCGATCCTTTCTTCTTCTTATCAATAAGCATTGCAGGATCTCGGTGCAGAGGCCCTTTCTCCCGAGTTTCTCGACGAATATCTGCCTGAGGTAAGCTCATTTACATTATTTCTCCATCTTCTTTTCTGACTCTATCACATGCAGTCTCGTGCGTTCTAACTAACGCTAGAGGCATCAGAAATCTCATGACGTCTACAAACCAGCAGATTTCGAAATGGTATTATTCAGAACCGGTCCGTAGTGAAGAAAGAGGTGAAGGAGGAAGTGAGAAAGGTGTCGATGGATCGAGTTCCGAATGGAAATGGAGGAGGAGAGATGAGTCCTCCGAATACACAAGGACAGCAACAGATGTATTATGCAAGCCAGGATCCGAGATTGAGTCAGGAGCGATTCGAGAGATACAGTCAACAGGTAGACAATTGTCGATATGAACTATTCAGAACTATTATGTCAATGGTTTCGAAAGAGCGCAATAACGCCTTAATGGAAAACACTCTTTCAGATGATGGTATCTCAGTCGACTGGAGGATCTACGATCTCGACAATGCAGGGTTATTCGACTGAACAGCAGCAGCAGATGGCTCGAACGCCTGAGATGCACAATGGAACGCCTCAGATGACACAGCAGCAACTCAGTGAGTCATCACTTCAATTGCTTTATGAACTCCTCATTCAATGAAAGTATCGTCGTATATTTGATACGAATTGTGTGAGTGATTGCATTGCATGCACACTCTTATCTCCTTCTCAGCCTGTTATCACTATGAACACAATTATGGCCCATGGGTCTCAATCAGTACTATGGCAGCAAGCCATTTCCGATCGCGAATGAAAGGGAAACTATAGAGTGACGCTATTTTGCCCACTTGAAAGTGGACCTAAGTGGAAATCTCAGCTGACTGCAGCTCAGATTTCTCTATTCTTCTCGCATTATGGATGCACAAACAATAACAAAGTGTGGAGTCTGAGACTTTACTTCATTTAGTATGCAAAGTTCCAAAGAATAATATCGGCGAGACTCCAAGTTCTTTTATTCTCTTTTCTTTACTTGTCCAATGAATATTCTATCAACTTCATTTAAGAATAATTAGAACTTGTTTTGATGAATAGAAAGTTTGCATTCAAGACAGTTCTCCTTCTCGTCAAATCCATATGCAAGTCCAAGTCTTTTGCAGCTCTCGAGCAGCAGCAACAGCTCACAGCTCAACGTCAGGCGATGATGCAACGACAGTATTCCTCCCCCGTTCTCACCGGCCGACCGCAGGTTAATTAGTCTTCCGTTACTTGTTTGCTATCTACAAGTCAGCAGTCGTGCTTCTTTCCCTACTAACGCAATCGCTTTTTAGACAAGAAAGACGTCAGAGAGTACAAATTCAGCTCATAATTATAGCTCAACGGCGCCGACCAACGCTCGAAGAGCTCCCAGAATCTGATGGTCAGCTTACAGCAGCAGCAACAACGAGCTGCACAGGTGAGCGTTTCTTCATTCAAATTAACTCAGAAACTATTCATCTTCCGTGCAATTGATCCGAACAGACGGCTGTGTGAAATTTATGAAATTCGTTAATTTTGGAAAAGTTGCATCATCGCCCTCTGGGTTGGTCACGCTCGTATTGTGAGAGAGAGAGCGAGTTGAGAGTACCGACTGTTCCCTGTGCATACACATCACTATGTTTGTCCATAGCAAGAGAGAGAGACGGGAGAGTTGAAAGGGCGAAATACCATGTGGTGTTCTCTCTCTCAATCGAGCGAATAGAGAGATTCTACCTGTCTCTTCTTTCTCTTCTTTATATTGGTCGGTATGGCAACAGCCAAGCTCATCTTTCATGCCTATCTTCGTCTCGCTTTCTCGCATATCATGAGAGAGAATGTGGGGGAAGGAAGGGGGGGGGGGAAAGAGTAGGTAATGTGAGGGATGATCCCGTTTGACCGGAAGAGGGAGGAGGAGGGTGATGTGATTTGGTTTGGGTGTGTCATTTTGGAACTCTCCCTTTCAAACTGGCAATGTGAAATTTTTTCAAGGGGAAATTCGTGTACATCATCTATATTTTGTCACTAAATTCACCACCGATGGCATATCACTTCTATTAACTCATTGTCAATACCAAATTAGAGTTATCACATGCAACACACTCGCTCGTTCCAGGAAGGAAGCGGGCAAACGATGAACGGAATGGTAGCGACTTCGAGTCAAATGACGACGATGAGTCAAGGAGGATTCATCTCACCCACCTACTCACAGCAAACGTACGTTTCGTATCTAACTCTCGACTTAACTATATTGAATTCTCGGGTTAGAGCAAATGAAACATCAACTAATGAGATTATATGTGTTGATTCCAGCCCGAACGGCCAGCAGCCTCAGCAGCAACTTCAACGACAACCTTCCGCCCAGCAACTTGCTCAGATGCAGCAACTACAGCAGCAACAGCAGTATCAGCAACAACTGCAGCAGCAGCAGAATAGCAACCAGCAGATGACAATGAGCATGCAGATCAATTCACAGATGACACAGATGAACATTCAGGTAATCAACATTCGGCCGAACCATTTGATATTTTTAATTATGGAACTGATTGCAGGTCGGCAACCAAACCGCAGCTCAACAGCAACAGATGCAGTTGAACCAGCAACAACAACAACTACAACAACAGCAGTCTCAACCTCAACAGCAACAATACACTCAGCAGCAGTTGCAGCAGATTCAACTCATGCAGCAGCAGCAGCAGCAACAGCAACAGCAACAGCAAGGACAGGGTCACGCTCAGGTGTGTATAGGGATCCGATTTATCCTCCATTGGTGCATTTGAAAAAGCTATGAAGCGAAAATCACAAGTTCTCTGTAAGATCACAAGGGAGATCGAATGAGAAATGGCAGAGGTTAAGCGAAATAAGACATTTTCAGATCCACACAGCTCCCGCAGCTCAAACGATGCAGCAGATTCAACAAACACAGCAGGGACAGATTCAGAATGGACAGTACGCATCATATCCAGCTCAGATGAGTCAAGCAATGGGACAAGCAGGAGGAAGTCAGATGGGACAGCAGCAACTGCAGATTGTTAGTAAATATTGTTTTTTTTTATTCATTGGCAAATAGTGATGAGGAAATTCCTATAATATACAGTTCTGTGAATTTTTGTGATAGATTTCTGCAGATATTCTGTCTCTACGTAATCCGCTCAATCTCTCCTCATTCATCCCCATCACCCACTCTTTTTGCTCATTTTCCTTGAATGACAGTGTATTTGCAGTCTGAACAGCAACTTGCGATGGAGCAGCAGGCTCGACTCGCTCTCCGTCAACGACAGCATCCTCATCTCTCAGCCCAACCCCGATCAGCCTCCATGGGATCTCTCCCTATCAACCAGCAACCTCCCGCCTATCAGCAGTTCCCTTACGCAATCCAAGGACCTCGACCAAACGGCATGAACGCATTCACGGCGAATGGCACGCCGGTACCAGCCGCATGGCATATGGTAAGATCTCCCTGTTTTACTTTTCAATGCCCGTCATTTCCCCTTTCGGAAAAGCGTGAAACCCGACCCGTTCCAGTAAATATCCGGACTCATCTCGGAATCCCTTCAGGCCTACCAAACAGAGATGCCTCCAGCCTTCCTCAACTACTATCATCCCGGGAAGCCTCATCCCTACTTCGATCACGCTCGTCGAAATCTCCAGTACCCATATCCCATGGGCACCAAGGTAGTGTGCTGGTCAGCTAGTTTGTAGTGTCCTGTTTCCTTTCATTCCTCATGATCTTTCGATCTAACCTTCGAGAGAGCAGGAGGGATGGAGAGTACAGGTATTACTTTGTATTGCAACCGTGGTCGTCTCTCTATCTCGTGATTCCATAGTCTTTCTTCGCCACTTCTTTACCTTACTCCGATCCACACATTCAATGCCATTCTATCCCGCGTAAAGTAAAGAAGTGTCCATCCTCCTTCCTCCCTCTCTATGAACCCCCTGTCAGGATCTTGGAGATAGGCTCGTCGAACCCCTCACCTTCGGGTATCTGCCCGATTCCATCTATTTCAACCCGGCTCACGATCGGAGGAGAGACGGCAAAGGAGGAGATGCTCAAGTATGGTGACTCAAGACTTGAAGAGATGCCCCCGCTTTCATACAACACTTTCACTCTCATATACTTGCAGAGTAGCTAGACTAATCGTAATGGATGGTCTGACTTCCTCCGCACTACTTTCTATATGTTTTCCAATGATCATCGAGAGTCAGATCATCCTTCATAAGTGTAGTCTATCTGGCATCGATGTTGTATCTCTGTTGTCTTTCTTCTTGATGTGATTGAGATTCATTTAGTACGGAGGTCCCTCCACATCGAAGGCTTCTCCGAAGAAGAGAGGTGCAGCTGCAGCCGGAGGAGCTGCTGGAGCTAAGAAGGTAATACTTTTTCCAAATATTGTTTTCCTATTCATCTACTTTTATCTCTTCAATAAGGAATTATCATTTCCTGGTACTCATATTTGCCCTTGTATTTGTTGATGGATTTTCTAACTCATGACCAATTAGCTCATTTATGTAATCTAATACCTTCCTAAGTAGGATGTGTAGTTTGGAAGAAAGACGCAATCCATGAGCGGTCGTTTGCATTTCTCTATCCTCCTTTCTCCCTCGATCTCGAACCGGTTCCTTCTCCGATTTTCTATAGAGAGTGAGAGGGATCTCGCGTGGCCTCGTAACTGTTTCGATCTGCCGTCGCTACTGAGGGATTGGGGGAGAAAAAAAGACAAAAAATAAATCAGTTGGGGAATTTCATGAAGCATTGAAATAGGGATGATGTTTTGCTTGAATGATAGCAATTGACCTTCACCCAAGAGAACTCAAAAGTAAAGGAAATAAGATCACGTATTGAACTGTGTGAACTGTGAATATAGACATTGATACCTCTTGATAGCAATTGTGAACAGCAAACATTCAGCAACGCCGTGCGAATTCCGATGCCGACGACGCCAGATTTGTGCCGCCCTATCCACCCAATATGACTGCAGCTCAACAGGTTAATTGAAGCACATGATGATAGTTGATCTTTGATCTTCCGATTTCATTGTGATCTCTCAGGCCCGATTGGCCTCTACATCCACGGCTTCGGCCATCTACACAACCGGAACCGGCCCTCAGTCATTCGATGGATTCGCTCAACCCTCTCTTCCCATGCAGCAACAGACGATGATCCAACAGACTCCCCACATGCAGTTGCAGAGACAGATGGTGAGGGACGGAATATATATTTTTGAAGGTCTTTTGATAGTGACAACAAACTACATTTAAGAAATGATTTTATCTAAAAAAAATTTGATTTTACCTAAAGAAAAAACCGTAGAAAGACAGGAGAAGATCATCATAGATCATCACTCAAGGTCATCACCAGCGATTTTTTTAGAGAAGATCATTCTAGATCATCACTTTGCCCATGAGTGAGCACATGTGATCACTGCTCCATGAGTGATTCACGAGCTTGTAGTTCCATCGTTCAAAGCCAAGTGTAATCGCCATAAGTGAATATGAATATTTCGATGGCGATATAATTTTTGATTGTGGGGCTTCAATGTAATTTGGAATTATGTAAGGGAGCGAAATACGACATCAAACGACGATGTTCTCAGCAACCGAAATCAAAAGCATACAAATAATAAATTGGTCAAAGAGACTAATTTCTCCAACTTCAGTCCGCCCCTGCATACAGTGGTCTCGCTCAGAGTGCTCAAGATGCCATGCAGAATGCCCGTCAGCAGCAGGCACTTGGTTAGTCATACTTCTATTTCACACAGTTTTCTCGTCGGTTATATTTGATTTCATTTGGTATCATTTTTTTTACAAATAATCGACAGTAAGACTAGGGATGTAGATAGTGCATTTGTGATCTTCCAATTCCAATAAGAAAGCTGAAGAGATCGAAAGGAGAAAGCTAGATCAGTGACCGGATAAGGAAGGGTCTCTAGTGCTGACCTGGTACGAATAGGAGACCCCATGAGATTACGATCAGAGGCAAGAAACTGTCAGGGACGATTGGGCAATTACCGCATTTAGTATCGCAGTTTTCATAAAATAGTATCAATTGAAAATGCATTCAGCCCAAGCCCAATATGCCGCTCAGCAGCAACAGCTGCAGCAGCAGCAGCAACAACAACAACAACATCAGACACCCACTACTCCCGGACAGATGAGCCATGAGACTTATCAGGTATGATAACTTTAATAATGAAAACCGAGCAAAATTGTTCAGAACTAAGTAAAACCTAATAGAGACTCCCAGAGGTTGGTAAAAAGTTCAGGACTTAGTTACTGATTTCACAGACGAAAAATTGCAGCAATCGGCCAACGGGGACGCCATGTACTCCTCCGATATGCAGTGGAGAGGCCAGTTTGCATCTCCTCAACAGCCCTCCACTCCTACGACCGTCTCTTCCCAGCCCGTATTCCGATCTCCCCAGCCAACCAATCAGCCTCCATCTTTCAGTAATGGTGAGATACAGTGACAAACATTGATTTTGTTACCGTCAATCAATTCCCAGACGAAACAGTGGAAGTGAATGAAGTTGTAACTGTTCTTGAATAAGATATTTCAGTTGTCCAGCAGTCCCAGCAGAGCCAACAACCCGGATCTAATGAGCAGATGTACTGGAATCAACAACAGTGAAGGTACGGTGATTGACGTCGGAAGAGATAAGCAAACAGTTAATTCAGATCTTCAACTTCCGCCTTCACTTCTCACTCCCCGATGACTCGTTAATGTCTAGCCTAATCGTTTATTTCATAGCCATTTGCAGATTATTTCGCTTCTGTAGTTGATTGCATAGCGCAAAGTAACTGACCCACCTTACCAGTGCTCTTATTTTCTTCATCCGAAAATTTTCCTCTGATAGTTATCACTTACAGACTCCATTATCCATTGCAACCTAAAGTATTCGTTCAATGAAGTGAAGTAGCCTATATTGTTTCCTACAAGGTGTCATACTGACACTCCAACATCCTCGCCATATTCTCGTTTATCCTTCAAATCTCCACTAGTTCCATTGCATTCTTTGACCCGCAATCGTTTCGAAGTCCATATTGCCTTTTCTATCCCTTTCTACACAATTATTCTAGACAGGTTGACTCATGTTCAGTAGAGAATGGAAATAGCCAATATGCTTTTCGAAACTGTTGTTCAATATATCTCGCCCCCGAATATTCATTATGTTGTGATGTTGGCCACTGTGTTGTTTGCAAATATCTCTGTGATCCACGATATTCCCCGTAACTAATCAATATTTTTATCGTTCTCAGCGAGATAGATTCGATACCAGGCATCTATTGACACAGTAATATACTTGATAATAAACTTCTAACTGTTACCCTATCAACTTAAATCCGCCCCGAATCAAGAGTGACCTCTCTATCCTTCAAGACAGGAAATAATATTGCTCCTTCTTCCGATATCCAGCCCCTTTCTAGTCCCTAGAGACCTACCGTAGTCTCAGACCTTTCTCCCTCTATTTGTTCGAGACTGGACATAAAGGTGGTTATGGGCCTCTCTCCCCTCTGTCTAAATCGGTAGTCCACTGAGTGACTCTTGCTTCCACTCTTCCCCTTACATACTTCATTACTTCTGCTTCCCTTCTCCCATGTTCGGTGGGGCGAAAGGAGAAGAGAAGAGGAGGAATGAATACAAGCTACGAGAGAAGACAACGAAGAAGGCAACGACATCGTCCATTCATTAGGGAGGGGATACGGTAGGGGAGAAAGGGAGAAGAAGCTCAATCACCGGGAGAAGAGAAGGGGTACTGTCGAGGGAACGATAATGAAGGAGGATTCCTACTGGAAAAAAAGTATTCCTGCAGTAGCAGCAAACTGTGGAATGTTGTTACAGTAAAGATATACTTGAGAAGTATATAAGTGCACGTGGAAAAAGTAGACGAGACTGGTACAGTTTTGATGAATGATCAATTTTCAGCCATATCATGAACAGATCTGTACTTACTCCATAACGTTCCCAAATCCGCCAAATCGTACTTCTCCCTTTTGTCTCAGCCCCTTAATCCTGCCCACCCCTTCCCATCTGTTTCGTGTTCGAGCCAGTCAACTCAACGTGTAATTTGGATTAGGCTCGCGGCTCCTACCTGTGAATCCTAAAGGAGGAGAAGGGCCTCTCTCTATCTCGCTGCTCTCTCCCTACTCTGACCTTATAGAGGGCATGCAGGATCGAGGGAGATCGTTGTTCAACAGGAAGAGGGCAGAGTGAATAGGAAGAGCATATGTTGTTGCTCACTGACCGTAATAACAAGCGGGGAGAGGGCGCGACAATGGAATCAGCGTGGATAATCTGGCTGGTGGGAAGTAGGAACCACTCTCTCCATTCTCAGTGATCTCTCGTTTCTCTGAACGGGGAGAGACGTGGTGACATGGAGAGAGTCTTTCTTTCGAAGTCATTCCTATCTGGATCCAGACTTCTTCCTGTTCCCTCATCAAGACTCGCCAATTCGATTGACGAGTGAGAAGGGTTGATTGCATGGTATGTGAGGGGGCGAAATTGATAGAGAAGAAAAGGGCACCTGCTTAGTTTTTTTCTCGATCTGCAGCTCTCAAAATTCATCAGATGCGCAAAGAATATTCTAGATTTTGAGTTTGCTGAAGCTGTGACTATAAGTGACTACATCTCAGCTATGATGGTTCGAAACCCCTCTATTTCCAATCCCAAACTGCAGAATGAACAAGGCCCATTTCTTGCATCTTTTCTTTCTCATCTCACAGATTTGACCTATCACGACCTCTTCGAATGAGCGATCAGACACATCCAAAAAACGCTCAATCGAGGACATTTTCATGCGGGAAAACGTTCGGTTTTGCGTGCGTCAGAGGAACGAAATGCATCCGACCGAGTGATAATTCTCTCTTTTCCCCTCATCTCTTCTCATCGTACCATTCTGAGGAATCTACGACTGTCAGAATAACAAGCCACATCATCACAGTATTATTCTCCCCTCTCGTACCTGTAGCCATTGTTCAGGTTAGACTACTACTACTGTGAAAATGCTAGCAAAGTAACTGGACTGACGAGAACAAATTGCTGTGGGGAACACCGAATAAAGTGGATCGAATTGCTCCTACAGTACTCGCCTTAAGAGTGGAGAGACCTAGTTACATTACATACAAAAAGTAATAGAATGCAGGAGATTTGAAATACCAAACAATAGATATCGGAACAATGGAGGATGTTCGAAACTCTCTTTCAGAACAGAGGTAAATGTTATCACGTTGTGAGAAAAAGTATAGGAAGTTGCAACGTGATGTGTCGAGTATGAAATCAGAGTAGAATAAGATAGGGAGGATTCAGGAGATCTCTCGAGAGGGCCACGATTCCTCCCGATAGTTTCCTCACTCGAATGGCTCCCCTCTAACTCCTCCCTTTTGATCGTGTGGCTGCCTATCTCCATTCACTCTGCTGAGCAATGTCTTTCCGACCTGTCTAACCTTCGCCTTCCGCTTTATCACACTCCCACTTTGTTTCTCTCTTCTCTCGGTGGATTCGGGAGGCCTAATCGAATCAGGCGGAACCGTAAACTGGCCAGCAGTGGGCGGGGCGAGCCTCGGGGCAGGCCTGACGATTGGTTGGGGCAGTCCCATAGCTCCGCCCACTCGGGGAGAATCGCGGATCGACAAGTAGTGAGTATCCTTCGAAGCGAAGAAGAAAGGAGCAATTGGAAGTCGTCCGAGTGAATTCGAGTGCATTCACGTAAAGAGGAGAGAAACGAAGAGGAGAGCAGAGGTGAGTCTGTCTATCAACCGAACATCTATCATTATGCACGACCGCCCGACCATTCGATACACTTGGATGGGCAGCCATCGGCTGAATTCAGCCATGTAGGTAGAGTTCATGAGTTGATTAGAAGATTAGGAACCGTAGATGGACCACCCGGAAGTAGGGCTGGGATAGCGGCCGTCTTTAGATTCTGATTCAGAGTTCATGCACTCAAGAAGGCTAGAATAATTGTGGGATAATTTGGAATGTAGGCGTTGGAATTATTGAAAGAGTCTCCGGAAACCCTACTCCATAGGAGAAAACCTTTAGGCACTGTAGCGTGATACAGATGTAGATGTAGCGTGATAGCGTGGCACTGTACTGTAGGTCTCAAGGCGCTTCAGATCTAATGCCGTTCTGTATTTTCCCAATCTGTAAAGTCGTACTCAAATTTTTGGTCGAATCCTCGAATTGTTTGAATCCGATGGTAGTATTCTCTCCTGTTAGAAAAGATTCGCGCATTTAAAAATCGAGGTACGGTAGAATACTGTAGGCTCCATGAAGCAGCTCTTCTCGATTTGATAGATCCACAATGAGTGACCCAGAACTAGTCCACGATATATATATATATTTTTTTTAATTCCTGACAAACGTATGTAAGGCCTCCCAAGATATTTGGCTGATCAGCGGTAGACTATGCAGAAAAGTTATGATTCAATGCAATTATGAATTCCTGGGGTCTTGTGATTCTCTAACTTTCAGGCCCATTTTTTTAAAAATATTCTCTTTGAACGCAGAATCTCTGATTATTCGAAGAGTTTGCTAGAAAACTTTAGAAGTCGCTTTTCTTTTAACAAATTTATCTATTTCTCTGTTTTTCTAAATCTCTATCACATATAATTCTGAAGTGTCTTACATATTCTTTCTCAGAAGGAAAACTGCGTAAAGTTAACGTAAATTAAAAAAAAAACAATTGATTTGAAGGAATCTGCGAATATTCACAATTGCATGATTTCTCTAAAAGAACATTCACTCCTTTTTTAAGAGATATCATGCAATTACAAATTAAAAATTCAAGCATAATTTGTTTGCAGTAATTTTGACTTTCGGATTCTTTTCCCGTATGCATATCCGTGCCATCCTCGGGTAGATCTCATCCCTATTGTTATCCTCACTTGTTTTCCCCTATAATCTCGACTCACGGGAGCCATTCCTATTCAATTCTTTTCTCAAGCCAGCACGAAGTTTCAAAGTGATGTTTCGAAGATGATCATTGTTTGAAATGGGTGGTCATCCCTGTTCCCTCATCCCATTTACCTCTCTTTGTCATCCATTCGGACCACCCGCGGAGTTACGAACCCATTCCTCATAATGAAATGCACTGCGCCCCTCGCAACTTGTCAAATCTTTCAAACTTTTCTCCTTTCGATAGTCAGGGAGGTCTAATTTTGGAAGTTCGTTTAGAAACAGGAGGCAATTGTCAGAGCGAAGCAGCAATTAATCCATCATAGTCTCAATTACTTGGGTGATATCATACTCGCGCAGCTGACGTAAAATGTATACTCTCTCGCATAGTATTGGCATTGCCCCCCTCGGTACGGTGCCTGAAAGAGCCTTGGGGGCCTATCCGGTCTCATTTCGAGAGAGGTGACCCGATGGACATACTCGTAATTATCCCATTAGAGGAGTAGTCTCGAAAGTGCGGCAAAGAGTAGAGAGAAGATTGGGTGATGGGTGGGTATTCTATTTCACGATCCGATACAATAATAGAGAGACGAGCCGACGGGAGAGAGATCTCATTAGTGACAGTCTCGTTATACTGTAGAGAGAAGAGAAGAGAAAGGGTCATTAGGACTGAATGAGAGGGGAGGAAACACCAAGTTGGAGAGAGATGGTTGAATGAGATAAGGGGACGATGTCATAACAATAGAGAAGAAGTCTATTGGGGAAGATAAGAATCAGCGCTTATTAGGGACTTCCGTTGGACAAAGAATAGCTGAGAGAGGACAAGGGAATACCAATTGGGGAGCATGCAATGCGAAGTGTAGAGCAGAAATAGAATAAAGTTATAATTTCGATCTGAATTCACTCGTAACATCACGGCTAGGCCTACATGTCCAAGACTGGAAGCTTCGAGTATAAACGCCGCCTCTCGTCCCGCTTCTTTTGAAATCTCAGTGATATTCATTGGTGAAAGGGCATGCGGGAAGAGAAAGGAAAGTGATGAAGAAATCAGTCAGTAATGGATCCAATGCAGGTTGCAACTCCTCAAACCGCTGGGATTTTACCTCCAGCAGCATTCGAGAGGAACGCCAATTCACTCCGAGATTCCATTCACTGAGCGGGTCAGTTTTTCTAGATTTTTTTATGATCGGGGAGAATTATCATGAACGGGGAAAATGATGCTTTTGATCTGGTCATTTCTGAAATGCAAAAAATTCCCATTATTAAAAAAACTTCATCTGCCTCATATTCTCACTTCTTATTTGTATTCTCCAGTATTTTAATTGTTTTTTACTCTCCCTCTCTCTCTTTTCAACTTTCGATTTATTACATTCCGAACAGGCCAAACTCTCCTATCTGGAGTATTATCAGTCTGGACAGTTTAAATGAGAATGATCTTTACGAGTGGGGACTTCTTAATCTGTCGTTCTGTCTTCATCTCCTCAATCTCAGCCCTTCTCCGCATTGCGTCTGTCGCTCATTAACTCATTCCTCTTTTGTCTCTCCTCCTTCCAAGTTCTGCTAATCTCAAAATGAGTGGCTACTCTTAGTCTCTTAGTCTCTTTCTGAGAGCGGCCCGCTCCTCTTCTTCCTTCTTCCTTCCCATTCAACATATGGTAATCGACAATGGGATGAACTTGGCTAATCATGGGTGTCCCTCTTCCCTCTCTTCCCTCCTTCTCCTCTCCCTCCCTTCCCCCTCTCACCTGTCCGATTCGAGCGTGTTGGGAAACAATGGAAAGCCACACCGGGGTCGAGAGACTCATTTGTGGACTATGATTCTCTCGATCAGTGGTCTATCTCAATTAGAAGTGATACCTCACTGATAAGGTAGTGTGAGACAGTTTATTGGATGGGGAGTGAATTCACCTGTAAAGAACTCTTTTCGAGAGTTTTGTATTTTCATTGAATACATGAGTTGCATTGTCTCATTCCCTCCTTCCTTCTTTGCACGACGCCTAGCGGTGATTGTTGCAATAGTGTCTCACTTTCGGAGGGATTAGAACAGATGGGGTAAGACAGTGGGGTTCTCCCCCTCTCCCTCCTCCCTCTCTTCCCTTTGCTGTCTTAATTATGCAATCCATCAACCCCTCTCCTTTTCATCACTTTGTCTCCCTTCTGTGTGAGGACAATCGAGCTTGTGAGAGTGGAGAAGCGATGATCTACTAGAGCTGTTGATGCTTTAATGATAAGTGTGCGAACGGAAAGCCCTACAATAAAAATTGATAACTCGATAGGAATAAGTACTCGGTCTATCGAATGATTGACAATCGAATTCAAGGTAATCTTGAACACCAAACAAATACATTTATATCTCTTTCAATTTGTTGTTCTTCTTAAACGATCATGAGAAGTGCAGAGATGAAAATGGAGGAGGGTGATGATCGAATAATAGAGGAGCATTATCGGAATTATTCGAACCTTGTCAGTAACTACTGGCAGTCTGACTGCTATCATCGTCCTCGATCAATCTGATCCTAGTTAATCCCGCTATCTCTTCCCTCCTCTCCTTCCCTCTCCCTACTCCCTTCCCTCTCTCACTCTCCCATATCCGGTCATCCTGTCGTATTACTCAATTATCGCATCAATCGATGGAGATTTGTCGAGTGAGAAAGTTACTGATAGAGATCGATCACTCGAGAGGATGTTCGATTACGCAAGCGAATCAGTGGGAAGGAGATTGTAGCCAGTATGGTGAGGTAGATTGAGGCCGATTGGAAGGGATTGAATGGAATGGACTGTGACAGGCTAAAAATTGGCGTACGAACAGAGAAAATGAGCAGTTTCAGAACAAATTCTCAGTATTTCTCTGTTTTGTGAGGGAATTCATCTGAGAATGGAATACGGCTGAAATCTTTTACGATATGTTTTGAGTGAGATGCGAAATGCCTATTATTCAATAAGATTGGGCAGCAAGATCCCTCAATCCACTCATGTTTTCCTCTTCTTTCCTATTCTTCTTCTCCCTATCTCCTTCCCATCTACCGTTTCGCCCTCGCTCAAAACCTTGTTTGGGAGTGGTAGAACTCTTTCTCCTTTCTTTCATTCACTGAGCAAAAGATAGAGGCCACTCTCAAAAATGAAACATCGTTACCGTAGTCAATTGGCAGTTATGATCGAGATGGGACGAGATTGGGAGAAGACTAGGGAGGAATGAGATCATAGGACAGGCTGGAGACAGTCAATCGGTCATCTTTAGTGGAAGGTATCCAGCAGCGTTTGTGGATAATCCAGCCAATGGGTCAGCGTCAAGTATCGATAGACTGGAGAAGTGGCAGTGGTCAGAGAAGAAGGGAGGAGGAAGGAGGAAGAGGAATGCAGTCGAGTGTGAAATTCTAGAGAGAGAGAATGGAGTAGAGGAAAACAGAAAGAGCATCGATTGGCCCAACTTTTGAGATGCAGCATTAGATTGTGATATGATAGTGAATGCATGGGAGTTGTGAAATGAGATCGCATAGCGATATGGAAGTGAGCAATCGAAAGTGGGTTACGGTAAGTCGCGCGCTCATTGGACGGGAGGAGGAGAGAGAAGGGAGAGGTGAGCGAGTGGTGAATTATGTTTCGCTCTTTTTGCTTGTAATTGAACTACTCGGCAAAAGGTTTTCGGTTACCTCTAGTGAAACGTTTCCAAAACTACAAGGCGAAACTTCGGGGGCAAAAATTGGGCATGTGAACAGGTGATGAACAAGGTGTTACTGGCAGACGGAATGGCAAGATTCCGTTGGCATCAAGAGTGAGAATGGGAAGAGGACCAGATGACCGACAGGCTGGGATGGACGATTGGGGGAGGAATGAAGGGAGGGAAGATTCGAGGGGAAGGGAAATACACGCCTGATTAAGTCTTTCACTTCAGTAGACAATCATTTGATTTCACGCGTGGGGAGAGCGAGCGCCTTTGAGGGAGTCGAGAGGGACCTAGGGGGTTAAAGGACTAGCTGCACGGGTCGAGAGGGTCGGACAGGTCGACGGATTCAGAATCTCACGACAGGGAAGGCGGGCTCAGATCGGATAGGAGGGGAGGAAGGGGGAGGAGCCTGCCCCCTCCTATCCCCCACCCTCTCTCCCCACTCTCCCCTCTCACTTCTGATCTCTCGGCAATGGTAATTCATCTGTCAATTGTCTCATTTTTCATAATCTTTCTCATGTCTTAACCCATCGTCTTCTGAATCCTCTCGGCAACTCGTGTTTTCCCCTTGTGTCTCTCCTCCTTCTCCTTCCCTTTCTCCCTTCCTTCCTCTGCATCGAAGCAGAAGTAAATCGTTCGCGAGCGTGCCCGTTTTGTCTAATCAACCGGGCAAGAAAATGTTGCAGGGTGGTCCTAAAAACCGGGAAATGGAATGAAAACATGGATTTTCTTTGCAGGATCTCTGAGTGAGAAGCCCGCAGCAGGCTGCGACCAACTGCGAGTGTATGGCCATTCTCAGTGACGATATGCCGTCTTCTGGAGGTATTATTCACTCTACTTGTAATCTTTGATCTTTTGTCCTCTGGTTCTCCTCAATCTGGATGTCGTTGAGGTTATCACTTGTCTAATCCACCTGGTTCACCTTGATCGGTTCTCAAATGTATCATGTGCTTTGCGCTTCCCTTGTTCATCTCTCAGAGTCTTGTGAAAGCTCGTTGCTCTGTTTTGATCGTATTTCGTTCCAATCAGTGAAAGTTGAGTTGTGTACCTTTTGTACGATCGATTGGTCGTTCTTCTCCTATTCTCCGCTCTTCTCTCTCATTCTCAAAATGTCATCGTCTTTCCGCATACAGTAATCTCTCTCGTCTCTTCTCCATCTCTCACTCACCTCTCCCTTTCCCGTCCTACATATTCTTGATGTACTTCTCTCTTTGTCTTCTCTCCGTCTCTTCATTCCTCTTCCCTCCCTCTTCTCTTCCACTTCCAACTTCGCAACTCCCCTCCATATAATAATCTCGCGCATCGCAACAATTGAGTGGGAGAGAGAAGTGGATGGTCTCAAAAAATGAGAGCATAAAGAAGAGAAAGAGAAACAATCTACCGTACCCATCCCTTGCAACTTGGCTTAGAAAGGATAAGGGATCCAGTTCACCCTTCTCCCTTTCTCAGATATAGGTACAAAGAGAAGGGAAAGAGAGAAGGGATGGAGAGAGACGGAAGAAAGGTGGAGAAGGAAGGAGCTATCTGGAGGGTGTCAGTGGTCGATTATGGACACCTTGAGAGAGAGGGAGGCCTCTTTGCGGCTAGAAACAATCGGGTAGTGTGAAAGGGGAGGGCTCTCAATGGCCATCCATCGTATAATGAGTGCACAGGCTGAGCCAGCTGTGAGCGTTTGTCTCCATTTCAATTAGAAAAAGCGATTGGATGGTGGGTTTGGAAGGTATCTTCCACAGATCTTTTTCGATGTTCACTGTAGCTTTGTCTGACCTGCGAGAGATAAGACAGAATTGAGAGAGCAGTCTGGCGCCGAACGGTCGACTGAAGACAAGCTATGTTTAGAGAGGGAGAGATGGGAGAGCGATTTGCATGTGAGACACCCGCCTAATTGGACTTCCACTGTTCTCAATGGGGGAGATTCTGGAGAAGAATGAGAGAGTTAGAAAGAGTTGAGAGACACGAATCTTCACTCTCTCTTCTCCATTTCACAAGTGATGAACCAACCGCCAAAAAGAGGGCAATAAAAATGAACGGTCATTGTGGGAAGAAGAAGAAGGGAGATGATGAAGGAAGGCCATTCACCTCCTTGTACCGACCGATTGACACGGTTAGAGAGAGGGGACAAAGTTGTTTTAGAGGGAAGAGAGAAAGCAATTGATCACGAGTTGATCAGTACTTCATAGGAATCTTTCAAATCGTCACTAATATTTACGCCATTACCATATACCATATACCGAACGTAAGAAAGATTGAACATAAACAAAACTTCAAATGCCTCCTAGATCAGAAGTTCCAGACTTTCTTGGCTACGCGAACAAACACTTCCCCTTCGGTTCATTCTCGGTCAAGTTTGGCACAGTTCACGTCAAAGACGCTGATAATCACATTCGACGCGTGATTAGAGCGTCCGGTGAGAGAAGCATGAGAGATATCGTACTCTATCAGTCCGCGATTCCTATCTTCTACCGTATCCTTTCCACCGTATCCTCTCAAGGATATCGAATTATTTACTTTTCCTTATTCTATCTACTCTATTCACTCTGTCAGTGCTACCGTACCCACCTCTTTTTCTTCTTCTCCATTCTCATACTGTTTTCCCCACTTGAGATGACTCAGCTTCTTCTATCCTATCCAGAGATCTCTATCATCTCATCTGTCAGATAGATTGAGAGTCAAGGTGGAAAGAAGAGAGTGGATCCATGATCCATCCACTTCTTCATCCCTCTTAATCCTCTCGACCTCCCACTGTTCACCTCATAGACTTCTTCTCCTTTCGCACTTCACAATGCAATCCATCACTCGCTGACAGCTCCCCTCTGTCTCATGAATATCCCGAGACTAATTAGAGAGAAGGAGTAGCAAGATACGCGCAGTTATGCCTCTCAGCACGACTTCCGTCTTCAACTTGCGCCATCCTCCTTCCCATCCAACCTACCGTAATCCAGAGTCGGCTTTTCGAATATAGAGGGCAAAATTAGCCGTGTTGTCGTGTGGCGCAACCTGTCGAATAATTATTATAGGGCGAAGAGGGGAGAGGAGGAAGATCAGTGACCCGGGTATAATCGGAAGTCGATTATATCTGTCCTCTCTCTCTCTCTCTCTCTCTAGGATTGCGGATATCTCTAGATCTCGGGAACACTCGAGAGTGGATTGACGGGAACATTGAGTGATACTGACAGTAAATCATGAGGGAACGGAAGGGAATGAATATTCACGCCTATCAGTCAATTGCACATTTATTTCCAGAGCCGTCTATGGCATTTCCAGTGCCGATTTCAATGAGGGATCATTTAGATAAATTTGATAACATTTCCTGTCATTGATATCGGTTCCTACTTGAACAGCACCCTTTCGCTTTCCTGAAAACTGTTGAAAATTTTACATTAAACCGTTCTAAATCCCGTTTAGATTCAGACAACGGCCACACTGGTGTCAACCAGCTCGGGGGAGTCTTCGTGAATGGCAGACCTCTCCCTGGTAAGATTCTTTCTTATTTCTTCTATTTTTTTGAATCCAGATACGATCCACTCCTATTTTTTGGTAGCAATATAATACAATACATATAGTTTATTAAGTTAGAAAATAATAATTATAATTTAACCCACAATTCATGTTTCAGACAAAATCCGGCAACAAATCGTGGATCTCGCTCATTCTGGCGCACGACCCTGTGATATCTCTAGGATGCTGCAAGTGTCGAATGGGTGAGGAGATTGATTTAATTTCTAGATTTTTTTAAATGTGAACATTCTTTTACTGAAGTCTTATTTATTGCAGATGCGTCTCGAAGATTCTCTGCCGTTACTACGAGTCAGGGACGATTCGACCTCGAGCAATCGGAGGATCGAAACCAAGAGTAGCGACGCAGGTACTAAAATTAATATTACAAATAATAGGGCGAAACCTTATTAATATCATCAATCCATTTAGACCGTATCTTCTCAATACTCACTTGTGATCTCAGATATTTGTTTTAAATCATATGGATCATATTTAATCGACCTCAGACTAGATTCATCCCTCGCACTAGACACCAGCATCAATTTCGTAGTAGACATGTGCTTCGAGGAAATTCGTGTGGGGCAGGAAGAGATTGTAGTCTAAGCTCTTGATTGCTTCTGGAAATGAGGAGGGTCTGAGTCTGACGAGACGTTTGTCGTCAGACAGACATGTCAACAGCTTCCAAGCGCTACGCTCAAGTTTTCCAGTCTGTCGTCGAGAAAATCGAGAACTACAAGCGAGATCAGCCATCGATTTTCGCGTGGGAGATCCGAGACAAGCTGATCTCTGATCGAGTCTGCACCCAGGAGACAATCCCATCGGTAAGTGTTCTTATTTATTAATTTACTTCCATCCCTCATATTATGGACTTCCATTTCGATCCATATAAAGAAGTGTTACCGAAACATTTTTTAAATTTTCTTTCAAAGTTTCGTAATACAAAATAGTATTGCCGTAATTAATTTCAATCCAATATAATTAAAGGTCTCATCCATCAATCGTGTGCTTCGCAATCTCAATGCGAAGAAAGACCAAGTCATGCAGTTCGATATGTTCGATCGGCTGAGGTAAATGTGCAACTTTTTAATACACCGCCTTTGATGTTTCGGATTTTGATTGTCTCCAATAAATTTTAAAAATCCCCAGGAACACGACCGCCTCTCAATGGTACAACGGATGTGGATGGCCGGTGCCGATGCCTACTGGTAATACATATTGTTCATTCACTTCTAGAATAGAACCATTTAGAAAATAAGAAACCTCCTCTTTTTCAGCTCTTCAGACTCAATAATTCTTAATAAAAATACGACATGCATTCCATTACTTTTCTTTCCAGCTGCAGTCAACTTCGCGACGTTCCCTTCTCTGCAACAATGCGCGATGATCGATGCGAAGAAGGATAATAGCTCAGGTTTGTTGTGAACCTCAAGTCGATACGAGAAGGAGTTATTTTGCAAAAAAAGATGTTAAATATTAAAAAAAAACAGTGAGAGAGCATCAATCAACTGAATATCGCGTGCATGACTTGCTTGAGATTAGGAACATGTGTTCCATGACAATAATTTGCATTAGTTACATTATTACTAACATCATGCATGGAAGGATATTGGAGGATTACTTCCCTCATCACCGTACCAGTAATGGAATTCGTCAAGAGATGGAGAGGGAGTATTATGTGTCGAGAACGTTTCAGTTCAGCGGATTGACTGCAGCCTCTCACTGATTCGATTAGACAACACACGTGCCTTCCTCCTTGCTAATCAAGCACCCATTCCATCCAAAGGAATTCGCACCTTTCCGGAAGTAGTAACCCTTCGTGCTCCAATTATTAATTAATTTTGAACTTCGCCACAGCCGATTTCTACGAACCGTCCTCACAATATCATTGTAAACAACTTCTGAATTCAACAACTCCGAATTCGCACCATTATACTCCAGGTCAACTCTAACTTCACACTCTCAATCAGAAACTTTCCGGGAATCCAAGAGAAGCTGTCGAATTTCAAGAATTACTAAAAGCAATCAATCCCAGAACAAAACACGGCGCACCATATTCCCTCACTATCCCATTTTTCAAACACTTATCTCTCCTCGCAATCAGCCACTTCTTTGTCCGACCACAGCCCCGAAAACGAGTGTGTTACCTCTCTCTCCCTCACTCACTACTCTCCCCCGTCCATCACTAATTTGTCACCCATTAATGGAGGCGCCATGTGGTCACTTCCCAGGTAGGAAGAGGAGGAGAAGTGGGGAGGAAGAAGAGAGAGGAAGGAATATGACGAGGAGTCGGCGATTGAGAGTGGAGATAGAAGGAAGGAAGGAAGAGATGGGACTGCTTGTTGACAATCTTCCCCTGCTTGGATTGAGTGGATTGAGAGACACCACTCATTACTGCATGTGTTCGGGTTGGTGCACATGTTTAGCCTGGATTTCACCCAGCACCATCCTAGTCCCTCCAAATCGATCGACTTAGCGCGGAGTTTCTCCCCTCCATTCCCTCTCTCCTTCCTTCTTTTCCCCACAGCGGGAGAAATTCCATCTCCTGTTCCGTTACATAAGAGGCAGAGATTCGATCGTAGGGGATAGATATGAATGGGAATGACCCTCTAATAGACTCCTCTCCCCTCCCCCTCCCCCTCCCTCTCCAATCCACTAATCATCCGTGAATCGGCCTCCTCACACTCACTCCATCATTGTATCACCTCGAATGGTAGTCGGTTGGATAGGATACTGTAATTGATCCTCTTCCTTCTCTTTTGGTCTCTTATTGAACCCTCGTTCTAGTTATAGTATGAGTCTAGTGGTACCTTGTAGTTGCTATATTCATCAGTTGTTTCGTAAGTGAGAATAGTTCGGTCGATAACAAGTAATCATTACTCACTTCCTCTTCTCTTCTCACTACAGTAATCCTTATGATAAGAGAGTGATACCAACTCTCATTTCACCCCCATTCCCCCATTCGTCTTCTTCTTTCCTTTCCTCTTTCGTCCCCAACATGGAAACATCTTTCGTCTTCCTTCCTCTCTTCCCTCTTATCTCTTCTCTTCTTTAAACTGCACAGTCGACTCTTCTTTTTCTCGCTACAGTACTTGCCTAATCAAGCGAGAAAACTGGCGGAAAGCAACATAGAGAAGAGAAGAGAATGAAGTTCGACTCATCCATCAATCAATCCCGACCGTTCCCTCATTAGCTGAGATAACAATTAGTGATTGATGATGGATGAATTGAATACCGGTAGAGAGTAGATAGTTCTGAAACGAATGGTTAACATTCTTTCAAGATTTCATTAGCATTTAGTCACTTGATTGACAATAATAACAGATCCAAATCCGAACTGTTTCCTGGATAGTAATTAGTGTTGGTGACAGATCGATTCAACATCGATATCGAATGAATGTATTGTTTTGAATACGGGAATAGACTCTTTGCAATCTTCGCTATTATTGATTTCATAGCATTATAGAGCTCAGGATTTATTCCTAAAATCATATAAAATGTGTTTGATGGGTGATAATTAGATTAGAATAACTGCATTGACGTAGAACATGGTAAAGTCTTACGAGGATGAAACTTTCTACCTTGAGATTGAATGACGAAAGTTGTTTACATGATTTAGCCAAACTCGTCAGCTCTACTAACATAATTCATTCCGATTTTCCCCGTTAGCTGAAGTTTATACAATTGAGAATATTTGCGGGATACTTTGAAATGTTTTTAATATTTCAAAAAATACTCACTCTACCCTCATTGATCACTTTACAATGAGTGTTGTTTGGTCAATGAACTGAATGTGCTACTCGAATAGATCAGAATAGTTACTGTCAATTGTTTATGCATTATCGGAAGTGTTCAACTGATAGCTGTCAATGAGTCGTTTTCGGTGTTCGCATTCAGCTTTTTAGTATCGATTTGGCCCCCTAAACCTCATTCTCACCCACGCTAAAGTAACTGCGAAGCTCGCTAATTAGATCCAATTAGTCTCAGGTGTCTAATTTCCCGCACCTTCGCTTCTTCTTTCTCGCCTAAGGAGCCCTGAGGAGCATAATCAAATTTGGTCGGGTTAAAACAACACGCATCTTCTCATTCTCTTCCCAATTACCCTCCTCTGCCTCTTCCACATTCTGATTTGGTCTGCGCGTAACTCTTCCTAATTTGTCTAAATGTAGAAGGTGTGAAGCGTGGCTGATCGATTAGTGTACGTGTGTGTTGTCCTCACTAATCGATTAGGATGGAACGGAAGGAGGGAAAGACCTCCGGGAGAAGAAGAAGAAAGAGAGAAGAAGCAGTTGAAACAGCAACCCAGAAGCTGGGAGAAAGACAGACACTAAATTATCAATTATTTGAAGGCGCGACAGAAAGAGAGAAGGGAGGAAGGCCATTCATCAAGGCTTTGTTCCCATTCGAATCGAGGGACAGAAACGAAGAGTTGCATGCACAAGTAGGCAGAAGTTATCATGGTCCTGACTACTTCACAGGTCTATGTGTCCCTAGTCTACGGAACGGCTCAGTATCGATTCCCTCGAGGCTTTTAGTCAAAGCATCCACTTCACTAAGCGAGGGTATACGGTGGTTGAGGGGCGGAGTCAACGAGTAAGAAGGAAGGAAAGGAGTGGTCTCCCCTCTCTCTCTCTCCTCTCCCGTTTTCCCTTTTCCTCCTCAGCAGCAGTCACTTCGATTCACATCAATCGAGTGCTCTCTGTCTACACGAACGACCGATACTCTCTCCGATTGGACGTACCTTCCTTCCCTCTCTCGCCCACCTTCTCTCCCCTTCCTCCTCCCATCGCTACTCAACCCGATCCGTCGTGACAAGGCCACGGCCCAGAAGAGAACGACCGCTTCCGACGCGACCAGACTGCCTGGAGTGACTACAGAGGGAGAAAGGGAGAGAGAGAGGGGCATGGACAGTAGTCACGAGCACTGGTTGACAGCGTCTACAGCAGGACTGGTGATGCCTCCTCCGATGGGACTCCCTCCACACCGTAAGACGATCATTCCTATCACTCTCTATCACTGCTTGATGATGATTGAACTAGACAGCCCGATCTCCACCCTCTTGTCTCTCTTCTATCCCCATTCTCTCTCTCCTCTCAACACTTTTTGCCTGTGCTGCAGCAACGCAGCTTACGGTGGCCATCTATCAGTCGTTTGATTGGCCCGTTTGCGACTGATTAGATGAGACAGTCGAAGAGAGGAAAAGGAATGATGGGCATTGCTAAGATTATCACGCTTGTCGCCAATCTGATTATAGAGAGAGGAAGGAGACCGATTAGGAATCATAATGGAATTAGAGGGAAAGGTGATAGGAACGGTTATTGAATCAAATCGAGTGAGAGAGAGAGGCGCCTCCGCATTAATCGGCTGATTTGCCTTCCTCCACACTCGCTTACGATGGGAAGAAAGAAGGAGGAATAGATGCGATAGTCGATGTTCCGATAAGGATGACTGGCTCCCTCTCCTCTCATTAGAGTACCACTACTCCTCCTCCCCTCCTTACTTTTCCCACCCTTTTTTCTTCCATTCTCCAGTCCTTTTCCATTCTCGCCCAGCTCTCATCCCGCTATCTTCTCGTTATCGTTAAAAGGACAATAGTGGTGTGTCAATCAAATGTCTCCTCCCTTTTCTCCTCAAGTCTCCTCCCTCTTCTTCCCTCCACTCCTTTTGCTCTCCTTCCTTTCCTACACCCAATCACGCCCGCCCCTACTACTCCTCATCCCTTCCCCCTCCTTCCTTCACTGCTCTTCTCCAACGGAGAAGATCTCTTCCTTCGACCATATCGTCCGTTATCTCATCCGATCGTCGGGGTTCCTACCCCCTGCCCCTTCCCTACGACCCATACGCCGTCTATCAAGCCTCCGCCTACGAGATGCTTGCCACGGCAGTCCCTCCTCAACCTCCAACACTTTCGCCCTCGAAAGGAGCCAGAAAGCCAACGAATCGACGACCAAAGGGTAACCTGTCTACTCCTTTCTCTCATCAGACACCTAGACAAGGACTACAACCCCCCTCACTTAATCGAATCAGACTCATACTCCTCCTCCTCCTTCTTCCCCTCCTCCTCCTCATTCCATCTTTCACCTCTCTCTTCTCCATCATCTTCTGATGCTCGCAATCACTTAGTCACTAAGTGCTTCCTTCCGCTCTTCCTCTCTCTCTCATAGTCGCGTGATCTCAGTCAACTACCGTAATCCCCCGGCTGTCTCTCTCCCTCCTCTCCCTCTCTCTCTCCCAAGGCGCCGCTCTCATCTTTCATCTTGTACTCATATCTATATCTCGAACACGAATCAAGTTGCGCATATTCCTGTTCTCTCTCTCTCTCCTCCTTTGCCAATAACAGAACTGTTGTGAGTGAACGTCGGCATGCGCACTACTTAACTCTTTTTCACTCTCTATTCTGTTCAAGAGGAGTAAGAGGGATAAGCGAGAGCGAGAGTGGGGCCAAATGAGGCCAGTTAGAGCTTGGGTTATCGGTCGAAATTCCTCACGATTTCCGTTCAGATGAGGACCAGAAAGTGGATCCGGACGAGGATGCCCACGCTGCGAGAATGAGACTGAAGAGGAAACTGCAGAGGAACAGAACCTCATTCACTCAGGAACAGATTGAGGCTCTCGAGAAAGGTAATTTGGATCAAAGCAGAACATTTTCGGTTGATCATTTGTCGATTTGAGCTTAAAAGAGCTTGATCAGTCACTAATATTCTCGTTCAGAGTTCGAGCGTACTCACTACCCGGATGTCTTCGCTCGAGAGAAGCTCGCCAGTCGAATCGGACTGCCTGAGGCGAGAATTCAGGTGAGAACTTATCTCGATTACTCGTGTTTGTCCCTAACACTGTCCCTCGTGTGAAATGGACTTGGAAGATCCTTTATTTCGACCTAATCACTAGTTTTGAAAATTTTTGACACCCCGGTGCGAGCCGTCACTCGGCCTCTCTTATCACGGGAGATATCAGTGATTGGCCCATCACCCATCCCGGATAGTCGTCATACGCCCCTCATAGCACTCAATCAATCAAGAGAGAGGGGGAGGTCGGACAAGGCCATCACTCCCTTATCTCCCCCTGATGGCTCCCTCCTCATTCCCTTCCCTCCTCTCCCCGACTAGTGAAAGTGTCTCAAGAGAAGGGAGGTGGTACTCATATCAAGTGGAGAGAGAGAGAGACTCACTACTCAACTCTCATTCCGATTGTTTTTTGGTCAACCTCTTTCTCAACTCCATCGCTTTCCATCTCCTCGCAACATGTCAAGTGTTGTTATCAATCGCTGACTGATTGAACTCGTGAGACAGAAAAAGGAAGAAGGGAGGGAGCTACCGTATGCTGAGAGAGAGGGATGAGATGGGGTAATTAGAGAGAGAAGCCTGTCATCTCCTCTCTCTCTCAGTTGGCAACGACGAGTCGTTTTTTGCCTGTCCTAAGTGTCCCTCACTGTTGCATCTGCCGTGTGACCCTGATTGATGAGGAAAAAATTGAGACAACCTGAGAGGGAAAAGGTCGAAATGAAGACACTGGTCAATTCCCCCTCCCGTTCCTTCGAATGATTGATACTCAAGCATATAGGGACTGCATACACAGCTAGCAGTACTTTCCCTTCCTTCTTCTTCCCTTTCGTTCTTCTCCCTCCTCACAGCTTGTCTCCCAGAGACGAGTTGGGAATGGAGGGAGAGAGGAGAAGGAAGGAAGGAGAAAGAGGGGGTACGGTAGTGGGGAAGAGAGAAGGGGACAAGATAGTGTGTGATAATGAGAGCGAGTGGTGATAAAAATATGTATTTCATCACCAATCGAGATTGAGTTCAAATAACTAACGAGCAATACCATCGAGTGACTGTGTAGATGATTGCAGATAACCTGAATGGGTATGCCAAATATCAATCTATTCTCAGGTCTGGTTCTCGAATCGTCGTGCCAAATGGAGGCGCGAGGAGAAAATGCGGACGAAGAAGCCGGGGAACTGCATGGACACAACTTCTTCGTCCAACGGAACGCCAGCTCCGACTTCCGGCTCCGCTCCTCCATCCAGCCACACGACTATGTCTTCGTCGCCTGCTTCGACTCCAGCTGCAGCAGCTGCAGCCGCAGCCCAAGCCGCTGCCCAGAGCTCGGCAGCAGCAGCTGCTGCAGCACAGCACCAACGATTCCCGCAGCACAACTTCATCCCTAACGGTGCTAACATGTATGGACTCGGACAGCCCATGGATCCGTATGGGTAAGCACATTCATCCATCGTTTCTTCAATTAAATACTATTAAAATCATGCCAATTAGACAAAAGTTTGGAGATTAAATATTCCCTTCTCAGGTACAGCTTCGGCTTCCCTACGGGCGGCCTCCCGATGACGCATCAGCAGGGATTCACCAGCTACAACATGTTCGCGGACAGATACGCCAGCGACTCGTTCCATGTACGTTTTTTTAAAAAGAATTTTTGCCTTTTTTATAACATTTCTCAATCGTGTATTTCTCGCAAATCTGTTTTTGTAGAGTAAAATTGTCTTTTTAGCCGTACTCTCGCATGAACCAGGCGCCGACGTTCGCAGCCACTACGATGGCCACGCCCACCAGCACTGTGCCCGGTGAGTTGGAGGGAGAAGGAGGATGGGGAAGGAATGATTGGAGAATAATGGGAGAAGCAGAGAACTTTGTGCACAGTTATTGGAATGGGCTGAATCTTAATCTGAGTTCACATGCTTGTAGAGTACAATGAAGCAAATGAATTTCTAATATTTTAATAGAACAATTTTTTTTTAACAAATTGGGTTGAATCACCAAAAAGAAGAGTCGATTTCGAGTTCGAACGATTGAACGGAACTGTCCTTTCAAACAAAGTGGGCCCCTTCCAGTGTCCCCTGAGACTGTAGGCGGGATAAATTACGATCGTGCTCCTGTGGAGAAGGACACAACCACAGATGGTGGTCCGTTTCAACAGTTCAAATGATGAAATTATACTTTTAATGACGAAATCTTTCTGCAATCAACTACCAAGTTTAGCACACCGAGCCTCTAGCAAAAAACGGCAATTCAAACAGTGATAAAGAGTGATTGAGAGAGCTGAGGGAAGAGTATCCATTTCCTCTCTCCAACTCGCCTACTCCTTTTGAAGTGAGCCGAGCATTCCTTCCCACTTGCTTCCTCTGATTTATGAATTCGGCCTTCCGCCCTGGGAACTTTACTATTATTCCTCCGCGAACTACTCCATTCTCAACAGAGTTACCTGAGATTTCGGGACAGTTTGACCTTTTCTACGAGGGATCTGATAGCGATCTATTAGCGAGGTATTACGCGCGAGGGCGCGAAAAAAGTGCTGGCTAATAAAAGGAGTGTGGGTGGTCATCAGATCGCGCGTACTGGCGGTTAACGACTGTTCCTTCCCCCCAGTCCTTGTGCAACGGTCAGACCCTCCTCAATCTGAGTGATCTCTTGTCTACTAAACAAATTGAGAGAGCATGGGAAACGAAGAGAGTCTCACCCTTGCTCTAGTCATTATACCTCCGATCTACGCGCACGATCGCTCGTTAAAACTGCGACGAGAGAAGGGAAATTCGAGGAGGAAAACGTCCTTTTCGAGGGGGAGCTGCAGAGAGAGGGAAGAGGGAGAGAAGCGAGGATCGAAAGGAAGAGAGCAACAAGGGTTAATGAAGATAAATAGGGTGGACTCTGGAGGGGATCACCAGTGGGTAGCCATATTCATGAGCACTCTTCCACTGCGAACATTAGGGATCTTTAGAGGAGGCTAAATTCCCAACAGAGATTAACTTACCAAACTTCGTTTTTTTAATTAAAAAAATTGTTTATCCTATAAGGGCTCGTCACAACACTATGAGAGCAGCATGATGAATTCATTCTTTCCAGATCTGACTGGTCTCTCTTCGTCGATCCCCGTGCAGGCAGTACTCAACACTCTCGACCAGACGACTCCCACTCATTCAGTCCACGAGATATCCGAGCTGCAGCCTCCCGCAGACCATTACAACTGGCAGTGAATAGACCCCCTCTCCGACTCTCTCCAATTCACATGATCCCTCGTCATGTTTAAGATACCGTTCATTATTATTCTCCTTAATTAGTCTAACGAGCGATCATGTGAATTGTGAGAGTTCCCCCATAACCCATGTCACACCAATCCATCTCCCCCACAGATAACCATTCTTGGGCCCATAAATCGGGAATATCCTCTCTCGATTGTAGTTCTCTCTCTTATTTATTCAATATAGTCAATGCATTCGTATTCTTCCGTTCTTCCTTTGTCCGTTTAGTCTACCGGTGTCCCCTGTGATGGTCTGTACACCCACCACTCTCCCCTTCCCCATCCATTCCGCTCCTTCTTCCCCTTCCCCAATCACAACAAACACGAATCTACGAACACACACAGCTACAAACAAGGATCAAGTCGAGCTTAGCCCCACGAATATTCCGAGAATCATTGCATTTCGTTCGAGTTGTACAAGTTTTCATTAGATCGGATGGGAAGGTTCGTTTAATATTCGACTGTACCAATCAAATCTAGCCTGAAGGTTTTCATTCGTATATTTCTATCCGATATATTGTCAACCAAGTACTCACTCTCCTCTCATGATCTATCACTGAACATGTCGCGACAGCTTCGAATGAGTTCATTCGAGTAATCACAAACAGAAGCTGCGGTCATCCAATTCGATCCCTCTTATTTCATCACTAATCCAGTCATCATTCGCATTCCCGTTCTTCTCCGTGACTCATAGTCCCGTATTTGTCTCTCTCTCCTCCTCTCAGTTCACTCCATTCATTCGTACACCACAAGCACACGAGCACAACTCAGCATTCGCCCTCCTAATATTAAAATACCCGAATTTCCCCTTCGACGTCACCATTTTCGAAATGAATTGTCTCTCTCGATTGTTGTGATAAAAGACGGAATGGAAATCGGAATGCGTAAGAGTGAATGAATGACCTCCTCTCATCAATGGGAAACGACCCAATCTGAGATGACAGATGAGATTAGAAGTGAACACGCGAACAGAGTGTTTCATTCTTTCACCGTCTATCTTCTTCCTTCTCACTCGACTAGCCGTTCTCCAAGCCCAATTTCATCTCCTCTTCTCTCCCGTCTTCCTCTAATTTGAAAATTGGTCTCGGAGGCATTTGGTCTGTCTCTCCATAATGGTCCTTTCCCCTCTCCATTACTGAGAGAAGGACGCCATTTCGTCTGCCCGTTCCATGCACTAATCTAATGCACACTATGGATGAAGAACACTTTTATAGCCGGTGCGGTCCTTTTCACAATAAGCAATAACTACTTCTCGAGGGCAGTGGGAAAAGGGATAGAAAGAAGGAGAATAAGTTAGGGCGAGCAATCAACCTACTCAATAGATACGATCTCTTGACCATCATGAGTAGAGGAGTGGGGCGAATAATTATCAAAATAAGTTAGGGTGGACAATTATCAGACTATGTCTGTCAAGAGAAGATGAAAGTGTGGAGGAAATGAAGAAGGGGGTTCAGAAACGTGAGGAAAGGTTCTTGGTAATCAGGTCGAATCGGAGGATGATCGTGAAGGGATGGAGGAGAATCACACGATTCAGTCGAGTTTTGGGTGAGGATAGCACTCGGCATGGTAGCAATACTGATCCTTCTCGCACATTCCTCCGTAGCGACACGCACCGACAGCCGTATCTGGAATGAATATTCATTGTTTTGTCTCCTCAAATCAATATTGCAACAAATTTTCAAACATGATCCACAGTTAATTTTCTTTAACGAAAATTAGCTGATGAAATTAGTCTATGGAAGTTAATTCTTCTATAATTTTCCAGTCTAGGAGATAAGTCAGATGATCAACGATTACTTGGAAGACGTAATAGCCTAACCACATCAGAAGTTGTTTGTTAAACGGGAAGAGGTTGGATTTTTCCGAACTCAAATAGTGCAAGATGTCACGTCATCGTTTTCCTTTTCCTCTTTCTCAAAAATGTTTGCTGACCAGCTCATCGATCGCTGAACTAATGTATCATAAAGTAAGCAAAAGGAAGTTCGGGAGAGACTTCCCTTCTGGAAGATAAGCTCAATCCCTTTACAGAAGTTATCTCTCTCTAGGGCCGAATTCTTGGATTTCGCACTACCCAATTGATGATCACTGATCAAATATATGCTAAGAGAAGAGCCATAATATGCTGCTTAATCGTAGTGATCAACAAACTATTACTAATATTCTCCGATTTCTCACGCATGCTCACTAAAATGAAAAATTAAATTAAATTAAGAGAATATATAAAAGGAAATAGAAATCTCACTCTTCTCGGGAGCGGGCATCTCAGGGGCGATATCAGTCGGGATACACTGGCCGTAGTAGCAGGAACTTCCGGCAGGACAGGCATCGTCGATGCATGGACCGACCGCCCTCTCGAAGACTCCTTCTGGAATGAATTAGTTTGAGATGATGTATAACTGTCGCTGTGTCATTCCGTTAAGTAGTATTCTTGTAGGACTCGGAATCGCTGAAAGGAATGCATTTCTACACAGCGTATCGAGATAAGATCTACGCGCCGTTAGATGGAACTAAAGAATGACCACTCAAGCGAGTGGGCACGCAGAACGAGAAAAAACTGACTTGTCTGGCAACTAGCCATGGCGATGAAACATCCGATCACGAGCAGTGTGCACTTCATCATTGAGGAAGAACGAAAAGAGGGAAGTCGAACAGCCCTTTCCGTCTTTATACGGCTAACCAACAATGGTCTCACTCTCTCCTTTCACCAATTTTCTTACTAATCAGACAGAACGAGAGAGAAAGAGAAATGGTGAGAGTCAGAAGCCGCCGAATCTTCTTCGCCTTGTCTGTTTGCTCTTGACCACTGCTATCACAACAAGAACAGTGATCTGACTTTCTCAACTCCACTTGATCTCTCGTCCGTGAGAGAAGATTCGGGAGTGTACAAAAGGTGAGAGTCGCGCCATTCATCTAACAAGGAAAGCGATCCGGTATCTACTCCGTGCACTGTACTGTTCACTCGACTAGTCAGGATGAGAAGTGTGGTTGGAGAGAACTGCTGCTCTAAGGATACAGTGTCGATAATACCGTATTTGAAACCATCTTTACCTGACTTTAACTCGGGTATCCAAATTAACACAAATTTTGTATTATCAGATGGAACACGATCACCTACATTAAATTCCAATTGTTCCTAAAAATACGATTCAGATTGAAATATCCAATGAAAATGAAAATATCTATGACATTGAAAACAAAGTATTAACTATGAGTGCTTTCAAGTGTAATTTATTTTCGCAAAGACGTGGATGACCCGTAAAAAAATTGTGCAATGATGTTTTCTTCTGTCATAAAAAAAGGAATACTATCGAACCCCAGAGGAAGCTAAAACTAAACCCCAAGCATCGTCACATTTGAGGTTGTAAGGAAATGATTGAGTTTGTTTGCATCGAATATTCATCGCCCTGCAATGATAAAGGTTCTTCCCACTTTCACTTTCTTTTCTCTCCTTTCCGATCAAATTTTTCAAGTAACTCACAATAATGCATGAAGAGAAAATATTTGAGGAGGTTCGGTTCTTAGTCCTTGAGGAAGATATATTTAACACATCGATCACATTTCCCACAGTTCTTTCCTCCTTCCTTCTTCTTGCAAACATTCGAATAACTGGAACCGTAGTTCCACGTTAATTCGACATCTCTCTCCAATTGCTCAATCGTCTCCAGATAGAAGCCTATCTTCTTGCAGTTATTCTTGCACCCTTCTTCTCCTTCGAATCGCTTCATCACACAATTAAACTTCCTCCGGGAGTGATTCGTCAGGCTTGCCATTCCTTCCTGTCCTGGATACTTCTCGGGATCGCCATCATAGCCTACTCCATTGACGATAATGAAGTAGGCATCTGATTCGTTCCCCTTCTCCAATTCTTCCAGTGAGCCGTAGAAACCATCATAAAATGCCACGATTGTGAAAGGTGGTGCCTTCTTGTCTGGTCTCAGTAGCAATCCACCACCAGCTCCTGGGATCTTTGACTGGCCGTTGTAGACCTGCAATACATAAATATTTTTACCTTATAAAATGAGAATTGAAACAAAAATAGCTGTCTTGGAGACTAGATGTTGAATACATACGTTTGCCTAAATGTGAGACACAAATGGAATACATCTTTACGTTTAGTTTATGTTAGCTAAAGTGGATGTGTAAAACGTTGAAGAATATACTCACGTATTTCCGCTGGTTTCTTCTGGCAGTGTCCATCACCCAACAGCAGAAATGATCGAACTTCCGCGTGCTGCGCTTCCAGCGTTCTAAAATTAGAAAGATCACTTCCATCAGCAAAAGTATTTGCTATAGTCAAAGGTAGACTCGATAATTAACGAACTCTTGTCATCGACCAGCTCCCTGTCATCGAACTTAGGTTCGAACTTGTACGGTCCCACTTTCCTGGCAGCTCTTTCGAGAGTGATTCGTCTGTTGGAAGCTGCGAGATCTGTATATATTTAAAAAGGCGATACAATTATATTCCATTATGTTCGTAATAACGTTGATTATATTTCTCACCGGCTGATTTCATCACGACATCATTAGTCGCTGTCGAGAACGCCTTCCTGTTATCGGCCATGACCTTAAAAACTTTATTCATAATCCAATTGGGCTATCTCTCATACCTTCTCCTCGATATCTGAGAGCTGCGATGTCTGCTCCCACTCCATCCCCTTAATCGGCAAAGTATAATGACATCAAACCTGCTATCGTGGATGCCCATCTAGATAGAAAGTTACTCGGCTATCATAATAAAAAAAAAACCACAAAACAAACTTCCTAGCCTTATTCCCATGATTGAATCAGCGTCCTCGTGATTGGTACTCAGAGAGCACAACCACTGCACTAACCGGGTGGGCTAATAAAACAACACCACGAATAACCCAAAAAAAACAACTCTTAAACTGAAAGCTCCGAAAGCTCCGAACAATTTACGAACCTCTTCTTCGTTGAGAATCTCCATCTCCTCTTCGTATTCATAATCGTTTTCGCTCTCCCGATCAGAGAAATTAGCATCACTCAGGGTGGCAGAGTCGATGTGCTAAATGTACATTCGGTGTGTAAATACGAAAAGGATTGTATGATATTTCGTAAAATAAAATATTCCGTCAAACTCAGATCCGATCAGCTAACCTCGTCAAAAGAACTTGGAGTGCTTCTAGTGGATGCAGAGTTCGAATGAATTTCGAAATCGCTCCTTGTAAGGAAATTCGACGATACACTGTGAGGATCCAGGGGTATGAAGTGCGAAAGTCCCTGAATTAATATATTTGACCGGTCTACGATAACTTCATAATCTACAGTACTCACCTGTGAAATAACTCGACAATCTTCAGTGGATTCAGCTATTTCATCATTATCAATCGTTCTCTTCGACTTCTTGAGGGACAGTTCATCTCTGGCATTAGCATTTCTCCTCTTGATCGGACCACTCCCCTTGAAGTAATCAGAGGAGTCTTCCTTCGGTACTTCTTCATTGTAGATGGAAGAAACATTGATTACCAATCGAGGTTGCCTAGGAATTTCTTTATAAGGCCTTTATTTTCAACAAGAAAACCCCAACCAGTAAAGTAAAATAGCACCACTCTATTTATGAAAAAGTGTATATAATTCGAAATCGTAAATCTCAGGAATGGGAATTTTTCAGAACTGAGGTTATTCCTTAATAATAAAAGTATGTATATGGAAAAGATGAAGGTAAGTTGCTTCCCGATGTTGGAGATTGGTCGAGGATAGTTAGAGACCCCAACGTAGATCGTCGATTTGTTCCCATGGTGCCAATTCTTGGTTCAATATGTCCCTCATGGTCCCAGTAACATCATACTTTTTACCGTTTGTGATTATCTTGTCTCTGTGGAAAGTTATGCCTCTAAAACCACGCGCGCGCAGGCATTGAGCGAGAGGGAAGGGAAGAGGAGAGAGAGAAAAGGGGCGGAGCCTCTCTCGTGTGTGTCTCTCTCGCTCCCCCCGCTCTCTCGCTCCCGTCTCCCCGCGCTTTTGCGGCAAGCCGAGGAGCAATGCTAAAAATCCAAAAAAAATTCTAAAATTCCTGAAATATTCTAATTAGTCGAAATCGAGAAGCGCCCTTGGATCCGATCACCGGAAAGCCACTAATCACGTATTTCTGAATTTAATTATCGATTTTTTCTCATCTAAAGTTGGACAAACATAGCGCGCTTTAGGTCATTTGTGGAGATTACCAGTACCTACTAGAAACGCTTTAGATCGGCCAAATTGGTTGAGAATTCGCCTTGCCGCTCCCCTGCGCAGGTTTCGCTCGATTCCCTATCCGTCGAAAGTGGGCGGAGCTTGTGGTCTCTAAGGATAGTACTTTGAAGCTACACAAGCTCACCTTTCCGTCGTAATCGGGAGAAGGTCAAACTCCTTCTGTTCTTCTCGCACATCCAATGATCTTCCGTTGGACGCAGTTTCATCGATCACTTCCTGTCTAATTTGGAAGGTGTAGCGAGACGAATGTTGAGTTGACGCAATACGGAGTATGGGATCACAGCGGTTCTGAAATCATTTTAACGATATTTATTGATGACAATGTTTTTAAGACTAACTTTCTCTTCATCGATGTTTAAGACTAACTGAGAGAATAGTGGTAAGCTGATATCCTGTTTGTTCTAACCTCCGTCAAATTCTCGAAGATCGGGAAGAAATTGCCGACTTGACTCTTAAGTCGTACGAACTCTTCTCGAAGACAGTACATTTCTTCTTCGATCCCGTTGCGAATCGCAGAAACGAGTCTTTGATTGAACAGCTGAATTGATTCGGTTTGAATTGAATAGTTTTTCTTAGAAAAATATTAAATATAAATCATCATACTATTTTGAATTCGTGCAATTCCTCCCGCACAGGGGGAACCTCGCGAGTCTTATAATTGAAGTCATGCACAGTCCAGTTGAGATTCGCCTAAAATAATAGTATCTTAGGCTTTCTACAAAGTGTGGAATGAAGTGGTTATCGATAAGATTTGTGAATTGTAATTTTCCGTAAATGAAAATTAAGAATAATTCAAGGGTTTCTGATCAATCACAGCTGACCACGGATGGAGCTCCGCGCACTAGTAATTTAATGATAAACAAATATTGTATGTCTCACTATGTTTTTCTCATGTTGTTGGAGTTCCCTCAACGTCTCGAGGATTCTGATGAGTAGATCCTGCAATTTAAATTTGTTATTGATTCTGAAGCTCCGAATTCACCTCGAGACTCGACGAGTGAAGATCGATTCCCTTCAAGATATTCCGGATGTTCGGGATAATGAATCGTTCGTTCGTGGGGTCGAAGAATTTCACCTGTTATATAAGTTCATTACCTTCCGTTGATAGAATCCTTGGGCAACACGTCAATACCTTACCCTAGAGGAAATCCAGCACAACAATATAAAAATGTGGATGGAGAGGTATGTAAAAGAGTCAAATTTTGTGTTAAAAAAATGAGTGTTCCATCCAGTATATGGCAGTTTTGCTCACCTCTTCGGTCTTGAAGACTATGAGCATGGCCAGTCCGATGAGGTTGTGGAGGAGGATAGAAGAGTCAGCCGTAACATCGCATTCAGTGATACTCTCGTCTACAGCGCCACGAATCGGATTGTTCTAAAATGATATACATTCATTTCATTAATCAATCGCTTCCGTCTCACCAGATTTGACAAATTTAAAACAAATAAAAAATAACCCATAACAACCCACAAAAATGAAATCGTGCTCTAAGCAAGCTGCTAAGCTTTTTAAAAGGATTCGAACCTTATCGAGATTGAAAAGTAGCTTGATGGACTCCTCAAACTGGGCATATCGAATTTGAGAGTGTCGATACGCCATCAATATAGCAAGTGAATCGGGATCGAAATCCATTCCGAAGGTGTAATCCGGATAAAAACGTTACTCTGAAATAAATGTCTTTCAAGTATTGCTTTTACACATCATTACACATTTTGTAAACGAAACTTCTGTGAAATTAGAGCGCGGAAACCGAAAACAGCGGAAACAGATAGTATATAAATATGATCAAACTTTCTGACTATACATCTCACCTCTCACCCTTCTTTCACTCACTATTGCAAGATGTCTCGAACTGTAGTGGATAAATTATTCCAATAATTATTCTAAATTATTCCTTTTCAGTTCCCTCAGATATCGCACTGGAGTGCAATGCCAGGTAGACTTGAAAGTCACGCCAGTCTTAAACGCAGATGTAGATGTTATAGATAATACAACTTGCGTTCTTTCTTTGCATTCTTTAACCGATGATGTAGTGTCAGAGCAGAAATCGATTTCGAACAGAAAGTTCAATATCAACGCAGATATATAGAATACATAGAGATAAAAAAGTTGAGAGACAGGAAGTGGGCGGATGAAGAGCGCTAGTGTGTAGTACACGTTAAAAGATAAATAACTGTTTTGCCATGGTCGATCTGACGGGAAAATATAAAACCGACTGTGCAAGGAGAAGACCAAATGGCAGGTTAATTTACTGAGATAATCTTTGGATTAAGGTCGGAGACTATTAGTTGCTCTCTCTGCAATCGCTTTCGATTGAGCACAAATTGATCCCACGGGGAAAATTGGACCGATAAGCTCTCCAATGTGACATACTTAATTGAAAGCCACCGGGCATGAGATCGGCATCCCGCTGATTCTATGGGATGATGGACAATTAGAGATGAAGAGTTCCGAATGGGCTACAAGAGAAAGATAAGACGAGATGTGTATTTTGCATATTCGAAGAACCGATATTTCGAGTCAAACTCAGCTTGAGAGAATCAAAAAAATTGCTTTTGCTTATTGCTGACAGACAAATTATAACATAGGCATACATCTCTTGCATAAATAGCACAGATGTGCAATCTTCTCCCTAGGTACAGTTCACATCTTTGCGAACTTATGGCTCACAACGTGTGCTGCGCAATTCTATTTTGATAAAGAAATAGGACGATATCTCACTCTTCAGTTAGAGTGAAAGCGAGCATTGCGGATAAAGGAGAACGGGCCGAAGATTGGTGCCAGTCGGATTCGAATAGTCGGATTCCTCCATTAATTCGAATAACATGATTAATATATTTATAAAGAAGCAATGATCGATCAATCTCATCAAGATCTTGAGAGCCCAGTTATCCCTCCCCAGGTGAGAATTTCTCTCACATTGAGGCATTCATCATCCAGCGGCAGTCAATCCAGAAGGCTTTAGACCCTCCTTTCAACCCACCTCTTATCTCAAGCCGCTAATCACTACTCGATTAGGCCCTATCTAATCTATCCATCTGTCATCCAAAGGGCACATCTCCTATTAGCCTCCACTCATGTACTGAGAACGGTAATTATAACAGCCACATTCGCATATACCGTTGTTATTCTCACCTATCAATTGTGAAACGACAGATGAATTTGAATGGGCTATAAATGACTTTCGTTTTCGTTATTTTCCCTTTCAACGGATATGTTGCATTCATGATAAAACCAAAATTTGTACAAGCAGCGAAAATAAATGAATTCATCAATTCACGAATTCACGAGATAGTGCGGAAGATACCACGCACATATGAAAAATCAGATACAACACATCATAACTGAGTGGAAGGAATACATCAGGAGGGAAAATAAAAAGTAGAGCACAAACTGGAAGAAGAAGTCACAAGATAATCTGAAGGTATACGCAAAAAATCACACGAAATGAGTTTGAGATGTATTGATAGAATAAAATGATACAATCCTTTAAAGTAGTATTCACTTTTCCTCCAGGTGGTAGGGTATCTCTCCTTCCGATTTTACTTTTCTTTTTCCATTATCTGAATGCAAGATCTGATCTGGCATCTGGCTTCGTGACAGATCTGTTCAGGTCAGTACGCATGTGTATGCTCCACTTTATCGTATTTGATAAAAGATGTTAAATGAATCATCAAGCAATTGTGAAATATTGATTTCATGGGCCGAAAAAACACAATCGAATGACGTTGTGGACGTTTAACAACCAGAGAGGAACGTAGAAGAATTGAAAGTGGGACTTCACTCTCACTGGATGTACAGGGCGAAACATCACGACGAAAAGAAAAACTGCAGATAATTATATTCTTATAAAGCATGCTATGGACAGAGGAGGGAGAGTGGAAGGATGGTAGAAGAAGTGCTCTGAGGGGAATTCTGACGCGACGTGGCCTGAGACGGCCACCTCGAGTAAACGGATCTGAGAAGATGCCCTCCTCCTCCCCGAGGACACGGATCTGAGAAGACCAAAGATCAAAGGTTGTATTTTCTTGTATTTTGATTGTTTTTGTTCATGTGAATCACCGGGTGGAGTTCGAATCTTGTTGAGAAAATAGTAAGATGATGAGATTGAAGATGAGTACCTGCTTTCTAAGCAGTTCAAGAGTCACATCGAGCTCTCTCCAGTGCTCTCGCTCCTGGAATGAATCATATTGAAACTAATTTAATAGTTTAAACAGATACAACAAAATTGTCATTGCATAACGTCGATCAGAGATCAACTTCACCTTCCCTATTTCCTTCTCCAACTCATCGATACGAGCGAGTTTCTTCTGGCGACACCTACAATGCGGAGTTCAGAGGAGAGTAAAAAATAGGGTGAAAAGTTTAAAAACGATTGCATAAGAAACAATTATATTTTCAGGAAACATATTTTACAATTTCCTTTAGAAAATATTTTCAGAAAACATATTTTACAATTTCCAAATCAGAATTTCTCTTATTATCAGTTTCTCCTAACATTGTTGTCAATTGTATGTCATTTATCGGCGCTGATCAATCGATTTTGAAAGTTTACATAAAAGGGCGACTTTGCTAAACCCATCAATACAGGCTGATGCAGATTCGTACTTAACCACGCATCGTGTAGCTCATCAGCGACTAGTCATATAATTCGGCATTAATGTAGATCTTCGGTCCCCATTCTCACCCATACTGATTCTGACCAAAAGTACGCAAAAGTACCAAGGAAGTCAGTGAGTTCCATCAAGTAGCCCGAAGCGTTGATTCATCCTCTGATCTCCTTCCTAAACTGAAAATCAACGTTAAATTAGAAGCTGGATCGCTTGCTGACTCAGTGAACACTCAAGTGCTGGGCGTGAAGTTAAAAGTCGTCCACGGAATGAAGGATATTCGTCGAGCTGAGAAGAAAAGAGAGCCGAAACAGAAACTGAGAGACATGAATACATTTCGAACAGCCCAGGTTGTAGAGTTATGTAAACACAGTTCTAAACGTTCTCCAGTCATGAAAGTGTGATGACCTGAATCGGAACTCAGGATTGGATCTCCGGGAATTTTGTAGAAATGCATACCGAGACGACATCTTGGTCAAATTTAATTCATATAAAAAGTGAAAGCAATTTGTGCCTCAATCTCATCAATATCAACTACGTTTATGACATTCTGGACCGTCTGCTAACGGGAGTATTGCATCAGCAATTGGCGCGAGTTCAAACAGACTCCTCTCTGAGTTGCGCAACCTGGGTGACCTATCGAGAAGAGAGAGAGAGAAGAGGAGAGGAGAGGAGAGAGGAGAGGAGAGAGAGAAGAGAAGAGAAGAAGAAGAGGAGAGGAGACAGTCTCTTGCTCAACTTATGATTCAAATTCGGAAATAGAGAAAGAAGAAAAACTTTCGACGATCGGGGATTTGAAGATGTTTATAAATGTTGAATCCCATACATGTTAAATCTCAAAAATCTGCTAAAAACCGATTTATTTTCTCATTCATTGAGATTAGATGCCATAAGGCCATTTTCCCATGTCTCGCAGCTCAGCACTTAACCGCGAACCTTGTTATCCTCGTTGACAGATTCGCACTATTGCCAAAGTGCTACATTCTTGTCTCTCTCTCTATCACTAATGAAACAGGTAGAATGCATTTATTGTCACAATTATTGTTGTGATCATAGGAAATGCAAGATTTCCGCTCTAGACTATGTTTTGCTTTTCTCAGTTTCTTTTTAAACATTATGGTTGCTCATCGTACTATGCAATCCATTCTCAAAATCAAAATATTTTTTGCTATCCATTTTTTGAAAAGCACTCTATCAATATTGCACTTGTCCCAATTATGTTCGCCAAATACCGGATTGTTTTCTCATTCATTAAGATTAGAATCCCAAATGTGCCGCAATTTTCTCATGGTTCAGCACATATCCGCGAATCTTCTCATCCACATGGGCAGATTCACACTCTCACCAAGGTGCTAAATTCTCGTCTCTAATTGACTACTCATAACCTAGTTATTCAATCTATTCTCTTTTCGTCTCTCGCTCCCCTCTTGTCTCAATCATCAGTTCCTTATTTCAGATAAATAACAATGGATAACAATGTCGTAATTCCCGTGGAGAATAAGGTACTAAATGGCTTTTCTAATCAATCAAATTTTATCCTTTGTAGCTTTCTCCTCTCGACGCTGATATCGGAAGAGTCTACGAGAAATCGATGGATATCATGAGGACTCTCATGCAGAGCAACGTTAATCATGAGGTTAGTCATTCTCTAGTATATATATTTCAGCTGTGATCGTGTAATACCAAATCTATTAGAGATCATAGTTGCCATGAAGGGCTATTCAAGTTCTTAAAAATAAATTCAGGCGGTCAAGCGAACCATCTCTTCCCTTCAAGAAGAACGTGTTCGGATCCGGTCTGAGACGAGCAAAAAGTGAGGAAAACTATTTCGATTTACGAGGATCTGTATATTTTAGGAATCATTCTCTGATGGATCAGTTTCTCGGACTCTCGACGATTCTCGGTACCACTGCTAAGCATATTTTGGAAAGAGAAGACAGACGAAAGGAAATAGTTAAAGAGGTAAGTGAAGAGCATTTAGATGTTGCAATATGATTGGACTGGAAGAAATGCATTAGCTTTTATGTGAGGAATTGTCTCAAACGTCCAATCAAACATACGGTAGCAATTGACAAAACTATAAATGTTTGTTAATTATTATGCAATGGATGGTTAATAATAAGCGTTTCAGGAAATGATTGCCGACGCCTTGTTTGAGGCCTTCGAAATGGGAGATGTTGAGATGAAAGAAGAAGAGAGAGAAACGAGAGAAGTAAAGAAAGAAGTGATCGATGAGGTGAGAATACCGACAAAACTGTAGTTGCTTTGGATTTTATCCATGCTGTATTCAGTTTCATATGTGAAATAATATCTGATTTCAGCCGAGTGGTCATCCAAACAGAGAGGAATTCTTCCTGGCTTCGGATGTCGAGGATGGCCGCAACGAGGGAATGATGACCGATTCGCGCAGTAAGTTTCATTTCAACCAGTCAATACTTGGCATTGTTCGTGTATTCGTGTGAGCGAATACAAATTACAAATCACAACAAAATTATCGAATGTTTTAACTTGATGACGAAATTCAAACTGTTCTCGGAAAAGATGTCGTAGCAGCTTCAACTTTTACAAATTAAAAAAAATGTCAGGTAGATTTGTTTATTTCATCGCAGGCTCACCTCTTCCGGAGGGAGCTCGCAAAGGACAATCCAGTTCAGACAATATGAAGATTGAGATGAGACAGCAGAAACAGTGTCGCAACAAGGTTCGCAGTTAAACTGATTTCCGATATCCTCGAAAATGATGACAACACAACGTTCTGTACTAAAAAGGGAGAGTGGAGGGGAGTGATGATTTTGGGGAAAACATGGAGTATTGCGATAAATCCCTCTGCGCCTTTAGAAAACTGGAGAAATGAAGTCGACTGCTGCTGTCAAGCAGATCAAGAAGTCGAACCGCAGTAATCCTTCGGGAGAATCGAAGAAGTAATTAATTATTCTTATTGTTTTGTAAACCCTACTTTTTTATTAGTATCTATGCATTTTTAAATCAAAATGACACATCGGCAAATTATACTGTTTCAGGGACGATAAGAGAAAGGCTCCCCTCGTCGCCATGCTCGAGAACCTTCTCTCGAGTGGAAACGTTGGGAACGAGTTCCGAGGAAGCATGCAAAATGCAAGAAGTGAGTTTAGTAAATGCATTCTCTTGGACTAACACACCAGGTCTTCCTGAACTTTTTGAAACGCCTAAATTACAACATCCATAATTTTTCTTAGATAAAAATTTGTCTGTGGTACACAATTAGTTGATATTTTATACCGTATAAGAAAGATATCTAAGGGATCGTAGAAGGCGGGACGGTATTCCTATTATTTCCGCAATCATACTGTGTGATTATTGAAGAATTGAATCAAATTTTCCAATTTCAGAGTTCGTCGAGGACGGTCTCAAAAAGAAGGAGTGACTTGCATAATTTGCAGTCGTTTTGGTGTGAAAGCATGTACACATCCACGCCGAGGAACTGGGACTGGTGCCAACTGCAGAGACTGGAAGAAAGCGGGATATGTTCGACGGAGAAGAGAATGCGGAAAAAGTAGTTCATTCATTTTTTCGTTCCTAAATGAATATATTTCAGAAAGCCAATTTCCATCTCTTGTGCAAGATGCAAGAGAGAAGTGGCTGATACGGTCTGCTCACGGTCGTATTGCACGATTCGTCATCTTCACCTCATCTTACCCGTTCCACTCATTATCCCGTCGACCACGCCTCAATCAATCAGATTCTTACCCAATCACTCGTTCTTCGCTTTCTACTGATTATTCGTTGTTCCTCGATTCACTGTTGTCACTACACTAGCTCACGGCATCTAGATTGAACATATCTCCGTCTCGTATGGTGCTGAATGCAGCACGTTTGTTCAGTTCTGCTTCCCTGCAGATAACTATCTTGTACTATGCACGCCTTCGAATAAACGGTTACTAATGAGTTCTGCAGATTTTTCTCGACTGCATTGAATTGAAATAAGATTTGTTTTTTTTCTTTTTTCTAATGCGATTTCTAATGCTTCATTACATAATTTCTTAATTTATTTCTTTAAAATATAATATTGAACAGTAAAGATGCGCTGGGCGCTTATGGTTTAACTCCACTGTTACACGATGACATTTGCGAGTGTGACGGAAGGAAGCAATTTGAGCTGAAATAGAAATCGATGAGGATAATACTCTAACTTTCCTCTGAATAGTTCACAAAAAAAATTGTTTGAAAGTCAATCACGCCTCCTAGCAAATGCCCCTAAATTTCACAGTTCATTTCAACGGTATTCAGTCATGTGACTAGGGACAGAATGGATGTGAAAACCCGTTCGAATAATTTCGAAACCAAACTAACCTTCTTCTCTTTATGCTCCATTCGAGCAACTTTGATGATTGCAATCACCACTTCTCCCATCTCAATGTAAACAATCTTCATCTCCCACAGTTTCTGAAATCACAGATTCACAATGAGGCTGAGAACTTGTACCATCTAGAAAGTAAGAGAAATACCCGATTTTTATTTTCCCTATAATACGATAATCGCTGTGGAGAACGATCACAATACTGTTATTTACTGTAAAGGGAGAGAATATGTTGACTCACCGCTAGGAGATTGTTCGCAGCTCTGACTGGAGGAAGAGCCAGCAGGGCGTCGATTCGCTTCGAATCTGTAACAAAATAGCATTATATTTTTGTTGTTTATCACTTTTCCTGAGTTCCCCACCATTCCTGAAACAAGATTTGAAAACCCCTGACATCACCTATGTGGTGTTGACTGAGGATGACAGAGTACCAGAGAAGAATCTTTCTCAGTGTGTTGAACTCCCTCTCGTGTTCGTTGAGAGGAGGAGACTGAGGGCCTTCTCTTGCGGTCTCGTCGGTCCCGTCCCCTCCCTGAACACGTCATTTAAAATTATTCCGTATATTTGAAAGATAAGCTATCACTGTACCGTTTTCAAAATACGAAACAATTGTATTTTTTTCTACTATACTTTACTTTACTTCTCTTGAGTTTTTAATCTCCATTCATCCCCAGCCCCTTTATTGTGAAGCTTTGTTTCGGATTAGAAATCTAAAGATCATTCAGTCACTAAGAGGGGTGAAAATGACCTTCATTAGGAACGTGTTCCTCTCTCCATTCGAGTACTCAGCGTAGGCAATCTTGAAGTCATCCGCGAACCGAATCTGAATAGGAAGGAGGTATATTTACGAACAAGAATAATTATTATCACCTTTCCTCCGATAAGATCGACTCCATTATCGTTCAACTCTGCGAGAGGATCCGTGTCAGTGAACTTGACGACGTCTACAACTCGCTTCGGCTTCTTGACAAGGGGCTCCTCAACCGCTTGCAAGTAGGACATGCATCCATCGAGCAATAGCGGGAACAAGGGATCAGGATGTGCGATTCCACGAGTAACTCTATCGAGAGGACATGCAGAGGGGATAGAGGGTACGGGGAGATGCCGAAGAGGGATTGAGGGAGAATCGGAGCACGATTCATTGGTTCCGGAGAGAGGAGTGGCCTTCCTCTTCATATCGTTTGTATCCGAAGAGAAGTGGTCTACGTGTCGGGCTCTCTTCGGAGCAGGGGCAGTTGGGGCAATGAAGATGTCTTCACTCGCCTTTCGATGAAGGGAAATGTTGGGGAGAGTAGGGATGGCGACGAGAGAAGGCGAGAGGTGAGCGTGGGAAAGAGGAGTCGAGACAGACGTCCTTTGAGGGGAAGAGGTAGACGGGGGAGGGAGGGAGGGCGAGGGAGAGGAAGGATCGAGAGGGTCCGAGGGCGGAAGTGTCGCCGTGCTTTGGTTTGTAGCCAAGGATGTGATGTAACCCATAACACAACTGACGATCTGCTGGGTGGAAAGAATGGGAAAGTAGGGAGTGAGAACGGAGATGATGTTGGAAGCCAGGGAGTTACTGAAGCCTTCGCTTGCCGCTGGATCGAGCATTTCATTCGATTTCGTTCTTGAATCGGGTAGCCGACGATCCATTTCTGCTGCAAGGAATTCAGTCGAGAAGCGAAAAGCGCACGCGAGAAAAAACATTGCGAACATATACGAACCCATACTCCACTCTAGGGACCCGCGTCCCAGTAGAAAATGGAGAAAGAAGGGAGAAGAAAGAGAAGAGAGTGGGCAACGGAATAGAGAATATGAGAGGGCAAGCCAAGAGGGTATCCAGGAAAGATGGCTGAGTTTCGAAATTACGAAATTGATTTCTCCCTTTGTGCGCTCTCTAATTGGGGTGGGAATTAGAAAAGGTCCTTAGCGCTGAGATTCGTACTTACAGCTTTAAAAATAGATTTCTCACGATATTGTAATCAATACAAGTATTCGTCTCGTCACGACTTGACCAATTTCTACACCTTAGAGTCTAAGTAGTATGTACTGTAAGCACAATAGGAAATGCGGCCAATGAGTACATGAAATTGAGAATGACTCGCCATATGGTCGATTGTCTTGTATAGCGCGCAAAAACGGCTCACTCAGTAACTCAATGCGGAGAGAAGAGCAAACGCGACGAAAATGGATGAGAAACGTGTGAGTGAGGGAGGGGAAGAGAGAGCTCGAGTCGAACCACTTTTTTGGTGAACGCCGTGCGGTTTGAAAGGACGAGTTAGGGTAGTTTGGAAGGGAGTCGATGTAAAGTGGCTATGACGTATCATGCATTCGCCCTTCAACTAACTGCCATCATTGTTTATTCTACAATGAGTGGGGGAAAGTCACGAATTTGATTGGAATTACTGGATTCCAATGGGAATTCTTGAAATTGTGATGGAAGTACAATAAGTATGCAGAGTGTAACTAAATGTGAGTGCAACTAAATCACGTAATGACGATTTGAATTTTGAACCAGATGGTGTGATTCTCATGCAGACAAGCAAGCATCGAGTTCCCACTTTCTAGAAAGAGGCGGGGTCAAATGATGAGAAAGGGCGAACTTGAATAGACTCAGAATAACAACTCATCGAAACCTCCAGAAGAGAATTCTCGAGGCAGAGGGGAAATTGTATTTGAGTTGTATCCTACTCTCATCTATCTCTCTTTCTCTTCCATTTTCCAAGAAATTGTGCATCGAAAGGCTACATTTGGCTAATTTACATCATTATTATGTTTCAGGAAGCCTTCGATAGTCCCAGGTACTATGAACATAGTACCTGGGACTATCGAACAATGAAGGCCGTATAGAAACAGATATGTAGTTCATATGTAATGAAATATATGCTTCTGGACAAACAATTATTTGTGTTGAGACAAAACAGGAAACGTACTTGCAAAAAGATGCTCTGATTTCTGAAACTCGCGAAACCGTCTGGATCACACAATCATCTGGATTTTCCCTTTACTCCATCCCTCAAAAACCTTCCCTCAAGTAGACCAGAGAATCCAACACAGTCAACCCTTCTTGTCTTTCTTGTTGAGCAATTTTTTTCAATAATAACAGTGTCTCGCTCAGTCACATTCGGACGTATCTAATAATAGTCCTATCCGACTAGACTCTTTCCTCATTCGCACCAACTACTTTTGTTCTCAAAAGCTCAAGATTCTCTCTCTCCCTCTTTCTATAATGCCGAATGCGAATATGAAACGATATTGAGAGTATTATACTGTGTACTATTGTTTGATCTGAAACGTTTCGATAGTTTGAACTAATAGGAGTACCAAATGACAAATTCAACAGTGACGAACAATTGCATGTTTAACGACAGTTAAGATAGCAAAGGAATTAAAAAAAATTTGCAAAACAGTTTTTGCGGGCATTCTGCAAATATCTTTATTATCTTTTATGCATTATGTATGTCTGCTGAGTAGCTCACTGAGGGATATTTTCGTAGTCTCCTCGTCACTTTTGTATTCATCTTCATCACTAGATTCTTCTTCCTTACCCTCCTCATCTTTCTTGTCCTCTTCATCAATATAAGTATCAATGTTGGCTTGCTCTCTATCTTCCTCAGGCAGAAGCTTCATTTCCACCGTCTCTCCAGCACATGTGGCCTCTCCGCGAGATGTTGATTCGATCCAATCACAGTAATGACCAACGGATGTGTATGCTCCTAGGAATTAATGATTAATGATCAGTCCTGTATTCCCAACTCAACCAATTGTGTGATTGGTCGCGATATCTGCATCTTCTTCGCCAAAGGACACTACTCCAACCTGGTACCATTGGCCGTCCACGCTCTGAACCATGAGGGGTCCTCCAGAGTCACCCTGAAGTATGAGTGGAGAAGTAACAAAGAATATTGTTTAGTCCAAATAGTTTACATTTCGCCGAAAACGAACCTGTCCAGCACCAATTCCGTGCGATCCAGCGCATATCAAAGGATCTACTTCATGACCTTCCTCCCATTCTGATTTGCATTTGGTGTGAAGGGACAAGGGAATGGATGTTTCTCTAAGCACTGTAGAAGCGTATGGTACGAGCACTCCAGTATGGTCATCTATTGTCTTTTATTCAATTATGTCCATGATTCGAAACTTACCTAAATATGCTCCGAATCCGACTATCCAAGCTTCTTGATCGATATTAACGTCTTGATCGGCGTTTGCAAGGCAAATAGGAGAAATCGTACTCGAGTAGCTTATGGGACGTTCGAGCTGAGATAGTATTCTCACTGTAAATGCTAGAATAAAAGACAGAATACTTACTTCTAGAAGAGCGATATCATTCGCATACGTTTCATTATCGTATTCCTCGTGAGTGTAGAATGTCAAGACATCGTACATATTATTTCGTTCGGCCTGTAAACATTTTTACAGATTATTCTTTTGGATTAGTGTGTAAACAGAAATTAGGATGACAATTGGATTGGAATTATAGACAGAAAGCAGGATAGCAAGTCGGTTCGATTTTTTAAAGTAATATAGTAAAATTTATTTTTACTTATTTCTACTAACTTCATCTTTAGGATCCTCTCCAACGTTGACTGCCCCAGCACGGATGGAAGGTTTCTCTTCAAAGGTTTCTCCCTTGAGTTGAGATCTGAAAAGACGTTCTCTCTCCATCTGTTTCTAAGTACTCACCCAAAACAGTGAGCAGCAGTGAGAACCCATCGATCGGCTATTATTGTTCCTGCACAGTAACTTCAACTCGTTCTAGACTTTTCGATCAATGGTCAAACCTCCACAAATTGAGTCCGGCGTAGTCACATACACTTGCCATGGCCATTTTCCGAGTGGAGAGATACCATGAGCCTACAAAACAGAAATTAAGATACCGATAGATAAAGGTTCTCACCATCTGGTCTTCGACCGGATTCGACACTCCACACTCAGAAGCGAGCGAATAGAAGAAAAACGAGAAAAGAAAAAGTAGAATCATCGGAATGATGATTCTTGGTATTTGTTGGGTTATATACTCATTCAACATTAGTCATCTAGATGATTCTGATTCTCAGAAATGCGATACATTCTTTGAAATTCAGAGACAAAACTTTGTGTATTTCACAAAGGATATTTTCTAAAATTACTTTACATTTTTTGCAAAGAGATGAAAAAATAGTTATGACTCAAATCGTATCAATTTAATACAAATATCTCTGATGCATTTAACCGATTATGCGAAGAGCTGTTAATATGATCTCTGTTTATCAGTCCTATTCATGCGATGATGTAGAAAGGAGTATTGTCAAAGACATTACTCTGTGAGTTAGAATCGAATATTTATTGAATCATTTCTCGAATTCAAAGTTCTTAGTCACGTAGAATATATGTTCATATGTTCACTTCTCACTGTTCAAGTGTAAGCAGGTTGAGTACAACAAATACAGATTTATTGCGATTCGTTGTTGTTGTGTTGCACGGAAAAAAAAACTTAGATGAACCTCAAGTACCATCAAACATAAATTCACTCATTTCATAAATACACCATTTAACATAAAACAGATAATGTAATGTGAAATTGCAAATCACAGTTGTCACCTGGACAAATTAAATTGTTCCGAAGCATTCCGAATAAAGCTGGTAAACGCAGTAGGGAGCTATGAGACAGCTGGATATTTCTGCCTAATTACTTGTACTTGTTTCAATAGTATATATATTTTTAAGAGAATTTTCACAAAAGAACGTAGTTACCCCACGGATGATATTTCTGCAACCCCTCCCAATATTGAAATATCCAGCTGTCATATAGCTCCATACTGCGTTTACCAGCTTTTTTCGGAATGCTTCGGAACAATTTATTTTGTCCAGTTGACGACTGTGATTTGTAATTCCACATTACACTATCTGTTCAATTTTAAATGGTGTATTTATGAAACGGGTGAATTTATATTTGATGTTACCAGAGATTCATCAAATCGATATTTCCGTGCAACACAACAATAGTGAATCGCAATAAAGCTGGATTTATCAGGATGTTTCAACAAAATGCCATCGATGACAACTGGAATACAGGAAGGCGAGGAAGGCTACTTTATTTTGGTTCATTACCAAGTTGAGCATACCCTGTTATTTACATCTTATTGTTGTCAGTTAAATCATAGCGAGACGTCTCTTACTCCTACTGAGTTTGAACGAATGCAGGGGGACCCTATAATTCGCATTTTATCTAAAAACTGAAAAATGTAATCACCGGTTCGTAATCGGCGAGAGCCATTGAGAGTGGCAACCGATTTTGTATAGTCACACGTGAATAACACATTTCAGATACAACATGAAGGGTTTTGGGTGCGCGGTGTAACGTTCGTTTTTTTCAGAAAATCGTACTCGCCGCAAGACTCGCCTCGCCCCAAGGGAGGGATCAGACAAACGCTCATCCAACGGTGACTGCATCTATGGCATCAGAGAAGCCGTTGACATACTCCACTCGATCCTCCCAGCCTACATTTCAAATTTAGTTCAAATACCTAATCGTGGCCAATCTTTCTCCAATCCGCTTTATCTCAAATACTGCCACCATCTATCTCGCTAGTCAAACCAAATATATTGTGTATTGCGACTTGGATGTTAATTCTAACCTTCAGCTAAGGCGCTACATATGAATGGTGCAGTTCCTCGATTTTATGAGTATGCTCATTGTAAGGTGAATTGTATTTGGGTTGTGTCACTCCATCTTTGTTGAAAAGATCTTCTTTCTTAATCCAGAAACAAAGTGTATATGCTACTGGCGATGATAGCTAAACACGCTTGAAAATAAATATGCTCAATAGTGATGCATTTGGATCAGATGATATCATATATTCAAACTTCTCAACGTGTAGGAAAGCGAGAGCCAGTTAACCTCAAGGGTGAGTAGTACTCTCTAAAATGCACTTACTCTCTCAAACAATTTCATTGAAAATGAAAAGACCAGGAGTTTATAAGCGGCACGCTTGAGCAAACTTTGATATTCTATCTTCGACCATTGATGAGAAGGACAGCCACTTCGAGACTATCGATCCTGATCGATCGTCCTGACTAAAATCAATCAATATTTATTTTATTCACATCGCATGCTGCAAATTATGCGAGTCTGTAATATTTCAATGTTGAATTCCTGTAAGCTATTGTGGTAAAAACGTCGTAACGTCAAAGTAGAGAAGTAGATAAATGATGGAACTAAAATCAAATGCAAATGGTTTCAAAATTCAAACTGTTCTCTACGTGATAAGTATACCAGAAACTCCATCCTTTTGTCGACTTTTGTGCATAGTTCAGTGTACTAAAATCTTTCATAGTCGCATCACTACGTGTGTTTTTTTCTTTTTTTTTGGTCACGAAAAGGAAGAAGAGATTAGAGGAATAACAAAGATATGAAAGAGAGGTAGAGTAAACAAGCACAAGAGAGTGCTCGTTTGGAGAGAGCATTTCATTGATTTCATCTCTCCTCTCTCATTCAGGGCACTCATTTGTTTCCATTGTTTCATATAGTGAAATGCATTGAAAGCACCGCTTACGCTATCCCTGCCGGGTCAGTAAGAGAAGAGGCCTATTGGCTAGTCGTCTCTCCCCTCTTCTCTCTCTTACTCGATCACCTCCTGTTCTTTTGCCAGACCCCTCTCTGTTAGGTCAATCAATCTATCGGTCCGTTCTGTCACTCACCTCTTCCCTTCTCTCTCCTCTATCGTCTCTCCTTAGCCCATTCGAACTAGCTCCCTCTCTCAGTAATAGTGTGGAAGAAGGGTATTCTTCAAATAGGACTCTCTAATGATCTTATCTTTGCAGTAATGAAGATTTACTGTTTTATGCTTCCACTTGATCTCAAGAATTCATTTTTCCTCCTTCTCTAATCAAGCAGTCTCGCGAGTTGTCTCTCTCCTCTTCTCTCCAGTATCTGCCTTTCCCACTTCAAATCCAAGAACTTTTATATTTTTTCTCAGAGTTTGATCAACGTACTGTTGTTCAGGCAATTATTGAATATATATATATATATATATATATATATATATATATATATATATATATATATCATAGCTATAAGTTCTCCTATACAGTTTCCCCTTTATAACAAGAAACAAGCTCATTTCCTCCAAAAGAAATTAGTGACGCTCTTACTTTTCATGAAATTTTTCCCGCGCATTTCCTTGGTGTCGAATCGTTTTCTTTGAATCAAACGAGCCACGGGAAGAAGATCATACCTGTTTCCTTCCCCGTTCCCATATCAAGTTCTGGTGGAAAGCTCTTTATTTTTCATCGCCTCTTTCTTTCTTCTATTTACATCTATATTGTCCTTCTTTCAGCCACAAGCACATCTTGATTGTATAAGAGCGCCTCTTTTAGTCTGTTGCCTACTTCCAAAATAAACCTCTTACAAGTTCTTACAAGTTAGCTCTAAACGGGGAATCAATTATACATTGGTAAGAATGGCTGCCTTCCCCAAAGTCCGTCACTTTCTTGCTCGTAAATTCTTCCATCGTTGCATTATGAATCAAGAAGCAGATGAGGAACTATTCCTTATATCCTCACCTCTCTCTCTCACTCTTTCCTTCCTTTTTCCCCTCTTTCTCTCTCTCCTCTGCCATACACACTGTGAGTGGAGGTCATCCAGGCACATCTCTAGGTCTCGGTCCCCCTGACCTCACTCACTCCTTACAGGAAAGAGATACGAGGAGAGGCGACATTTTCATCATTCCTTCTCATATCCGAAATGAACTGGCCATTTTCTTGACATCTGCTATTCTCATTGAAACAAGCTGGTATCTTCACCTTCCAAAGAATCTCTAAAACCCCGTTTGAACCTCTCTTGGAACAGCACATTGGAAGGTATTTATCTCAATGCCATCTCTCTCCAGCATATTCATATTGGAAAGAGAGTCCATCCGAATTTTCAACTTATTTGTTTCCTTCTAATGGATGTCTCTCATTTCTCCATTCAAAAAAAGATTGCAAATATCGCCATTAGAATCCTGGGGATTCATTCAATCGCGTCATTTCTCAACGAATTTTGCTTTCTTTTCTAGATGGCACTGTTAGATTGCTCTGGTACGTTCAATATCATCCGTATTGTACTATAACTCCTTCCCTTTCTCTTCTTTCCCTTCTTGAGCCACTACTTCCCTCATGAAAAGTATTCTCTCCTAAAAAGGGATCATCTCTCTAAGGATCATAAAGTCGCACTCTCCTCTCCTTCTTCCTCTCTTCCATCCAACAGGTGCCAAGAGATCCCTTTGTGTTCCCTCCTCACTAGTATCCACTTCAAGTGCTCGCATATATCAAATCATAAACACATTAGGCGGTCTTAGACACCGATACTTGAGTGTTATCAGAAGAGTTCACAGATGTTTTTTTCTTCTCTAATCTCGTAGACTTCTCTCTCATATTCGTACTACAAAGATGAATTGAGAGTGAAAAGGAGAGGAAGGGTCTCGATCTAATTGCCCGGTATCTCATCCCACTCCCTTATCTATAATCCTATCCTGCTAATGACCTCCAAATGGCACAAGTTGCAATGTCATATCTGATAGTCTAGAATACTCATTTTGTCGCGACTTTTATATCCACTTTAGTATTTTTCGAATCGTGTGCGTTAATTTTCTCTTTTGATGCGAACTCTCAATTGATGCGATTGTAAAGAATCAATGATGAATGATCCATCATGCAGGTCGAGAACTGTCGAGAGAAATCAATGGACCGTGCCGAGATGGTCGATCCAATGGTGGAGGGCCAACGACAGGCTGACTGCGACAGGATCACCGCCCTCAGAAACCAAGTGAGCGTCTTTGCAATGAAATTATTTAAAACAAATTTTTAGTTGCTATTAAGGATTTCATTGTCGTAGCGAAAAACAAAAATGAAACATCAAACAATGGTTTCGTAGAAATTAAGGTTGGATACATCGTAGCGATGAGAACAACTGGTTCAATCACCTTGACTTTACGAACTGTAAACGTCCATCTCTGCTCCATACTTAAATGTCTGATGGGATACTTGAAATATAATGATCTGATTGATGATTAAATTGATTTGTTCTTAATTGCAGATAATGATGATCAATAGTCCTGTTGCGACTCTGGCGGAGTCGTTCCACGACACTATGTTCACCCTCCGCCACTTCGGCCTCCAAGAAATGACGGTGAGTACTGTACTCAACAACCAGTGATGTTTTCGCAGATATCGAGAAACCTGCAGCTACCTGTGGAGACATAGGGAAAGATAGAGAAAGAGACAACAAAAACCAAAATTTTTTAAACTTTGATTGAAGACGGAAACTGCACAATGCGAAATAGTTCACTGAACTCACCACTCCTACTTCTTCACACATGTGTATCATCTTTATTCCAGCACACGGCCAGGAGATTGCAGTCGTTGGCTTGGGGGAGCTTGCACTGCGAGGAGGAAGTAGAACACCGCCAGCAGAGGTCCTTTTAGGCAGAAATTAATGCAAAGAATAATCAATCTATTCTCAAAGGTTTAATTAAATAATCGGTGAACGGTGAATAGTTTGGCTAAATGCACAAACTGTTGCCAAATACCGCTAGTTTGAATCTTCATGTTCCACATTTTGGAGTTGTACATATTATTTTCAGAGACGACCCTCTTTCCATTCTCATGCAAGGGGTGGTTGAGAGCATGGCAATCGCTCTCACCTCTCTATGCAGGGAGACTGGACTAAAGGTGGACTCCTACGACGAGGTTATAATATATTATTTTTTTTTGTATAAATAATCATATTATTATTATTGATGCAGTAGTTGTTGTTTGTATTATCAGAAGCAAAATTTTTGTAATACTATCATTCTAGATTCGACGAAGGAGCATTGCTCTGGGCCGTCCGACAAGAAGGCTGATGCTACCAGATGAGATGCAGCAGATGCTGCAGGCACATCAAATGCGGCAGGCGCTCGCTCATTCCTCCAGCTCATCGCCTCGCGAGAAGGAAGCTCTTCTACCCCTCAAGCTCGAGCCCGTTAGTTCACTTGCAACAAATACGTGAGGAAAATCGCTGGATAGACTGTTTCGCACGCCCAACTAGTGCTTTCTTGCATATTCTAAAATATATAACAAATCCAGCATAATTGATTAAAACAATAATAATAATAATAATAATAATATAAATCATGTAAACTCAAAACTTCAGCTCGATGCGAGAGACGAGTTGGAGATGACGCAGCAGCAGCACGTGCTGCAGGAGCTGCCGTTGTTCAAGCCAATCGACGAGGGAGAAGCAGTGCTGCTAGCTAAGATGGAGCCTCATGAGGTAAGCGGAATTTCTTAATTAAAAAATACGTTCCTAAGGTCAACGCACAATACCATTCAAATTCGATTCAATTCAGGAGGAGACGTACGACGAGGACCGGATGGTGAGCTCTCGAAATCTACAAAATCGCTCCCCAAGTCAAACTATTATGATTTTCCCAGTTAGGGTCGAGCGTCGAGCATTATGTTGTTTACATAACACAACGAATATTGATATACTAATTCCAGATAGTACAAATACACATCAAAACGGCACACACTCACCGTATTCCAGAATCCATCGTGGCTCGATTTTGGGCAGTCTCCTCAGCAGTCGCTCGTACAGAAGGGAACACGCACTTCTGCGAGAATTCAGGTAATAGTAAGGTACACGTTTGAGAGGAGATGAGAGAAAGACTTCATGACAATTTTGGAGAATATTTTTAACTACGACATGAACTTACACGTAATTGAACACGAATTTGAAGGAATTGAACCAAACTCAATATCTTCAGGCCTCAAATCCTCCTCAAGCCAATCTGCCGAAGGATAAACCGATCGCTCGCAAGGAGGACGCGAGAACCGCGAGAGAGAAGGTAAGCTACTTATCGATATAGAAAACCACGGTTAGTAGCTTGAGATTATTAACAATCACTTTGTGGGTTATATACGATAACATCTTCTGGTGATTTTTAATACAATGAATAATTAAGGGAACTGAGAAGACCACGATCCGCCCACTGACTAAGAAGCAGATCCTCCAGAATGCTCGCCTGGAGCAGAGAAAGAAAGAGGAAGATGCAAGAGTGCAGGTGAGCTGTGCTGTAGCTTGAATCCAGATTGTAGGAAACAGTATCTCCAGTCGAGGGGAATCTTATTTGAATGCAAAATCACATTTGATTGAATTATGTTTTAAGAGACTGTCTCGGGAAAAATTCAGCATCCCGCGGACATCTCCTTAGCACAAAGATCCAGTCCTCCCCACTACCATGGCATGAGAGGGTATGGGCACCTGATTGATGAAGTGGTGGTTTTGGGATTCGTCGTCGCGTGCGTGGTGCGCCATGTGCGCGGGAAGTTCAAAAAATCGATTTTCATATCTTCCCAGCC